>CAWUFW010003856.1:1200000-1700068 GCA_963921515.1 Calotriton arnoldi | reverse complement strand
CCGAGTCGGTCGGTACGTTTTCCGGCCCGAATCGGAATCGGCCCCTCAGTGTAGGACAGGGGAGGGATTCTGACTGTGGCTACCTTGAATGTTCAGGGCCTTAATTCACCAGTAAAGTGTAAATCTTTATTACATTGGTTACAGATGAAACAAATAGATGTGACTTTCCAAAAAGAGACCTATCTCCTGGCGGGTGACGTCCGACGGTGCTGGTTTTGGTACTTCCCCCAGCAGTTCCATTTGAATGCCCACACAAAGTTCAGAGGGTGGTTATTTTAATGGTCTTGAAGGTCTCCCTGCAGGTCAATATGCTAAACATGATGGGGAGTGGCGAGTACTCCTGCAACAAGGGGCTCTCAGGGATAGAACCATTAACATGGTGTTAGTGTATGGCCCTAATGACCACAAACACCACTTTTACTCTTGGCTCTTCCCCTTCTTGTCCTTCTTGTCCGCCCATTCTGGTGCTGATATCCTTATTGGGGGGGACTTTAATGTTGTTCTCCATCCTGATCTGGATCGGTCCAACACTTCTTAGCAGATGCTCCAGCCCCCTTCAGCCCAGATGCAGGGTCTGGCTGATCTACAGTTGACATATGTTTGGATGTTCTGTCATGAGAATCCCAGGGACTTTATATTTTATTCTCATGTACATAGATCTCACTCTTAGATCGATTATATCTTCATTACTGTGTCGATCTATTCTTTGGTGGAATCCGCCAAGATAGGGAGCCGAGTGCTTTTTGACCATGCCCGAGTTTATGCCACTCTTTCGCTGTGTACATCTGAACCACCCCCACGTGGATGTGGAGAATGAATGAAACACTTTTTGTGACCTTTGAAATAATGTAAGAGATCGTCTGGAAAATTATTTTAAAGAGAATGATCAGGAAGGAGTTGCTCCGGTGACCTTATGGGATGCTGCAAAAGCGGGGATTCACAGGGAATTTATTAGTCACACAGCTACATTTCTCAGACTCACCAGGGCCAAGCTTTTAGAGCTGGAGGCAACCATACAGCAACTAGAACTTGAGTTTAATTGTTCTAGCAATAGGAGGACTTACCGAGCTTTGTTTGAGGCTCGGGGGGAGCTAGAGGCTGTCCTAGTTAAGGATGCGGCCCGCAAACATTTGGCGATGAAACAGTTGTATTATGAGCAGGGGATAAAGCCAATTGTGCAATCCAAAGCTCTCGTAACTGTATCTCCTGAATAAGAGATAGGAATGGATGGAGCTATACGGAAACACAGGACATCCTACAGGTCGTTAATTAGTATTATGCCTTGCTTTATAGAGAGAAGGCTAGAGACACTGCTCTGCAGGACACTTAACTTGCAGCTATGCATTTTCCAGTTATAGAGGTCTCACAGTGTGAAGATTTTGATAGACCTGAGGTCAAAAAAGCGATAGAACTGCTCTCCAATAATAAGACGCCAGGGTTCGACAGCTTTCTTAATTCATTCTATAAGGCTTTTGCAGGCATATTGACTCCATATCTTACGAAGATTTTTAATCCTTTTTTGACGACCCGAGAAGTTGCCCCTTCCATGATGGATTCTATCTTAACTTTAATTGCGAAACCTGAGCATGACCCTCAGGATTGCGGTTCTTACCAGCCTATAGTTCTTCTAAATAGTGATGTTAAAATCTAAGAGACACTCCTGTCCCAGAGATTGAAGATTGATCCCCCGTTTCAGTCGAGTTTCATCAGCAGCCGCCAGACAGGACAACACACATTTGGCGATCAATGTAATTGACCAGGCTGAGACCACATCGAGCCTGGTCCTCCTTCTCTCACTTGATGCGGAGAAGGCTTTAGGGGTCGATTGGTCCTTTTTATCAAAAGCTCTAGATAAAACAATGTTGGGTCTTAGCAAACTATGTTAGGCCAACAACTAAGATCCGGATTCACTCTAGACTCTTCAAGCCTATTCCGATGACCAGAGGGACATGTCAGGGTTGCCCTCTTTCCCCTATGGTTTTCACGTTGATGCTGGAGTCACTTTTCCAGCACATTCAAGCCAATGTGACATTGGGTCATTGTAATAAGGCAGTCAGGACGTGCGGGGGTTACCACGTATCCCTCTCATTGACACTAGTGCTGAGGAATCCTGACCCCCTAGTCTGACTGGGGAATTCTGACTGATGGGGATGAATGATGGTAGTTTTTGGACATGAGAGGAGAGTTACACACTCACACTTCCTCGGCCGACTATACCACAATGGGTCTCCCAAGGCTAGAGATTAATGTGCTAATGGTTTTAAGCTCTGACCCACAGACCTTTATCGTATTACACAATTACCCCACTGGGCTCGAAGTACGAAGGTGAGGAAAGGAGAGACGAGGGAGGCTACGAGTATGGAAGGCACCATGGCTGATGATTGCACATATAGGGCCCTCTCCAGGCTGTATGGTGCCCTGCATAGGCCTGTTGCTTTAGCTGATATGACTTATGTGAGCAAGTGGTCTCAGGATCTGTCCCTCACGAGTCCGATTGGATTTTGATTTGGGAGAGTCTTCTATCTGCCTTCAATATAAAGAGAATGCCTTTAAACTTATGTTAAGGTGGTATTTGACCCCCGCCCACCTTAAAGCGATGTATGGAACGTCTGATGAATGGTGGAGAAGGTGTGCCACCAAGGGGACATATATACACATGTGGTGGGAGTGCCCGCAGGTGCAGTCATTTTGGCAGCAAGTATTAGTGTGCATACAGAACATTACCAACATTAGTTTGCCTCGATCACCTCAGCCGGTGCTCTTGAGGCACACTGATGCTGAGGACTTACCTTCTCCTTATGGTGGCTCGACTTGTGATAGCCTGGAACTGGTGGAATGCTTCATCGCCAACCATGGACCAGTGGTGGGTAAAGGTCTGGTCCATTTACGCAATGGAACGACTGACAGCCATTGTGAGGGACACCGTCAGTAAATGTGAAAAAATATGGACACCATTTCTGAATTACGTTAAACGGACCAGAGACCGGGCACAGCCACCTCTCTTGCTCCGGCAAGCTGGGGTAGAGGCTCTAAAGAGTGGGTCTGATCGGGATGCAGGAGTTTGAATGAACAGCTGCCCAATGTTTTTGTACTACACAAGCCTTGATGTCACCCTTGTTTCAGCAGGATTACTTTTGAATGTCGTGTCATGCTCTCTTGCTCCTGTTGTATGGCCATGTTATGGTTACAAATCCATAAATATAGTTAAAAAAAACAAAGTAGAATTTCTCGTATGTGCTGGCAATATGTCAAATGGTCACACTTCGAGCACTGTCCCAATTATGACACATCTCCCCTTTATTGCAATACCCGATTTATGTCATATAGACTGCATCTGTTTTCAATTTGTACCAAACAAGCACTCTTTTCTTTGATATGAACAATAATTCCATCCTTATTAATTAAAATGATGAACTTTACTTATATTTCACTTGGCTTAAAAACATTTTTGAAGAAATTCCACACAAAACATAACTCTTTAAAATCAAATACATCCATTTCCTGATTCCTCAGTGTACTTCGTGCATGTCTGATGCCCTTGTTCAGGGGTATATCTCTTTTATCCTAGAATCATAAAATTAACATGTTCACTCTAACGTCATATTGTGCGAATTAAAAGTAACTTCTCAATGATATAACCCTCTTGTGCTGGACACATAATTGGGTCAACATCCATGGCATAGTTAATGGCTTCCCATCTACTGAGTTGAAATGGTTCCAAAGCATGAGAAACCAATGATAAGAATACTTGCATGTATCTGCCTCACTCCCCCTCCATTAACCCTCATTCATTCGCTCAGTTATTAAAGCAACACTTTGTGAGATAATGGTTAGGCAAGCATTGTTGTTAGTAAAGGAACGTGCTCTGTGTTGAGATCTCTTTAAGCTAGGTGCAGGGTCATGGTCAGTCCTGATTGTGAATTCCCTCCCTAACAAAGAGTTCTTAAATTCTCTACTTTATTGCTTTTCTGTGCAACAATATCCTTTGAGGCAAATGCAACCGCGTTTTCTTTGATGCCTTTAACCCACAACAGTGCAGCACCAATGCATATATTGTTGGCATCGAGCGTACGAAAGCCTTCTAACTCACTTATAAAAATGTATAAAAGGCTGCAATGCAGGTACTTCATTAGCGGCTACTTTCACACATCATTCGCACTAGCTGCTAATTACACATTCCTTAGTTCCTCGCTGAACTTTTATACATTTAGCAATTTCATTTGTTCAAGATGGATTTTATGACAAGACCGGAGGCTAAGATTATTGCAATCTTCTTTTATTGCGCCACCCACAGCAGCTCCTTTAAAGAACACGAACATTAACAAAGTTCTAAGAACGCCACAAAGGGCCAGAACCACTAGCCATCTTTCTACTTTTTTGCTGCTGCCCAAACAGATAAGTCTTGTCTGCAGATTGCTCTTGTATGAATGTTTGTATTAAGTACTGTAATTAAATGTTGTGATCTTTCACTGGTATGAGTGGGTTTAATGTTAAACTTTATTGGTAAGTGTTCATTTTTATTAACCTGGGAGTTATTTATCAAGTTTTCTTTATATCCTTGTATATTTCTGTTATAATCCGACACTTATTTGTGTGTGAAGCGCGTCGCGTCTCTGTTAATTATCGAAGACGCGGCGCGACGTGTTTTCATTTTTAACATGCTCGTCTTGAATCTAGTTTGTGCGGGGTGCGTTTGAATTACGAGCCCCCGCGTGGTTTTTCGTTGGGTTTTTAGCGAGGTGCGCGTTGGGCCAAGAGGGCACCACGGATTTTGCCGCATTGTAATTGCGGGGCGCCTCGCTGTATCACGAGCGCCCCGCGGAGTTGGGCAAAATTTAACTGCATGGTTTATTATAAAAGTATTCAAGTTGACTTACCGTTGGCTTAGCGTGTCACCATTGCGTGGCGAGCAGGAGTTGGGAGTCAACTCGTCACAATGCTGGTCTTGTCGTGCTGCCATGTCTTAATGGACGCGCAGTTTTCAGCGGCATGAGGTACACGCTCGCGCTCTCATGTAGAGCTTGACGCGTGCACGAGCGCTCCTGTCAGTTTCACGATCGGTAAACTGACAGGAGACATACGCTACATTTCCTCATTTACACAATACTTTTCTTGATTGCTTTAGGCAAGACTCTTGGAAAGTAAGTTAATAGAAAAACAGATGTATTTTGACAGGTATTTTTCTATGGTTTCTAGTGAAAGGTAATTTATGAGTTTAGTCTGAGGACATTGTCTCATAAATTAGGAAGAGGAGTTTTTTGAAGGACATATTTTTATGAGGTTGCATTTAATTTATAGAGGTTATATTTAAGTGCTTAAGGACAAGAATATATTGTTTGAGATCAAATGTCTGAAGAGAATGTCAACAGATTCACACAAGGGGGGCTATGTGGAGATTTAAAGGACCTGCGTGGGCCGGCTCCCCACTAAATCACATGCCAAACACACAAAAAGAGCCCACTGGTCCTAATCGTAAGTCTGCTGGGCGTGTGGATT
The DNA here is from genome assembly GCA_963921515.1 of Calotriton arnoldi. Classification (NCBI taxonomy): domain Eukaryota; kingdom Metazoa; phylum Chordata; class Amphibia; order Caudata; family Salamandridae; genus Calotriton; species Calotriton arnoldi. The sequence goes on along the minus strand of CAWUFW010003856.1, from coordinate 1,694,572 downwards.
CTGCAAACCATGCTAGGGGGGGGATCCCTTTAAAGGACGGTTCCCCTCACACACCAGAGGTGTCATGCTTCATCATAGAGGTGCCTCCTCGCGTCCAAAGCCTAGTCGTGATGCGGGCTACAACCCCCTCGCTGTGAGGGAGGAGCTCAGGGATGTTTTTTGTAAGAGAGGATGGTCCTAAAACCCTACGTGAGCATGGTGTATTTGAGGTGAAGTGCAGTGCTATAGTGAATGGTGGTTAAAACTGCCTACAAGGTTAGCTAAGGCGAACTTTATTCTACTACCCTGTGACAGGATTAAAAACAGATAGCTTGTAATGTAGCTGCCGACATTAGAGAGAACTGCATTCGGAAATGATCAACATGTTTCGGCCTATAGACCTTTAAAAGTGTTGTGGCCTTCGTCCGGATCAATTTGAAGCTACTGCAAAGTAGTGAATAAATACAACAGTGAAGGAAAACACAATGGACACCGGTATGAGATACTACACCAGTTGTCCTGTTGTTCAGTAGATTCGTTGATGGAACCTGTGGTGAAACAGACAGCGTTCCATACCAGTGACAATGTGATAGAAAGCATATACAGCATGGTAAAACATTGCTTTAATGAAAACAGTCCAACCACCCAAAACTAATAATGAGTGGATGTAAATGCGAGAGTCACCTACAACAGTCAGGGAATTTACTGCATCTGTCCTGGGCTTTGAGCCATAGGTACATACGCCAACCATCCTAATGGATAAAGTTGGTGGCGTTGGGGTCAAGAGAAGAAGAGAATACAAGTATGGTGAAAAAGGACAAAGAGATTGTTCAAAAAGAGTTTGAATAGACAAGGCAAAATGTGAGCTATCCTGACAGAAGCTGGAAAAGACGGGTGGACACCTGCTCTGCAATGCGGGGTCTGTGCCAGTGGGTCGGCGTGTGCTGAAAGCGTACCTCCAAAATGAGTGGAGGCACAGCGGGGTGGTGTGATGGCGGTTAGAAGCAAATGAGAAATTCCTACAAGAACTCAGGCCAGGGCTGGCCACCTGAGTTCGTGAGGAAAGATATGTGATATGCGTGCGTGGTGCGCGTATCACTCAGAGCCAGTCTGAAAGAATGGTGCCTGCAGACCAGTAGAAAGTGAGGAAGGGCATGGCCGCTGTATCGTTAGGAGAACCCTGCATGTGTGAAACATGCATGGGCAGGTCTACAACTTAACGAGAGCTGTAGAGGCTGGTAGGCAATAACCCAGGCTACGCGTGCATGAGGAGCGTGTCTGCCCAACCAAAAGTTCAAGTTGGTAAGCAGAATCCACACGCCCAGCAGACTTACGATTAGGACCCATGGGCTCTTTTTGTGTGTTTGGCATGTGATTCAGCGGGGATTTACTGCATCTGTCCTGGGCTTTGAGCCAAAGGTACATACGCCAACCATCCTAATGGATAAAGTTGGTGGCGTTGGGGTCAAGAGAAGAAGAGAATACAAGTATGGTGAAAAAGGACAAAGAGATTGTTCAAAAAGAGTTTGAATAGACAAGGCGAAATGTGAGCTATCCTGACAGAAGCTGGAAAAGACGGGTGGACACCTGCTCTGCAATGCGGGGTCTGTGCCAGTGGGTCGGCGTGTGCTGAAAGCGTACCTCCAAAATGAGTGGAGGCACAGCGGAGTGGTGTGATGGTGGTTAGAAGCAAATGTGAAATTCCTACAAGAACTCAGGCCAGGGCTGGCCACCTGAGTTTGTGAGGAAAGATACGTGATATACGTGCGTGGTGCGCGTATCACTCAAAGCCAGTCTGAAAGAATGGTGCCTGCAGACCAGTAGAAAGTGAGGAAGGGCATGGCCGCTGTGTCGTTAGGAGAACCCTGCGTGTGTGAAATATGCAGGGGCAGGTCTACAACTTAACGAGAGCTGTAGAGGCTGGTAGGCAATAACCCAGGCTACGCGTGCATGAGGCGCTTGTCAGCCCAACCAAAAGTTCAAGTTGGTAAGCAGAATCCACACGCCCAGCAGACTTACGATTAGGACCCGTGGGCTCTTTTTGTGTGTTTGGCATGTGATTCAGTGGGGAGTCGGCCCACGCAGGTCCTTTAAATCTCCTCATAGCCCCCCTTGTGTGAATCTTAGTACGAGCAGCGGCTCAGCTGCGGGCTTTCTTTCCCCCTACTTTATTTCTGTCTTCAGCACCTGTGAGCTACCCTACTGACTACCTATTGGTTTTCTGACCACTCTTTACATTTACAGCCTTGCACCATGGCTGAACGCACGGGGTTGTCTTTTGATGATGCGATGGTGTTGGACATTTTGACTACACCAAGTATATTAGACACACCCCTCACTCTAACGATCACGACTTCTGATGACTGGAGCAAACTGCTCAATCTCAAACGTCTTTACATCAGGACCACTACACATGGGTCTATCATGACTGAATACCTTAGAGGCAACTGCGCCCCTATGGGCCTTATTGTAACCAATGCCCCCAGACTTTTCCTGGACAACAAGACTTTCCTCAAAGACTGGTCCCTCATTGTGTGGCACTGTACCAGGGGCTGGCTCATCCTGATAATAAGTACAGCAAAGAAGGTGGCTGATACTATCTTGATTGAAATTCAAACGCTGGAATCCCAAATTAAAACCATTGTGAGTGCCACCGTCTTCAAGAAGAATCTCGATGAAACCAACAAGACAACTAATGACTATAAGGAATCTTTGTTGACCAGCAAAATTAACAAATTCAAGAAAGTCTTGGCCAAATTTGCGCTCGAAAAAGTATATCCTTATACTGATGAAGCATACAAACCACCTGAATTTAACACAGGAGGCAGATGGTATGGTTCCAACTATTCCTCCTCGGACAGAGAGGAGTGGTCTAGCGATTCCGACACCAACTCGGACAACACACGTCAAGGCACACAAAAACGTGGACAAAGAAAATGGCGTGGAGCCCATGACGGGCCCCAACCGAATAATTGATGGCAACCTACACCATGGGGCTATCCCCCGTTCACGGCGTTTGGACATCAAGTACCAATGATGGGTTTTCAACCAACGCCCCCACACGGCTTTAACCTGCCTTTTTTTAGGGCAGGGCCACGGCCGGTCCAGAGGAAGAAGACAGTCACAACAACAAGTACACTTGAGTCCCCCAGCCTCTCCACGGAACACCAGGACTATGACGAAAACGGGACAACCAGGACCGAGCAGGAATCCAGCCTCGTAGTCAACTTGAGCAAACATCCCTTGACCACTGATGAGACTCTGGTACTCAACCGCGGTTTAGGTTTCATACCCACCAATAGTGGGGATACCTTCCAACTTCAACAAGAAGTCCATCAATTCTTTTGGAAGGTTAGACTGCACTTCTTCTTTTCGGATAAGATCCACGGAGAGAACTACACCAGCACCACTAATACCGACCTACGTCTAAAATCGACGTTCAACCCTACCCTCGGTATGGTACCAGTAGAAGTGGCCACATTTGAAAAAGCGGTCCTCAAAGACTTGGACTCTCAATTGTCCCTCTCACCCAGGACTTACAATAATATCTCCAAATGCGAACAACAAGCACTACGTACCCTCAGCATGGACAAAACAATCACAATTAAGCCAGCGGATAAAGGTGGAGTGGCTGCCCTGTTGGACACTGACACTTACAGATCAGAATGTCTATGCCAGCTGAGCACGATTACATCAAACCGTCCATTACAAAGGGATCCCACGGAAAGGATCAGCAACACCATTGCAGCGATGACTGCTGAAGCTTTGGACAACGGATGGATCACACCCAAGGAAGCTGAGTTCCTGCACACTAAGGAACCTGTGACTCCGTACTTTTATATCTTACCAAAGATTCACAAACCACAAAGAACCCCGCCAGGAAGACCTATCATTTCCGGCATAGGCTGCGCTCTGGAACCACTGTCCCAGTTGGTTGACTTCTTTTTGTGACCCTTGGTTCGACTCATGCCTACATATCTTCAAGACACCAAGGATATCCTCCGCCTGCTGAAGGGCATGGAATTCAATCCGGATACCGACTTTCTGGTCTCCTTTGATGTAGAGCCATTGTATACCTGCATCCCCCAGGACCAAACATTGGCTACTATTGAACATCTACTGAGACTCCACCCAGCGGACACCATTACACCGTTACCATTCATCATGAGATGCGCCACGGCTATGAAAGAAAACGTTTTCCTCTTTGAAGACCAGCTCTATCTCCAGGTATCAGGTACTTCTATGGGGAGTACCTTCGCCCCCAGCCTGGCGAACCTCTTCATGCATGTCTTCGAGGAGGAAGTCGTCCTTTCCAACAACAACCCATACTTTGCCCATATTCTAATCTGGCGAAGATATATCTACAACATTCTGGTGATCTGGAGAGGTGACTCTACCACCATACATTCCTTTCACGAATGGCTCAATACCTGCAATGATCACCTCCGGTTTACATGCGAGTACAGCAGAAAAAAACTTGCTTTCTTAGATCTCCTGATCTTTCCCGCTGATGGCTTTCTTGAAACTGAATTGTATCAAAAACCTATGGTGCACAACGCCTTGCTTCAATACGACAGTCACCACCCTAGGTCGTTACGAGAGAACCAACCTTTCTGCCAATTTCTCAGGCTTAGGCAGAATTGCTCGAGTGTCGACAAATACAATGAGCATGCATTGACATTACGAGCTAACCTTCTAGACCGACATTATCCAGACGCACTTGTTAAGAAATCGGCGAAATGGGCATTGAACAAAAACAGAGATGCCCTGTTGGATCATCTTCCTAACAGACAAGCACAGACAAGACTGATGTGTGTCAACACCTTTAGTTCCCTTCGAATGCAGTCAAAAAATCAATCATGCGCAACTGGAACATCCTTAATAAGAGACAACTCACACTGCATAAACCCTTATTTGCCTTTAAGAGGGGGCGCAACCTAAGAGACAGCATGGTCCACACCAGACCTCCTCCAGCACCACCACAGAGGTCTAACACCCTATGGCAGCTCCCACCCATACAAGGACACTTCCCCTGTGGGTCTTGTGCTGCTTGCGCCCAAACAACTGCCACCAAGACTGTCGATATAGGCACAGCAAGACCAAGGGAGTTAAGGCACCACACGAATTGTAACAGTGAGAGGGTTATCTATCTTATCACATGTCCTTGCGGGCTTAGATATGTGGGAATAACGACACGTAAAGTACGTACACGCATACTGGAACATAAGAGCACAATCAGATGCGCCAAATAAACTACCAAGCTCACCAAACACTTTTCAGAAATGCATCACCAGGCAGACACCCTCACCTGGACTGTGCTTGATAAACCCAACCTCAACGCCATGACACCTAATCTCACAAAAAAACGATTGCGCATTGAGCAGAGATGGGTGTTCTGATTGAATACATCCACCCTTGGGTTAAATGATGACATCCCTTGGCTGGCCCTGACTTAACATCTTTCTACACGCAGGGTCTCCTGTGCTTTGCTCTCAAGACATTTCTTCTGTTGACCCGCCTTTTTTCGTCTTCTTCCAGCTACTGGCACACTATTTCTGTCAAGATCTTCATATCTAGTGCCTCACGCTGACATTGTCATCTACTCCTACACTGTCCTTTTGCACTACTAGGAGTCAAATATTCATGTCCTTCCATTTATTGGCACTATTTTATTGCCATGTACTCTGACTCTGTCCTTTCGCTCCACTATGAGTCCAATACTCATGTCCTTCCAACTACTGGCACTCCTATTGCCATGTCCTCTAGACCCCTCTGACACTTTCTCTGGCACTTTCGTTTCACCATGATTTGTATCTTCACGGTGTTCCCACAGACCACGTTTCCGCATCAAGTGCCTTACCCCGAAACTGTCAGTTTATTTGACATTATCATTTCGTTTCTTTATGATTCGACTCCCTATGTTGTCCCGTCTGACCACTTTTCCCAGTATTCCATAGGAAATCGAGTCCCGCCGGACTACGTTTCCCAGCTATCCCGGCTTCCGCCCCGGAAATCGGCCCTCGCGGTGCCTTGATTTAAGCTGCTCGCGTCTCACACGCCCCCCCTGTCCGCTGGACGTACGCACTGGAGTATCCTGCTCACCTGGAGCAGTAAGTTTCTCTGTGCCAACTAGTGCCGACTATTATTAGAGTGGATAAGTAGCGCTATTCACCCGGCGTGTTCATTTAATAGACATGATGTGGCCGTTACATTTGGAGCTGGCCTTCACGTACGAGGTGAATGGCCGATCGAGTTATCACTATTTGGGGTTACACGTGCGGCATGCACACGTAGCTTTGATTACTGCACACCAGCCTTCACGGCTATCGTCAAGTTGGAACCCTGCCCCATGCTTGTCTACGAGAGGCTTATCACACACGTGCAGGGTTTTCCTACGGCAATTGTATGGACCTGATAAACTTTTGGTTTGGCTGACATGCGCCTCACGCACGCGTAGCCCGGGTTACTGCCTACCAGCCTCTACGGCTCCCGTTAAGTTGTAGCCCTGTCCCTGCATGTTTCACAAGTGCAGGGTTCTCCTAACGACACAGCGGCCATGCCCTTCCTCATTTTCTACTGGTCTGCAGGCACCATTCTTTCAGACTGGCTCTGAGTGATACGCGCACCACGCAAGTATATCACGTATCTTTCCTCACGAACTCAGGTGGCCAGCCCTGGCCCGAGTTCTTGTAGGAATTTCACAATTGCTTCTAACCGCCATCACACCACCCCGCTGTGCCTCCACTCATTTTGGAGGTACGCTTTCAGCACACGCCGACCCACTGGCACAGACCCCGCATTGCAGAGCAGGTGTCCACCCGTCTTTTCCAGCTTCTGTCAGGATAGCTCACATTTCGCCTTGTCTGTTCAAACTCTTTTTGAACAATCTCTTTATCATTTTTAGGGTTTTAGGACCATCCTCCCTTACAAAAAACATCCCTGAGCTCCTCCCTCGTAGTGAGGGGGTTGTAGCCCGCGTCACGACTAGGCTCTGGACGCGAGGAGGCACCCCTATGATGAAGCATGACACCTCTGGTGTGTGAGGGGAACCGTCCTTTAAAGGGATCCCCCCCCAGCATGGTTTGCAGAATCCACACGCCCATCAGACTTATGATTAGGACCCGTGGGCTCTTTTTGCGTGTTTGATAATGTCAACAGACAGGGTGATGTGAGCCTGGAGGAAAAGATTGGCAATATGTTAAGTAAATTTGCCTCTGATCTTGATAAAAAGATGGAAAAGAAATTTGAGGACTTAATCCTAAATAAAAGTAATTTCTCTCAAGAGGAGCGTTTTTGGTCAGCAGGTGAGGGACCTGGACCAGTGTTGAAAAAGGGAGGTAAAGTAAGTAGGAAAAGGAAAAATATAGAGGTTGATGGTTTTAGAAGCAAGAGAGCAAAGGCAGGTTATGCTGATGGAGGATTTCATAATCGTACGAAACATGGTAGTGTCGAGGACACACGAGGGGACCATGGAAGAGGATTAAAAGTAGTAGAAAGCATACTACTATCCTTTGTGATGAATCCTCAGGGAGTGCAGAAATAGAGCTGAGTTGCTCTTCTGAATTTGATTCTGAGGTGGAAATTGTGGAGAAGGAAAAGTCACTGGACAACAAATTAATTGACATTGGCGGATGCCCTTGGTGGTGTGGTGGACCCACTTGGGGAGTCAATGTTTGACCCATTGATGTTGAAACATCCTCTTTCGCCAGAATGGAGCCCGGCTCCGCATGTGGCAGAATAAGTGGAGTTGTGATTAAGGAAGCAAATCCCTGAAAATGTAAGAATGAGACTTCAGTCTGAGTGCCCACGTCCTAATCTGGCAAAGAAAATTGTTATGACACCGGACCTTGTCGCTAAAATAAGAGCGTTCATTGAGAAAGGTGGTAGAGATCCAAGAAAGGGTTTGGATAAAGGATTAAGAATGTACCAAGATAGGCTCTTGGATCTGACTGGTCCGCTCACGAAAATCTTTGATATGGCTGAAGAGGCCTATGTGGGTAAAAAACATTTGGATGTTGAGGAGTTGAGAGAATGGATACAAAGAGCTGTTTGTTTGTTGGGCAACGCAAACACAGCCATTTCAGTGGAGAGAAGAAAGAGAATCCTTCTCAAAATACACCCTAAATTAGCTGAACTTGCTAATAATGAAGGTGGCTTGGAAGCCAATGGAATGTTGTTTGGAGAGGCATTTATAAAAGAAATGTCAAAATATGTTGGGGCTTTCAGATTGATGGAGCAAGGTTTCAAAAATGAAACTTGCTTGTATGCAATCCTCCTCATAGTATTAATGTATTAAACTTGTACTGTCAATACTAATATTTGCATTCACAAACACAAAAGGGATAGACGCTTGCCTATGTGTTTTACTAATAAATAACGCTTGTCTATAAATCAAGATGGCCGCTAAAGCGCGGGAAACTCAATGCGCATGTTGCAACCTGATCACATGGTGTGACGTCTTTCTTTGCTTGGTGGGAAACTTCTGCTTCTGCGCAGTGTGCACTAAAATGGCCGCTAAATGTTTTCACATGCTTAAGCTTGCTCTCATGTCATTATTAAATTGTCGTTTTCTTAAAGCTGCTAATGCAGGATAGTATTATAATTAAATGGGAATAGAGTAGGGAAAGTGGGTATACAGTGAAACATTTTATTTGTGATTTTAATATTTTCTTCTTGCACTTTTAGTAATTTGTAAACTTGGGCCTGGGTTGGTGTCTTGAAACTCGAGAGACAGATGGTTCTGCGCATGTGTCCTGTCTGCCTGCCAAGTGAAGTCAACTTGGACGTCTCCCAAGGCCACGACCTATTGGCCGAAGATGATGTACCCAATGTTTCCGGCAGACAAAATGTTACTCTTCTCCTGTAAAATGTATAACATTTGTCGTGAGACGGGTGGGAAATAAAGTGAATGTATTAATTTGAAGGGGCGGGAAGTTAAATACAATAGGCTTCACAATTTAGGCCAAAATTGACATGGTACGAGAATCCACCCCCTGTCCCTGCCCAATCAGAAGTAGTGGTCCCATATTTTAGCAACATTAAGGGGAGGTACATGGGCGTAGAAGGGTATAATAGAATATAGCATTAGTAATTAGTTAGCACAGATTCTCAGAACATACAGGAGAGCTCCAGGCTGCCATGCTGATCGGTTGCTGACTGAATCCCTATCCGGAAGAGGTCCTGAGGAGGGGGCGGCGGAGTCCATTAGACGGGAGAATCGAGGAGAAGTCGAGTGCCAGAGAGGGGAACGGTGCAGGCATCGTTATAGAGAGGTCACCAGTCCTGTCCTGATCCTGAAGGAGGTCTTTGCTCTTCATCCTTCCAGGGTCCTATCTTTTCCAACTCCTTGGCTAAGGGGCTTGGTTCTCGTATTTAGGTAACTATACTGCAACCTTTAGTTGCGCTGCTGTCTCTATCCTCTCTTATTTCCTTAAACATTGTCATTTATTAGCAAAATTCATTTCTATGCTTTTTCTTGGGTATTACAATCAAGTACCGTGTTTTTGTATTTTACTCTGCTAAAACTTTAGATAAACATTTTAAAACTTCCTGACTCAGTGATTATTTCAGGATTATGTATTATAGTGAATGTCACTCATTTTAAACTTCCCAATTAACAAAGGATCCATTGGTAAGTTATTACTCTTCAATCAGAAGGTAATTGGTAGCAGGGATTTTTGATAAAAGAGTACATCTGAAACCCAGCGTAAGTATTAGTGTAGTGTGAATGTATGGGCCCAAGAGAGTATATAGTGTATGAATGCTGTTGGCTAATATTGCGCTGGATCAGTTTTCTGGTAAGCAGAGGACGGTTGTTGTTACTCTTTGTTAATTGGGTAATGAGAATTTTATTTGTATTTTTATGAACTAACATCCGCTTATTTTTGAGTTTTGTTATATGTTGTCCAGAATACCCCGGGGTAGGTAGGTAAAAGAATAGTGGGTGGCAAGTGGAAGCCATACTGCAGTGAGGTTATCTGTCAGGCAGAAATAGTACTGAGAAGTTAAGCAGGACTTCGAGTACTTGTTAGGGACTCTATGCGTGTGAGTAATAGCAAAAGGGTACGCTGATAAAAATTTGATGTTATATCACCTAGTAAGGATAACATTGAAGAAGTAACAGGTACTTCTGGAGCTTGTGTGAAGAGTAGACGGAAGTGTTTTACTCGTAGTGTATGCATTAGTAAACGGAAAGATTTTACTAAAGTGTGGAAGAAACTATCTTTTTCGAAATTAGTGGAAACTGGCACGATAGCGAATGTTTTTATGTTGTTACTGAAATTTAATTAAGATTTATAGAGAAAATAAGTTTGCGTAAATTTGTAAAGGGAGGGTCAGTTGCCAGAGAGGGAGCTGACGTCACAAAACGCCGTGCTGTGATAGGTTGAAATAGTGGGTGTGGAGAGACTCTTGTAAAGGAGGGGTCAGTAGTCAGGAGCAGTGCTGACGTCACAGGTTTCGTGCTGGAATTGGTTAAACCAGCGAGAACAGAAAAAGAGCAGATTGTAAAGGAGGGGTTGACAGAGAAACGTCACCAAAAGGCCGCGCAAGGATTGGTTCGGAAATAAAAGATAGCAGACATTTGATTGGTCGAGATTTTAGAAGCAAAATACTTAGTGGAGAAAGGATTGCATGTTAAAACGCGATCCAACTTTAATAGGAACTCGTCCGGATAGGAGATTCCTAGGTTTTGCAGAATATAATTTTGTACACCGAAGATTAGATAGAATGTACGGAGAAAGGAGAAAAATGTCATTCTTACAAAAGATTAAGAATTATTTTAAAAAGGACAAGCCAATCAAAACTAGGGAAGGAATTATTATTCCACCAGCAAAAACGCCAGCATCGTTTATGATGATGGAGAGAGGCTATCATACTTGTGTGTGGATGGAGAATTGGATAGAATATACCAAAAGTGATGGAGTATTAGCCTTTCCTGAAAATGGCACTTTCATGGAAGAATTCTTCAAAACTTGAGATTGAGGATGAATGATTTAGAACCCAGACCTAGATTAACCCAGTATGAAGCCCTAGAAGAATGGGAAACCGAGGCATTTGAACGGGATAGATCTAGAAGTAATAGAAGTTACCCAGGATTTTACCCCAGATATTTACGTGAGTCAAGAGAGGGTCAGATGAAACAATGGAGAAGGGCAATGATTACAGAGGGACTGTATCCATTATTCACAGAAGGAGAAAAATAAGGAGGCAAATGTACAGAAAAGACAAAACATTTAATAAGAAATGAGGATTCAGAAGACGAATTTATGGAAGAAATGTTAAGAAATCCACCACCATATCAGGAAGGGACAAGTGGATGCCCTCCTAGTGCACCACCACAAACTCCAATGGTACCAAAGGTAATGCATGAATTTACCCCGACTAGAATACTTCATGACAAAGAAAAGGAAGCTTTAGAAAAGACTAGAGCAGAATTAGTACGGAAAATAACTCAGATAAAAGTACATCCTGATTAATTGACTATTCCCGTAACAATTGGTCCAGTAGTTCCATTATATGGTACTCAAGGAAACTGTCCTCCATTAATACCTGTACCCACTCCTATGAATACTCTTGTGAGTAACTCCAAACCTGAAGCTCCAGTTATAATTGAGGATCAATTTAGTGACTGTGAATCAACAATATCACTCATGGATTTACCTATTCGAGGTTCTGTAAATAATACTCCAAGAAGAGATGTACCTGGAGGTTCAAAAGATGTAAGTTTAGTAACTTCATCAGGAGCAAAAGTGCTACCATAGTAACACCTGAAGATCTAGAAAGATGGGTACAAGGGTCAGTTAAACAGTGCGCACCTCCAAAAGTATTGGATATCCATAAATTAAAAGTTGAATTAGAAGAAATAATAGCAGGAAATGTAGGAGTAGAACGCTTGAATACCTATGATGAAGAAGAATTATTGTTCCTGTGCAGAAGTATCACTAGAAATGTGAGGGTATTTCATGAAAAATTGCCCAATCTAGCACTACAGATGGGAATTGAAATAGGGAGATCAAAAGTACTACAGAAACCCTATAGAGCAGAATTTTCAGACAAAGATTTAGAAAATATGAATGCATCTGGAAGAAGACTGCAAATAAGAGAATTAATGTTAGTTTTACAAAAATGGGGAGATCTAGATAAATGGAGATCTAGGTGGGCCAAGAAAAAGGAAGAGGCACGAACAAGTAGAACAGCATCTGAATATGTAATGAAGGAAGCAGGAAAAGCAGATCAAATGTATCCAATGCGAGAAGTTGCGGGAGGAGGATATGTACATGTCCCATGGAGCAGACAGGATATTTTATCATTTACGAATGATTTTCCAAAGCTAAGGGAAAAGCCAATTGAATGGTACAAGCAGGTTGAAAGGTTTGTGAAGGTGTCAAAGGTATTGTTGAAGGATTTGGATGGTCTGTTTGACATAGTGGTACCTGCCGATTTATGGACATATTGTAAGATCACAGTGGATTGTCCTAGTGATGAGTATCCCAGAGATCCAAAGACAGGTGCCCCGTCAAGTGACGTGATGAAAAAGTATCAGCAGGTGATAACATACCTGAAAGGGAAAATACCCCCGAAAGAAACAGATTGGGTGAAAATAGATCGAACCACCCAAGAAGCCAGTGAAACAGTACATTCTTACTATGAGCGTTTATTACAGGTGTTTAAACAGTATAGTGGATTTGAGGACATTGGAGACAAGAATATGAGTCAGTTTGTGTATCGGTTTGTTTATGGTCTGAAGCCAGAGATTTGCCAGATGATTAAACAACACATGCTGTGTTGGCAGGGAAAGCTCATAGATGAAATTTTGAAGTATGCAAAATATTGTGGAGACGATATTGAGGATAGACACAAGAAATTGCAGGAAAAAGTGATGTGGGTACAGGTGAAAATGGCTGAGAAACAGGGAATTAATTTGGAAAATCTGAGTGAAAATTCAGGAAAAGATTCTGGAACGAATGGTGATACTGGGAATGGTGGAAAATTTAGAGGACGAATGAGTAGAGAAGAAGCTAAAAAGAAGTTTCCTTGTCATGGATGTGGAAAATTGGGGCATTGGAAGGACGAGTGTAAAAAGATTCGAAATAATAATGGCCCAAATCAAAACTTAAATCCACAGATGCAGAATGATTCACAGCAGGGTGTAAATCCCCAGAATCAGTTGCCACCTCCACCTGTTCAGGGTAATATAAGCAGAGCAAAGCATGGTACAGACATCGGATACCCAGGAGGGAGTGGTAAGAATGATTACATGACATCACAATTTCTTTTGCAGGACTATTTCAGTGACTCCTACTCATGACGGTGCCTAGGAGAGGGGAAGAAGGAGTGCGTACTTGGCGCATCCTTACAGGTAGATCAGTCTGGTCCATATGTTGAAGGAAATGTGAAAGGTAATGATATTACTTTCCTTTTGGACACTGGTGCTACCAGGTCTACTGTGAGATCAGCAGACATCCCAGACCTTCCTCTCTCTGGTGAAGATATCCAAGTAGTGGGGGTAGCTAATCAAAGAATTAGAACACCTCTTACCGAACCAATGGAAGTTAAAATTGGAAACTTCAGAGAAATGCACCAATTTGTAGTATGCGATTCTAGCCCAGTGAATTTATTAGGTAGAGACTTATTGTGCAAAATGAACTGTACAATTTTCTGCACGCCGGATGGTGTGGCAGTTCAGACACCAGATGAGGACCATGTATATAAAATTATGGTTGCAAAACAAGGTACAGAAATAGATTAAATGTTTTCGTTGATAACAAAAGATGAGTTGCCAGAAGAATTAAAAGGTACAGTAAACCAAATAGTATGGGATTTCACTGGAAAAGAAGCAGGACTTATGGCAAAAATAGATCCAGTTCAAATTACTGTAAAAGAAGGTGCGATTTTCCCAAATACTAAACAATACAAAATGAGTGCAGAGGTAAAAGCAGGAGTCATTGAAGAAATCAATCGAATGGTAAAACAAAACATTCTAAAAGAAGTAATGAGTAGCCCATGCAATTCACCAATCATGGGACTAAAGAAACCTAGTGGAAAATATAGGATTGTTCAGGACCTGAGGAAAATAAATAAGATTGTAGAACCATGTTGTCCTATAGTACCAAATCCTGCAGTAATACTATATCAGATTCCTTGGAATGCAGGATGGTTCACAGTAATTGATTTGTGTCAAGCATTCTTTTCAATACCATTGCATCCAGACAGCCAGTATCTTTTCTCATTTAAATTTGAGAATAAAGTATATGTGTGGAATCGTGTTCCTCAGGGGTACACAGAAAGTCCTTCCATTTTCAACAAGATACTGAAAAAGTGACTTTAAAAACTAGTGATGCCAGGAAGCTCAGTTTTAGTTCAATATATCGACGACTTATTAGTAGCGTCGACCACCAGAGAAGACTGTGTTGTTGATTCCATAGCATTATTAAATCTTTTGGCTAAGGAAGGGCATAAAGTCTCACCTAAAAAGTTACAGTTTTGCAGGACAGCAGTTAAATATCTGGGACATCAAATTGAGAGGGGAAAAAGAAGAATAACCTCTGAAAGAGTAGAATTAATAAAGAGAATACAAATGCCTGTAACCCAAAGACAAGTTTGCATGTTCCTAGGAATAGTAGGATACTGTCGACAATGGATACCAAATTTTTCCATGTTGGCTAAGCCCTTAATTAACATGACGAAAAAGAAAGCAAAGGACCCTGTTGAGTGGGAGGATGAAAGTGTAGAAGCTTTTGTAAAATTGAGAAACGCACTTTGTTCAGCACCTGCCTTAGGCATGCCTGATTACAAAAGAGAATTCGCATTATTCTGTCAAGAGAGAGAAAATTGTGCACTTTCTGTCCTAACTCAGAGACATGGACTAGACAGACGTCCTATAGCATATTTTTCTGCTACATTGGACCCAGTAGCAGCCGCGTTGCCAGGATGCTTAAAAGCAGTAGCAGCAACTTGTTTGAGCATTGAACAAAGCGAGTCAATTGTGATGGGACACCCTGTAAAAGTGTATGTTCCACATGCAGTTGTGATTCTGTTGACAAGAACCCGAACTCAGCATCTTACTCCTAGTCGGCTGACTAAATATGAGAGAATAATAATGGGTGCTGAAAATGTGACCATGGTAAGGTGTATGATAATAAATCCAGCAAATCTATTGCCAGACCCATATCATGAAACAAATAAAGATGACGAAGAAGATGAACATGATTGTGTACAAATTACAGAATTATGTACAAAACCACGCCCAGACATTGAGGAACAGCCTCTTAAAAAGCCAGACAGGGAGCTATTTGTCGATGGTTCATGCCAAAGACATGAAGATGGTAAACTAACTGCTGCCTATGCAGTATGTGAATTAACTGGAATAGTTGAAGCATCCTATTTACCAGGAGTAAAATCTGCACAAGTAGCTGAATTGATTGCTTTGATAAAAGCTTGCAAAATTGGGAGGAATCAGAGAGTAACTATATTTACTGATAGTCAATATGGTTACGGGGTTGTGCACGATTTTGGCCAACTGTGGATGCAGAGGGATTTCATGACTTCTTCAGGATCCCCTATTAAAAATGGACAATTTGTAAGGGAATTGCTAGAAGCAATACAATCACCAAAAGAATTGGCTGTGGTGAAATGTGCCGCACATCAGTCAGGAGATGACTGGGTGGTAGTTGGCAACAGATATGCAGACCTGGTGGCTCAACATTGTGCCAAAACCAGAACATCAGTAAATAAGAGGGTGGAAAGAATGGGAATCAGCTGCCAACTTATGCTGTATATGCCACCAGAAACTTGGAATGAGGTGAAGAAATTGCAAGATGAGGTTGATGAAAGTGAGAAGAATTTGTGGATCAAAGTATGTTGTTCCCAAAGAGGAGATGATGAAGTGTGGATCAGTGCAGATGGCAGACCAGTCATGCCAGACTGTTTACTCTCACAAATGGCTAGAATGCATCATGGAGACACACACATAGGGAGAGATGCAATGATTAGACTGTTCAGACAAAATTGGTACAATCCCAAATTCAGGGCTGTTGCAGAGAGTCTTTGCCAGAGATGTCTAACTTGCCAAATGCACAATCCAGGCAGGAAAACAATAATTGGGTTTGGAAAAATTGGAAAGGCAGAAGGCCCATTTATAAGACTCCAGTTTCACTTCATACAGTTACCACCATGCAGAGGGCTGAAATACGTACTAGTCATAGTGTGTCTGTTTTCAAAGTGGGTGGAGGCTTATCCAACTAGGAGAAATGACAGCATTACAGTCGCAAAACTGTTGCTACGAGAGCTCATACCAAGATTTGGTTTTCCAGTATCTTTGGAATCAGATAGAGGAAAACACTTTAATAGTGAAGTGATCCAGATAATATGTGAAGCATTTCAAATAAAACAGAAATTGCACTGTGCATATCGCCCAGAGGCTTCTGGAGTGGTTGAACAATTGAACGGCACTATAAAGTCAAGATTGGGAAAAATGTGTGCATCAACATCATTAGAGTGGCCAGACGCATTGCCACTTGTCCTGATGGGAATCAGAAGCATACCTGACAGAACGACAGGATTGAGCCCACATGAAATAATGATGGGAAGAGCAATGAGACAAACACATGTTCCCACAAACAAATTAGTAAATATCTCCGATGATATAGTTTTGGATTATTGCAAAGGATTGGCTGAACTCGTGCGTTCTGTCTCTCATCAGGTTGGAGAAGACGCAGTTTCCAGGCAGCCTGAATTAGAACATGATCTGAATCCTGGTGATTGGGTGGTAGTGAAGAATCACACCAGAGAAACGTGTCTATCACCCAGGTGGAGCAAACCTTGTCAAGTCATATTGACCACCAATACAGCAGTGAAGTGTGCAAGATTTCCTAATTGGATTCACGTAAGCCACACCAAAAGAGTACCAGAACCTGAAGAAGAGAATCTACAGACAACGCCAATCACTGAAGAAGCTGAAGGTTGCCCAGCTGAGGAATCTCAAGCTAGAGGTTCGAGAGAAGCTGACGAAGAACAACCGAGCACAAGTCAGGATTGGATACCAGTGGTAGAAGTGCCTGAAGTATACCACAGAACGAGAAATCAAACTAAATTGGAAGAAATTAAAGAAGATCAGATAGGTGAAGAAGAAGCTGTTCAGGATCAAGAAGAAAAGATAGTCAAAGATCCTGAATTAAATCAGATAGGGAAAGAAAATTGGACTAAAAACAGTGAAGATTTAATAAACTTTGAAGAGGGACAGACAGGTCTAGAAGAAGCAGGTCAGGCTGCAGAAGTTCACAGTGCAATAAGCCCTGATCAGAAGCAGATAGATCGAGAAGAATTCACTAAAGAAAAAGGGGTTAATACAAATGAACATAAAGAAATAAAAAGGGAAAAAGATCAACATATTGAAAGTCAATGTGGAGCTACAGAAAAGAAACCGATCAGACCTGAAAAAGAACAAACAAAAGAAGCAGTAAACAAAGAAAACAGAAAAATATTGAGCAGTGAAAATAACGAAATATCTGAAGACGAAAACAGAGAAACAGTGCCAATCAAGAAAACAAGAAAAGGAGATCGTTGGCCAAGTGTCATTAAAAGAGTAAAATACCACATAACAACCAGAAGTGAAGATCCAGAACAAGTACCTGAAGTGACAAGTCAAACTGAACAAGAGAAAAAGTCAGGAAAAAGAAAAAGTAAAAGACTGAGACTTGTGAATAATAAATTCAAGGGTCCTGACTGGACTTATATTATTCTCGAAGATTTTGAAAGCTCAGAGTCAAGTGACAGTGGTGGCGAAGGAACAAGTGCAGAACTAACATACGAAGAAGAAACAAGACCACCCTGACTAAACAAAAGAATCCTCTAAAGAAAAGAAGAAGAGATAAGAAGAGAAATCTTCCTTGTCGAAAAATGCCTGATGATAGAGTTACTGGGAGACCAAAACGAAATTGTTGTAGGAGATGCTGTGCAATCTGCATATGTAGTCTAGTATTGGTGCTTATAGTATGGCTAGTACTGATTGTAGCAGTTCCTTACCTTATGATAATAGATAAGAACATTAATAACGAAACTAAAGGGAGGACAGAAAACATGAAAGGTAATAGAGTAAAACTAATGGCAGAAGATGAGGCAGAAATTCATCATGAAGTAGCTGACAACGACACTAGTTTAAATGTTTTCACAAAGTTATTGTTTCAGTATGTAGACACAATGGAAGTTAGTAATTGTTATGTCTGTATGAAATTACCTGAATCAGTAGCGGAAGGATTAACATACCATCATTTACCACTGACATATGGCATCTCATGTAGTGTATTAACAAGTTTATTTTATAGAACAGGTAGACTACAGTATTATTATTCAAACTTAGATGTGATATTTCCTGAAGTTCCGATTCACAAGAATATGAACCCAGTGCTTAGTAGTCAAGACGCACAGTTTATGGGAGAGTTTTTCTTAACAATGAAATCGATAGACATAACACATGCACATAGACACAATCTAACATGTTCTTTATTAGAAGAAGAGAAGATATTTTTGAATTTAGTAGAAGATAGAAGACATGATTTTCAAAAGAAAGCTTCAGAGCATAAGGCTCAGTTGCCACCTTGGGCAGAAAAAGAAGGGAGTTATACACCTGGCAAAGCTCAAGCTGCTATGGCTCTGGATTTCGTAAAGAAAGGGAAAATTTGTCTACATAGGTTAAAGACTGACTATAACAATGTTTTCATCGGTACCAGTGAATGTGAACACAATTTTTTAATTCTTGGAGGTTGGGGACTCAAAGGAGGAACAGATTCAGTTTTTCCTGGAATTTATTATGTATGCGGGAATAAGGCTTACTTTAGGCTTCCTGCACGGTGGTACGGAAGTTGTTATTTTGGAATAGTTTTTCCAAAAATATACCACGTAAAAAGAAACACTGGAAGCAATGAAAACAATAATGAATTAATACGTAGTAAAAGAGCTAGTTTTTCAGAAATTGTAGGTGATATATTTGGTGCATTGATACCTTCAGTGGGAATAATTCTGAACTCAAGGAAAATATGTAAATTGTCTACAGTGGTTGATCGTTTATCAACGGATACTGCTGGAGGTTTTCTAATGATTAATACGGAGATGGTTGCGATTAGATCTATGGTGATGCAAAATAGACTTGCTCTTGACATTCTATTGGCAAAAGAGGGAGGAGTCTGTAAATTATTGAAGACGAAACATTGTTGCACTTATATTCCTGATAAGAGTGCAGAAATTGGAACGTATATTCAGAATATAACTAAACTTGAGAAGGAACTTAAACCACTGGAAGTTGATAGTGTATGGGAAAGATTGACAAATAGTATCTCGTCAATTGGAACCTGGTTTGCTAATGTAGGAAAAGGACTTATAGGTCAAATATTAGTACCCTTAACAGGGATAGCAATAATAATTTTGACAATAACAATATGGTGCAAATGCTGTAGAAAGAATGGAACATATAAAGTGACAGGAAAAGGAAAGAAGAGAAAACTAGACGAAATCGAACTAGAAGAATGGAGAAGTGATTTATACAAGAAATTAAAAGGAGACTGTAAGAATAGAAAAAGTAAAAATGAGAATGAAACGATTTGCTAGAAGTTGGCATCTGATTGAGGGTAGTATTTTTGATGGCTCAGAAACGCCATCAGAGAGGGGATTGATGGAGCAAAGTTTCAAAAATGAAACTTGCTTGTATGCAATCCTCCTCATAGTATTAATTTATTAAACTTGTACTGTCAATACTAATATTTGCATTCACAAACACAAAAGGGATAGACGCTTGCCTATGTGTTTTACTAATAAATAACGCTTGTCTATAAATCAAGATGGCCGCTAAAGCGCGGGAAACTCAATGCGCATGTCGCAACCTGATCACATGGTGTGACGTCTTTCTTTGCTTGGTGGGAAACTTCTGCTTCTGCGCAGTAGGCACTAAAATGGCCGCTAAATGTTTTCACATGCTTAAGCTTGCTCTCATGTCATTATTAAATTGTCGTTTTCTTAAAGCTACTAATGCAGGATAGTATTATAATTAAATGGGAATAGAGTAGGGAAAGTGGGTATACAGTGAAACATTTTATTTGTGATTTCAATATTTTCTTCTTGCACTTTTAGTAATTTGTAAACTTGGGCCTGGGTTGGTGTCTTGAAACTCGAGAGACAGATGGTTCTGCGCATGTGTCCTGTCTGCCTGCCAAGTGAAGTCAACTTGGACGTCTCCCAAGGCCACGACCTATTGGCCGAAGATGATGTACCCAATGTTTCCGGCAGACAAAATGTTACTCTTCTCCTGTAAAATGTATAACATTTGTCGTGAGACGGGTGGGAAATAAAGTGAATGTATTAATTTGAAGGGGCGGGAAGTTAAATACAATAGGCTTCACAATTTAGGCCAAAATTGACATGGTACGAGAATCCACCCCCTGTCCCTGCCCAATCAGAAGTAATGGTCCCATATTTTAGCAACATTAAGGGGAGGTACATGGGCGTAGAAGGGTATAATAGAATATAGCATTAGTAAATAGTTAGCACAGATTCTCAGAACATACAGGAGAGCTCCAGGCTGCCATGCTGATCGGTTGCTGACTGAATCCCTATCCGGAAGAGGTCCTGAGGAGGGGGCGGTGGAGGGGGCGGTGGAGTCCATTAGACGGGAGAATCGAGGAGAAGTCGAGTGCCAGAGAGGGGAACGGCGCAGGCGTCGTTATAGAGAGGTCACCAGTCCTGTCCTGATCCTGAAGGAGGTCTTTGCTCTTCATCCTTCCAGGGTCCTATCTTTTCCAACTCCTTGGCTAAGGGGCTTGGTTCTCGTATTTAGGTAACTATACTGCAACCTTTAGTTGCGCTGCTGTCTCTATCCTCTCTTATTTCCTTAAACCTTGTCATTTATTAGCAAAATCATTTCTATGCTTTTTCTTGGGTATTACAATCAAGTACCGTGTTTTTGTATTTTACTCTGCTAAAACTTTAGATAAACATTTTAAAACTTCCTGACTCAGTGATTATTTCAGGATTATGTATTATAGTGAATGTCACTCATTTTAAACTTCCCAATTAGCAAAGGATCCATTGGTAAGTTATTACTCTTCAATAAGAAGGTAATTGGTAGCAGGGATTTTTGATAAAAGAGTACATCTGAAACCCAGCGTAAGTATTAGTGTAGTGTGAATGTATGGGCCCAAGAGAGTATATAGTGTATGAATGCTGTTGGCTAATATTGCGCTGGTTCAGTTTTCTGGTAAGCAGAGGACGGTTGTTGTTACTCTTTGTTAATTGGGTAATGAGAATTTTATTTGTATTTTTAATGAACTAACATCCGCTTATTTTTGAGTTTTGTTATATGTTGTCCAGAATACCCCGGGGTAGGTAGGTAAAAAGAATAGTGGGTGGCAAGTGGAAGCCATACTGCAGTGAGGTTATCTGTCAGGCAGAAATAGTACTGAGAAGTTAAGCAGGACTTCGAGTACTTGTTAGGGACTCTATGCGTGTGAGTAATAGCAAAAAGGGTACGCTGATAAAAATTTGATGTTATATCACCTAGTAAGGATAACATTGAAGAAGTAACAGGTACTTTTGGAGCTTGTGTGAAGAGTAGACGGAAGTGTTTTATTCGTAGTGTATGCATTAGTAAACGGAAAGATTTTACTAAAGTGTGGAAGAAACTATCTTTTTCGAAATTAGTGGAAACTGGCACAATAGCGAATGTTTTTATGTTGTTACTGAAATTTAATTAAGATTTATAGAGAAAATAAGTTTGCGTAAATTTGTAAAGGGAGGGTCAGTTGCCAGAGAGGGAGCTGACGTCACAAAACGCCGCGCTGTGATAGGTTGAAATAGCGGGTGTGGAGAGACTCTTGTAAAGGAGGGGTCAGTAGTCAGGAGCAGTGCTGACGTCACAGGTGTCGCGCTGGGATTGGTTAAACCAGCGAGAACAGAAAAAGAGCAGATTGTAAAGGAGGGGTTGACAGAGAAACGTCACCAAAAGGCCGCGCAAGGATTGGTTCGGAAATAAAAGATAGCAGACATTTGATTGGTCGAGATTTTAGAAGCAAAATTCTTAGTGGAGAAAGGATTGCATGTTAAAACGCGATCCAACTTTAATAGGAACTCGTCCGGATAGGAGATTCCAAGGTTTTGCAGAATATAATTTTGTACACCGAAGATTAGATAGAATGTACGGAGAAAGGAGAAAAATGTCATTCTTACAAAAGATTAAGAATTATTTTAAAAAGGACAAACCAATCAAAACTAGGGAAGGAATTATTATTCCACCAGCAAAAACGCCAGCATCGTTTATGATGATGGAGAGAGGCTATCATACTTGTGTATGGATGGAGAATTGGATAGAATATACCAAAAATGATGGAGTATTAGCCTTTCCTGAAAATGGCACTTTCAATGGAAGAATTCTTCAAAACTTGAGATTGAGGATGAATGATTTAGAACCCAGACCTAGATTAACCCAGTATGAAGCCCTAGAAGAATGGGAAACCGAGGCATTTGAACGGGATAGATCTAGAAGTAATAGAAGTTACCCAGGATTTTACCCCAGATATTTACGTGAGTCAAGAGAGGGTCAGATGAAACAATGGAGAAGGGCAATGATTACAGAGGGACTGTATCCATTATTCACAGAAGGAGAAAAATCAGGAGGCAAATGTACAGAAAAGACAAAACATTTAATAAGAAATGAGGATTCAGAAGACGAATTTATGGAAGAAATGTTAAGAAATCCACCACCATATCAGGAAGGGACAAGTGGATGCCCTCCTAGTGCACCACCATAAACTCCAATGGTACCAAAGGTAATGCATGAATTTACCCCGACTAGAATACTTCATGACAAAGAAAAGGAAGCTTTAGAAAAGACTAGAGCAGAATTAGTACGGAAAATAACTCAGATAAAAGTACATCCTGATTCATTGACTATTCCCGTAACAATTGGTCCAGTAGTTCCATTATATGGTACTCAAGGAAACTGTCCTCCATTAATACCTGTACCCACTCCTATGAATACTCCTGTGAGTAACCCCAAACCTGAAGCTCCAGTTATAATTGAGGATCAATTTAGTGACTGTGAATCAACAATATCACTCATGGATTTACCTATTCGAGGTTCTGTAAATAATACTCCAAGAAGAGATGTACCTGGAGGTTCAAAAGATGTAAGTTTAGTAACTTCATCAGGAGCAAAAAGTGCTACCATAGTAACACCTGAAGATCTAGAAAGATGGGTACAAGGGTCAGTTAAACAGTGCGCACCTCCAAAAGTATTGGATATCCATAAATTAAAAGTTGAATTAGAAGAAATAATAGCAGGAAATGTAGGAGTAGAACGCGTGAATACCTATGATGAAGAAGAATTATTGTTCCTGTGCAGAAGTATCACTAGAAATGTGAGGGTATTTCATGAAAAATTGTCCAATCTAGCACTACAGATGGGAATTGAAATAGGGAGATCAAAAGTACTACAGAAACCCTATAGAGCAGAATTTTCAGACAAAGATTTAGAAAATATGAATGCATCTGGAAGAAGACTGCAAATAAGAGAATTAATGTTAGTTTTACAAAAATGGGGAGATCTAGATAAATGGAGATCTAGGTGGGCCAAGAAAAAGGAAGAGGCACGAACAAGTAGAACAGCATCTGAATATGTAATGAAGGAAGCAGGAAAAGCAGATCAAATGTATCCAATGCGAGAAGTTGCGGGAGGAGGATATGTACATGTCCCATGGAGCAGACAGGATATTTTATCATTTACGAATGATTTTCCAAAGCTAAGGGAAAAGCCAATTGAATGGTACAAGCAGGTTGAAAGGTTTGTGAAGGTGTCAAAGGTATTGTTGAAGGATTTGGATGGTCTGTTTGATATAGTGGTACCTGCCGATTTATGGACATATTGTAAGATCACAGTGGATTGGCCTAGTGATGAGTATCCCAGAGATCCAAAGACAGGTGCCCCGTCAAGTGACGTGATGAAAAAGTATCAGCAGGTGATAACATACCTGAAAGGGAAAATACCCCCGAAAGAAACAGATTGGGTGAAAATAGATCGAACCACCCAAGAAGCCAGTGAAACAGTACATTCTTACTATGAGCGTTTATTACAGGTGTTTAAACAGTATAGTGGATTTGAGGACATTGGAGACAAGAATATGAGTCAGTTTGTGTATCGGTTTGTGCCTGAAGTATACCACAGAACGAGAAATCAAACTAAATTGGAAGAAATTAAAGAAGATCAGATATGTGAAGAAGAAGCTGTTCAGGATCAAGAAGAAAAGATAGTCAAAGATCCTGAATTAAATCAGATAGGGAAAGAAAATTGGACTAAAAACAGTGAAGATTTAATAAACTTTGAAGAGGGACAGACAGGTCTAGAAGAAGCAGGTCAGGCTGCAGAAGTTCACAGTGCAATAAGCCCTGATCAGAAGCAGATAGATCAAGAAGAATTCACTAAAGAAAAAGGGGTTAATACAAATGAACATAAAGAAATAAAAAGGGAAAAAGATCAACATATTGAAAGTCAATGTGGAGCTACAGAAAAGAAACCAATCAGACCTGAAAAAGAACAAACAAAAGAAGCAGTAAACAAAGAAAACAGAATAATATTGAGCAGTGAAAATAACAAAATATCTGAAGACGAAAACAGAGAAACAGTGCCAATCAAGAAGACAAGAAAAGGAGATCGTTGGCCAAGTGTCATTAAAAGAGTAAAATACCACATAACAACCAGAAGTGAAGATCCAGAACAAGTACCTGAAGTGACAAGTCAAACTGAACAAGAGAAAAAGTCAGGAAAAAGAAAAAGTAAAAGACTGAGACTTGTGAATAATAAATTCAAGGGTCCTGACTGGACTTATATTATTCTCGAAGATTTTGAAAGCTCAGAGTCAAGTGACAGTGGTGGCGAAGGAACAAGTGCAGAACTAACATACGAAGAAGAAACAAGACCACCCTGACTAAACAAAAGAATCCTCTAAAGAAAAGAAGAGGAGATAAGAAGAGAAATCTTCCATGTCGAAAAATGCCTGATGATAGAGTTACTGGGAGACCAAAACGAAATTGTTGTAGGAGATGCTGTGCAATCTGCATATGTAGTCTAGTATTGGTGCTTATAGTATGGCTAGTACTGATTGTAGCAGTTCCTTACCTTATGGTAATCAATCAATCAATCAATCACAGAATTTGTAGAGCGTACTACTTACCCGCGAGGGTCTCAAGGCGCTGGGGAGAGAGAAGGGGGGGGGGGTTCTGCTACTGGTCGAACAGCCAGGTCTTGAGTAGCCTCCTGAAGGTCAGCAGGTCTTGGGTCTGTCGTAGGCTTAGTGGAAGGGTGTTGCAGGTCTTGGCGGCGAGGTGTGAGAAGGATCTGCCGCCGGTGGTTGTTCTTCGAATGCGAGGGACGGTGGCGAGGGAGAGGTCGGCGGAGCGGAGCTGGTGGTTGGGGACGTAGAAGAAGAGTCGTCTGTTGAGGTAGGCTGGGCCAGTCTTGTGGAGTGCCTTGTGTGCGTGGATGAGGAGTTTGAAGGTGATCCTCCTGTCGACGGGGAGCCAGTGCAGGTTCCTCAGGTGGGGGGTGATGTGGCTGTGGCGTGGTACGTCGAGGATCAGGCGTGCAGAGGAGTTTTGTATGCGTTGCAGTCGCTTGATGAGCTTGGCCGGGGCTCTCGCGTAGAGGGCGCTCCCATAGTCAAGTCTGCTACTGACGAGGGCCTGGGTGACTGTTCTTCTTGTGTCTGTCGGGATCCACCTGTAGATCTTGCGAAGCATGCGGAGGGTGTTGAAGCAGGAGGAGGAGACTGCGTTGACTTGCTTGGCCATGGAGAGCGTTGAGTCGAGGATGACTCCCAGGTTGCGTGCGTGGTCGGTGGGTGTCGGGGCTGCTCCCAGCGTCGTTGGCCACCAGGAGTCGTCCCAGGCTGAGGGGTTGGAGCCGAGGATGAGGACCTCCGTCTTGTCCGTGTTCAGCTTTAGTCGGCTGATCTTCATCCAATCGGCGACGGCCTTCATTCCTTCATGGAGATTGGCTTTGGTGGCGAGGGGGTCCTTGGTGAGGGAGAGGATCAGTTGAGTGTCGTCGGCGTAGGAGATAATGTTGAGGTCGTGCTGTCTGGCGATGCGTGCGAGCGGGGCCATGTAGATGTTGAACAGTGTTGGGCTGAGGGAAGATCCTTGGGGTACGCCGCAGATGATCTCGGAGGCTTCGGATCGGAAAGGTGGGAGGCGGACTCTCTGGGTTCTGCCGTCGAGGAAGGAGGTGGTCCATTCCAGGGCCTTGTCTCGGATCCCTGCGTCGTGGAGGCGTGCGCGTAGAGTGCGGTGGCAGACAGTGTCGAAGGCGGCGGAGAGGTCCAGCAGGATGAGGGCTGCGGTCTCACCGTTGTCCAGCAGGGTCCTGATGTCGTCGGTGGCGGCGATGAGGGCAGTCTCAGTGCTGTGGTTGCTGCGGAACCCCGATTGGGATGGGTCCAGGATGCTGTTTTCTTCGAGGTATCGGGTTAGCTGTTTGTTGCCGATCTTCTCGATGACCTAGGCTGGGAACGGAAGCAGGGAGATGGGCCGGAAGTTCTTGAGGTCTCTTGGGTCCGCCTTGGGTTTTTTGAGTAGGGCGTTGATCTCTGCGTGTTTCCAGCTCTCTGGGAAGGTCGCGGTCTCGAAGGAGAGATTGATAACGTTGCACAGGTGGGGTGCGATGGAGCTGCTGGCTTTGTTGAAGATGTGGTGCGGGAAAGGGTCTGACGGGGAGCCGGAGTGTATTGTGCCCATGGTCTTCATGGTGTCATCGATGTTCACGCTGGCCCAGGCTGGCAAGGGGTCATAGTCGATGGCGTGCGGCGGGTCTGGTGTATCTATCTTGGTGGGGGCTGTCTGGGTGTTGAAGCTGTCGTGGATGTCGGCGATCTTGCGGTGGAAGAAGGTGGCGAGGGAATCGCACAGGGCTTGCGACGGTGGGATGTCGTTGGTGTTGGAGCTGGGGTTGGAGAGTTCCTTCACGATGTTGAAGAGCTCCTTGCTGTTGTGTGCGTTGTTGTCGAGGCGGTCTTTGAAGGAGATTCTCTTGGCGGACCTGATGAGGTGGTGGTGGTTACGGATGGCGTCTTTATGGGCTGCGTGGCTGTCCGGTGTCTTATCACTGTGCCATTTCTTCTCAAGTTTCCGGCAGGTACGCTTGGAAGCTAGGAGTTCCGGGGTGAACCAGCTGGCTCTTTTGGTGGAGTCGCTGTAGGTAAGTTTTTTCAGCGGGGCGAGGGTGTTGGCACAGTCGTCTATCCATCGTCTGAGGTTGCAGGCAGCGTCGTCGGTGTTGGATGGGTCGGAGGGAGGGCTGAGAGCGAGATTTGCCCGTAGTTGGTCTTCGGTGACTTTGCTCCAGCAGCGGCGTGGGATCTGTTGGGTGCGGTGGTGTGTGGTGGGTTTCTGGAAGGTGAAGTGGATGCAGCGGTGGTCAGTCCAGAGGAGTTCCGTGGTGTGGCTGAAGGAGACGTGGCAGCTTGAGGAGAAGACGGGGTCGAGCGTGTGGCCAGCAGAATGTGTCGGTGTTGTGACGAGCTGTCTCAGTCCGAGGTTGGCGAGGTTGTCGATCAGGGTGGTGGAGTTGCTGTCATTGTTGTTCTCCAGGTGAAAGTTCAGGTCTCCGAGGAGGATGTAGTCGGTAGAAGTCAGGGCGTGCGTGCTGATGAAGTCGGCGATGGAGTCGCTGAACTGGGGTCGGGGCCCAGGGGGTCTGTAGACAAGGGTGCCTCTGAGGGTGGTGTTGGGGTCCGTGTGGATCTGGAAGTGCATGTATTCGGCGGTGCAGAGAACGTCGTCGGTGCTGGTCGAGACCCTGATGGAGTTCTTGTGGACGATGGCGATTCCTCCTCCTACTCCGTTGACGCGGTCTCTGCGGGTGATCTTATAGCCGTCTGGGATGGCTATGGCGATGTCGGGTACGGAGGAGTCGTTCATCCAGGTCTCTGTCAGGAAGGCGACGTCTGGTGATGATGAGTCGAGCAGGTCCCAGAGCTCGACGGCGTGTTTGCGTGCGGAGCAGGTGTTCAGTAGGATGCATCGGAGGTGGTTGAGGTCCTTCTTGGCGGGCGCTTCGGTGGCTCTGAGGCTGGTGTAGCTGCAGTTCCGGCAGGTGAAGGGGCCATGTGTGCGTTCGGGGCGGCCTAGAAGCAGTTGTATCTCTGTCCGGGGTTGAGAGCGTGGAGTGTGGTGGCATCGTAACGGCGTCGGTCCTTGAGGCTGGAGCGGGGGGCGCGCGGCCCAGGGGTTCTGGCGCTGGGCGCGGTCCAGGCGTGGACGGGCGCAGACGGGCTTGCCTTAGGCGCAGCGGCCGCCATATATGGGGAGCTGGGAGGGAGGAGCAGCTGGGAGGCGGGAGGCAGGGGCAGCGAATGGGCAGTCAGGGGGGGCGGGGCCGCAGGGGACGCAGCGGCGGGGGGTACAGAAGGCAAAGTTGGGCACAGCAAAAATGGGGGCACGAGGGGAAACAGAAGGCAAAGAGGACACATTCAATGGGGGCACGAGGGGAAACAGAAGGCAAAAGGACATGATCAATGGGGGCACGAGGGGAAACAGAAGGCAAAAAGGACACGATCAATGGGGGCACGAGGGGAAACAGAAGGCAAAGAGGACACAATCAATGGGGGCACGAGGGGAAACAGAAGGCAAAAGGACACAATCAATGGGGGCACGAGGGGAAACAGAAGGCAAAAAGGACACGATCAACGGGGGCACGAGGGGAAACAGAAGGCAAAAAGGACACAATCAATGGGGGCACGAGGGGAAACAGAAAGCAAAGAGGACACAATCAATGGGGGCACGAGGGGAAACAGAAGGCAAAAGGACACAATCAATGGGGGCACGAGGGGAAACAGAAGGCAAAAAGGACACGATCAATGGGGGCACGAGGGGAAACAGAAGGCAAAAAGGACACAATAAATGGGGGCACGAGGGGAAACAGAAGGCAAAAAGGACACAATCAATGGGGGCACGAGGGAAACAGAAGGCAAAAGGACACAATCAATGGGGGCACGAGGGGAACAGAGGCAAAACGGGCACAGAGGCAGCAGCGGAGGGGCGAGCTTACCAGCAGCAGCAGCGAGCAGGACAACACAGGCGGAGCTGTGTGGCGGGGGTGCGACCTACCTGGCAAGATAAGAAGATTAATAACTAAACTAAAGGGAGGACAGAAAACATGAAAGGTAATAGAGTAGAACTAATGGCAGAAGATGAGGCAGAAATTCATCATGAAGTAGCTGACAACGACACTAGTTTAAATGTTTTCACAAAGTTATTGTTTCAGTATGTAGACACAATGGAAGTTAGTAATTGTTATGTCTGTATGAAATTACCTGAATCAGTAGCGGAAGGATTAACATACCATCATTTACCACTGACATATGGCATCTCATGTAGTGTATTAACAAGTTTATTTTATAGAACAGGTAGACTACAGTATTATTATTCAAACTTAGATGTGATATTTCCTGAAGTTCCGATTCGCAAGAATATGAACCCAGTGCTTAGTAGTCAAGACGCACAGTTTATGGGAGAGTTTTTCTTAACAATGAAATCGATAGACATAACACATGCACATAGACACAATCTAACATGTTCTTTATTAGAAGAAGAGAAGATATTTTTGAATTTAGTAGAAGATAGAAGACATGATTTTCAAAAGAAAGCTTCAGAGCATAAGGCTCAGTTGCCACCTTGGGCAGAAAAAGAAGGGAGTTATACACCTGGCAAAGCTCAAGCTGCTATGGCTCTGGATTTCGTAAAGAAAGGGAAAATTTGTCTACATAGGTTAAAGACTGACTATAACAATGTTTTCATCGGTACCAGTGAATGTGAACACAATTTTTTAATTCTTGGAGGTTGGGGACTCAAAGGAGGAACAGATTCAGTTTTTCCTGGAATTTATTATGTATGCGGGAATAAGGCTTACTTTAGGCTTCCTGCACGGTGGTACGGAAGTTGTTATTTTGGAATAGTTTTTCCAAAGATATACCACGTAAAAAGAAACACTGGAAGCAATGAAAACAATAATGAATTAATACGTAGTAAAAGAGCTAGTTTTTCAGAAATTGTAGGTGATATATTTGGTGCATTGATACCTTCAGTGGGAATAATTCTGAACTCAAGGAAAATATGTAAATTGTCTACAGTGGTTGATCGTTTATCAACGGATACTGCTGGAGGTTTTCTAATGATTAATACGGAGATGGTTGCGATTAGATCTATGGTGATGCAAAATAGACTTGCTCTTGACATTCTATTGGCAAAAGAGGGAGGAGTCTGTAAATTATTGAAGACGAAACATTGTTGCACTTATATTCCTGATAAGAGTGCAGAAATTGGAACGTATATTCAGAATATAACTAAACTTGAGAAGGAACTTAAACCACTGGAAGTTGATAGTGTATGGGAAAGATTGACAAATAGTATCTCGTCAATTGGAACCTGGTTTGCTAATGTAGGAAAAGGACTTATAGGTCAAATATTAGTACCCTTAACAGGGATAGCAATAATAATTTTGACAATAACAATATGGTGCAAATGCTGAAGAAAGAATGGAACATATAAAGTGACAGGAAAAGGAAAGAAGAGAAAACTAGACGAAATCGAACTAGAAGAATGGAGAAGTGATTTATACAAGAAATTAAAAGGAGACTGTAAGAATAGAAAAAGTAAAAATGAGAATGAAACGATTTGCTAGAAGTTGGCATCTGATTGAGGGTAGTATTTTTGATGGCTCAGAAACGCCATCAGAGAGGGGATTGATGGAGCAAGGTTTCAAAAATGAAACTTGCTTGTATGCAATCCTCCTCATAGTATTAATTTATTAAACTTGTACTGTCAATACTAATATTTGCATTCACAAACACAAAAGGGATAGACGCTTGCCTATGTGTTTTACTAATAAATAACGCTTGTCTATAAATCAAGATGGCCGCTAAAGCGCGGGAAACTCAATGCGCATGTCGCAACCTGATCACATGGTGTGACGTCTTTCTTTGCTTGGTGGGAACTTCTGCTTCTGCGCAGTGTGCACTAAAATGGCCGCTAAATGTTTTCACATGCTTAAGCTTGCTCTCATGTCGTTATTAAATTGTCGTTTTCTTAAAGCTACTAATGCAGGATAGTATTATAATTAAATGGGAATAGAGTAGGGAAAGTGGGTATACAGTGAAACATTTTATTTGTGATTTTAATATTTTCTTCTTGCACTTTTAGTAATTCGTAAACTTGGGCCTGGGTTGGTGTCTTGAAACTCGAGAGACAGATGGTTCTGTGCATGTGTCCTGTCTGCCTGCCAAGTGAAGTCAACTTGGACGTCTCCCAAGGCCACGACCTATTGGCCGAAGATGATGTACCCAATGTTTCCGGCAGACAAAATGTTACTCTTCTCCTGTAAAATGTATAACATTTGTCGTGAGACGGGTGGGAAATAAAGTGAATGTATTAATTTGAAGGGGCGGGAAGTTAAATACAATAGGCTTTACAATTTAGGCCAAAATTGACATGGTACGAGAATCCACCCCTGTCCCTGCCCAATCAGAAGTAGTGGTCCCATATTTTAGCAACATTAAGGGGAGGTACATGGGCGTAGAAGGGTATAATAGAATATAGCATTAGTAATTAGTTAGCACAGATTCTCAGAACATACAGGAGAGCTCCAGGCTGCCATGCTGATCAGTTGCTGACTGAATCCCTATCCGGAAGAGGTCCTGAGGAGGGGGTGGCGGAGTCCATTAGACGGGAGAATCGAGGAGAAGTCGAGTGCCAGAGAGGGGAACGGCGCAGGCGTCGTTATAGAGAGGTCACCAGTCCTGTCCTGATCCTGAAGGAGGTCTTTGCTCTTCATCCTTCCAGGGTCCTATCTTTTCCAACTCCTTGGCTAAGGGGCTTGGTTCTCGTATTTAGGTAACTATACTGCAACCTTTAGTTGCGCTGCTGTCTCTATCCTCTCTTATTTCCTTAAACATTGTCATTTATTAGCAAAATCATTTCTATGCTTTTTCTTGGGTATTACAATCAAGTACCGTGTTTTTGTATTTTACTCTGGTAAAACTTTAGATAAACATTTTAAAACTTCCTGACTCAGTGATTATTTCAGGATTATGTATTTTAGTGAATGTCACTCATTTTAAACTTCCCAATTAGCAAAGGATCCATTGGTAAGTTATTACTCTTCAATCAGAAGGTAATTGGTAGCAGGGATTTTTGATAAAAGAGTACATCTGAAACCCAGCGTAAGTATTAGTGTAGTGTGAATGTATGGGCCAAGAGAGTATATAGTGTATGAATGCTGTTGGCTAATATTGCGCTGGATCAAGCTCTTTACAGAAGTCGCAAAGAGAGATTAAAAAGGTCTTTGACTGTCGTGTTTTTGGTAGGGCTGGGCGAAATAGAGGTTGTTTCCCCGGCCGTGGACAAGGAATTACAAGGAACTCTTTTTCGAGAGGGTTCAGGCCCTTCCAGTATCAGACACAAAGTGGTTACCAACCCGGATTCTTTTACCCCCAAAGGCAGAGGGCCAATTCGAGAGGAAATAGAAGGTCTAGAGGATCAGGTAAGCCAAGGTCCTTTTGTTATCCATGTAAAGTTGGGCGGCAGACTTGCTCAATTTTATCAGAATTGGTGTGCGATAACAGGGGACCCATGGATTCTTCAAACAGTCATGGGGTATCACATAGATTTTTTAGAGGCACCGGTTCAACACCGTTGTCCAGAAATGATAAGATTCGATTCAAAGCTTTCGGAACTGGTGGATGCAGAAGTGAAAGAATTAGTGAAGAAAGGTGCTGTTGTGGAGGAATTGGATCTCTGTGTGGGGTTTGTGAGCAATATTTTTCTGGTGGAAAAGAAAGGAAAAGGTATGAGACCAGTCATGAATTTGCGACAGCTAAACGATTGGGTGGAATACCATCACTTCAAGATGGAAGGAATGCATATGTTGAGAGATGTGTTACAATCAGGAGAAAGATGCATCAGAGATATTTAAGGTTCAGGTGGGGAGGAAAGGTATGGAAGTTTGTGTGTCTCCCCTTCGGGTTATCCTCAGCCCCATGGTGTTTCACAAAAATGCTCTGTCCTGTAGTGGCCTTCTTCAGGGAGAGAGGAATTCGTCTTAATATTTATCTGGACGACATTTTAATAATGGATTAGGAGAAAGAGAGAGTAGAGGGTCACACGAGGTTGGCAATAAATCTTCTAGAGAAACTTGGGTTTGTAGTAAACAGAGAGAAGTCTTTCCTAGTTCCAAGTCAAGAGACTCAGGGGCATATTAGCAAGACCGGCGATAAAATTATCGCCGTTTTAGCGGCAGGAAACTGCCGCTAAAACGGCGATAATGGGCTTGCTAATATGCGTTATAGAATTCCAATAGAAGCCCAGGTTAGATGTGCAGGACATCTAACCTGGGCTTCTATTGGAATTCCATAACGCATATTAGCAAGCCCATTATCGCCGTTTTAGCGGCAGTTTCCTGCCGCTAAAACGGCGATAATGTTATCGCCGGTCTTGCTAATATGCCCCTCAGTTCTTAGGGTTTTTGCTAGATACTATTCAAGGTCAACTGAGGTTGCCGATGGAAAAAGTAAAGAGGATAAGGAAGGAAATTCGAAGAGTTCTGGTGATGGAAGTGATTTCTTTGAGAATGTTGGTAAGGATTGTGGGTCTGTTGTCATCAACAATTCAAGCATTTTTTCCAGGACCTTTTGAATTATCGTGCTCTTCAAAGGTTGAAGGGAAATCACTTAAGACGTGGTATGAAATATTCAGAGGAAATAACCCTTTCAGAGGAAGCAAAGTTAGAACTTCAATAGTGGTTAAGAAATATGGAGGCTTGGAATGGGAGAGTAATTTTCGGAGTAAATCCGGAATTGATTATAGAATCAGATGTGAGTTTGACTGGTTGGGGAGCTCGCTGTGGTGTGACATCGACTGGAGGTATTTGGACAGTGGAAGAAAGGAAAATGCATATAAACTGTCTGGAATTACTAGCAGGGTCTTTTGCGATAAAGAGCTTTACAAAGGACAAGGCATGTTGTTCAGTTCTTTTGAGAATGGACAATGTGTCAGCAGTGAGATATGTGAACAAGTTGGGAGGCCCTCGCTCAAAGGATCTAGCAGATTTAGCCAGAATTTTTGGGGATTACTGTTTGAGCCAGAATATCCTAGTTCAGGCGGAACATATTCCAGGTCTGAAGAATGTGGAGGCAGATTGGTACTCAAGGAATTACAGGGATTTCAGCGACTGGAGTCTCCACAGGTCAGTGTTCCTGAGGTTGATGGAAGTTTGGGGTCCTTGTTATGTGGATCTGTTTGCGAACAGGAGGAATACCCAGTTGGAGACGTTTTTCAGTTGGCGTCCGGATCCAGATTCTGCGGTGATAGATGCTTTCAGGCAGGATTGGAGGGGACTTCATCCCTATGCTTTTCCTCCGTTTGTTATGATAAAGCATGTAACCTTATTAGTTCGCAAGTGGAGAGAAACAGTGGTTTTGATAACACCCCTGTGGAAATCTCAAGTCTGGTACCCAATCCTCTTAGAAATGTCAATAGATTTTCCCGTTTTACTTCCAATGTTTCAAGACATTTTGTTGGGCCCATTGGGGGAACATCACGAGTTGGTGTTGTCAGATCAGTTGAGACTGATAGCAGGGAGAATTTCAGGCGAGTCTGGGAAGTGCCTGGACTTTTGGAAGAGGCTTCTAACCTTATTAGAGAATCCTGGGCTCCAGGAACAAGTAAAATGTATAGATTGGCGTGGAAGAAATGGTTACGCTGGTGTGTGGAAAGGGACTTTGATCCCGTTTCAGTGGGTGTAGTTGAATTAGTCAACTATCTAACTACCTTGTTTAGTGCTGGGCTGGCTTACAGAACTATCAATGTACATAGATCAGCCATTGCTGCTGGTCATGAGCTGGTTAATGGAGTGTCTGTGGGTCAGAATGTTCTGGTGAAAAGGTTAATGAGAAGCGTGGGAGTCTCTAAGCCTCCTGTGGACAGATATTCTTCGATTTGGGATGTATCAAAGGTATTATCGTATTTGGAGGATTTAAGAAACAACAGAGGGTTTGATTTGAGGATTTTGAGTGGGAAATTGACAACGTTGTTATGTTTGCTTTCTTTTAGAAGGGTTTCAGATGTGAAAGCTCTGGATGTTTGTGCGAGGATTTTTAACCCAGAGGGTGTTTGTTTCTAGCTGTGCAGAAGAACGAAAACGAATTCAGAAACCATTTTCTACCCTTATTTTGAAGAGCATGAGTGTTTGTGTTGTGAGTTGTTTGAAGGAATATGAGAAGAGAACTTCTGGCATTCGTTCTTCAAATGAAAAGCAGCTTTTAATCTCTTATAGGAAACCTCACAGGGCTGTGTCAAGCCTGACTTTAGCTAGATGGGTGAAGGAGGTGATGAGGAATGCTGGTGTTGATGTGAGCAGGTTTGGTGCACATTCAGTAAGAGGTGCTTCTGCCTCAAAAGCTTTCATGCTTGGGGGCGCTTTGCATGATATTTTGAGATGTGCTGATTGGTCAAATGATTCAATATTTTTGCACATTTTATTTTAAACCAGTGATTAATGCAGCTTCTTGTTTGTTAGAGAAGCTTTGAACTTGCAATAATATTAGTCTCCGGTCTTGTCATAAAATGTAGATTTTCGTCAGCTTTGATGGACAGAAAATCTGGATTTTATTAAAGACACGGAGGCTAATATTATCCCTCTCTTAACCCAACCCTAGTTTGGTAATTGTCATTTGTGTTTTATCTTAGGTCATGGGCAACAATGAGATGAGAAGATGGTGTCCAGAAAAGAGTGGTTAACTTTCATCTGGAGTTATTGAACTTTTGTTATTATGGACTTATGTTTGGTTATGTTGCGGTGAACACAAAAAGGAGGAAGATGGCTAGTGGTTCTGGCCCTTTGTTGAGTTCTTAGAACTTTGTTAATGTTCGTGTTCTTTAAAGGAACTGCTGTGCGTGGCGCAATAAAAGAAGATTGCAATAATATTAACCTCCGTGTCTTTAATAAAATCCAGATTTTCTGTCCATCAAAGCTGATGAAAATCTAAATTTTTATGTCTTAAAGGCTGTCCCTAAATCTTAACATTGAGGCAGTAGAAAATCACTTTATTTCTGATGTAGACATCAATTTGCTTTGAATCGCCACATTGTGGAAGCTCAAAAGGTCTCTTTTATTGAGAGCCTGTTTGTCTGTCCATGACGACCAGTTCCAAATTGACTCAACTGAAGAGTGGTAACCGACCTACCGAATCTGGACAACATGTGTCAACACAAACATTCTAGATGGACAAGGCCATGTGCTGCAAATGCATCTAATGTTTGAATTTTTTTAAAAGTTTCACTCAAAACACGATGACTCACACACAACAATGATCTGGGTTGTAAGCACTTGTTCATAGCTGCACTTGTCACAGTCCTTCATTCATGCGTTCATGGTGGTACCAAAGAGTTAATGCTTTTTTCCAGGATCCTGGAACACGGACTGAAGAGTATTTCCGCAAGCTGCCTTTCTGTGCAAAAAATAATGTTCTGGATTTCGGACCACACACAGTGCTTTCTGGCGTTCCCCATCTTTTATGCCTGTAGCAACATTGAATCTCATTTTTTTTAACCCACCTGCTCCATCAAGGTTGCTTCACTCTTAAAAACGGGGTGGTGCTCTGGTACCAAAGCGCCAGTGGAAACAGCAACATTCACAGAGCTGCCATTCGCCAAAGTCATCTCTTTTTTTAGCTTTAGCACAATCTGACTCGACGAGGACAACAGTGGAAGCAGACGCAGCAGGATTATAAAATCACGCAGAAGGACGTCACCATGACATGCTAGTAGACATGGGCGGGAGACGGCCTCCATGTCAGTGTATTGTTCCATTAAACACTGACACATACGCATTGATAAGGGGTAAAGATACCGGCTTTAGTTGATTTTCCTAATTTTGTACCGGGCAAAATATAAAAATACTGGTCATGCCATTAAAATACGTGCCAAGTGACAACCCAACCCAGTGGCGTAGCTAGCTCCTTGGCCGACCGTGGCAGTCCCTGCGTTTGCCGCCCCGCGGCGGCCGCATTGAAGAGCGTCCCCCCTTTGCTACGCCACTGACGCAACCCATAGGACCAAAAATAACTACTCACACACTAGCCCATCTGGCAGAGCGAGACAGCCAGACTGCCTGTCCAACATCTAATCTACACCCATTGGCTCTCACAGCTGGTATGCCTTGTTTTGACTTTTTGTTGGCACATCAGGAGGGGCAAGCAACTCAAGTGCTGTACTCTCATACATCAGGCCCATATGCATGTAAAAGGTAACTCTACACAGGCCCTGGATATAACAGCCCTGTCAAGTGTCAAGCATTCCAGGTTAATCTTGTAGCAGGTTAGCAGTCCTGCTTTTCACACCCAGACCCGGATATGCACATATGACATCCTCTGGCCAGGGGTTGCCAGAGGGGAGATAATAAATGGGCGTAGACTGCACATGGTCATACTGCCGTACCAGCATTCAGAGTACGTGTAGATCTGTGGACTAAGGGGAGCGGGGCTATTACGCCGCTAAGGCATACACCCGTGGGACACCCCAGTGACACTGGCGACGAGGGTGGGATCTACCCCGCACACCCTGTGTGTCATATCCTCGAGGCGGTGCGAGGCCGGTCCCTGCCTATCCGCAGGCCCGCCTCCAGAGTGTAGAGAGCGCTGAGAACAGACCGAAGACACCCCGCCGTGGCTGTCAAGGCCGAGACACGATTGCTGCAACCGACACCACCTCTGCTTAAGCGGAGAAGAACCGG
Organism: Calotriton arnoldi; assembly: GCA_963921515.1. NCBI lineage: Eukaryota > Metazoa > Chordata > Amphibia > Caudata > Salamandridae > Calotriton > Calotriton arnoldi. The sequence continues at coordinate 1,656,774 of CAWUFW010003856.1, read as the reverse complement.
TGTCCTTGCGACACACAACATGTCGACGGCACTCAAAGACACTCCGGGCCAGCCTGCCAGCTATGCTCTACCTGAGCATGTGGTTTTTCTACCACCATACTCCCCTTCTGCTTGGCCCAGGGAGAGGCCTGCTCTATCACCAGGACAAACGCTAGCACACTGGTGGATGGAGTAAAGAGGAAAAAAATATATATATAATAAAGGAAATAATTACATACCTGAAAAGGAAATCTTCACAAAAACCTCAACTGGAAGAAAAAAAAGAATAATAGTAATAATGTTTATGTTTATGGATCTATAAAGCGCATAGCTGCCCGAGGGCTTCCCACCGCTGAGGAGAGGCAGTGACGTGTGAGGGAAATAATAGTCATCAAGGGAAGAGCCACATTTTTAATTTGTTTCTAAAGTCGCATTTCTTTGGGCAAGGAGTTCCACAGCCTGGGAACTAGATGCGAAAAGATCTTCCTCCCCATTTGGATCTTTTAATCCTTGTCATCTTCATGAGCAGGTCTGAGGCGGATCTAAGAGACCTTCCGGGGACATATGGGGTGATGAGTTTTCTCAGTAGGGCTGGTTCCTTGTAGTTCATGGCTTTGTGGGCTAGACAAAAAGATTTGAATTTGATCCTGGCTTGGATCGGCAGCCAGTGCAGCAGTTTCGATGAGACTTTCGCTGAATCTTGTCTGGGTATGCCTCGGAGTATCCTGGCTGCTGCGTTTTGAACCAACTGTAGTCTGTTCACTACATATTTAGGGGAGAGGGAATTGCCGTAGTCCAGCCAAGAGACTACAAAGGCCTGTACAACGGTTCTCCAGGTCTGTTCATGGATGAGGGTTAAAATCTTCCGAAGCATATGGAGTATCCTAAAGCAGGTGGCTGCCAGTTGTTTAGCTTGTATTTCCATGGAGAGATTGTGGTCTTGCCACATTCCCAGGTTTTTATCGAACTTTTTGGAGTAGGGGGACTGCCACGTTCAAGTGGCCAGTTAATGTTAGCCCTGGGCACAGAATTGTTGCCCAAGTACATCAGTTCTGTTTCATCTCCATTCAACTTTAAGCTTCACCTGGTCATTCATTCGGCTACTTTTTCCATGCAGGGGGCCAGTTGGTTGTAATTTGATGAAGGGCCCTTCGCCACCGATAATACCAGTTGAGTATCATCTGTGTATGACACGATGGATAATCCAAATTTCTGCACTATATTCGCCAGTGGTTGAATATAGAGGTTAAACAAAGTGGGACTAAGGACGGATCCCTGTGGGACTCCACATGAGATCTGTAAGAAATCTGAAAAATTTGCACCTTCCATTATCTGGAAGGATCAATCTTTCAAAAATGAGGACAGCCAGCCCAGGGCACTGTCTCTGATTCCTGCCTCCTTCAGCCTGAGGATCATGGTGTTGTAATCCACAGTGTCAAAAGCCACGCTAAGATCAAGTAACAGGATTGCGGCTACATCCCTCTGATCGAAAATTCCCTTGAGTTCCTCAGTGACCACTAGCAGGGCTGACTCTGTGCTATGCTGCGGTCTGAAACCCATTTGGGTCTGATGTAACACCTCATTCTCTTCCAGAAACTGGGACAGAGGTATGGTTAACGTGCTTTTCCACTATTTTTCCCAACAGCGGTAATAATGATATGGGGTGGTAGTTCCCCGGGTCTGTAGAGTCTAAATGGGGTTTCTTCAGTAATGGTCGAACTATGGCGTGTTTCCATTTTTTGGGAATTGTCCCTTGTGTAAGGGATAGCGATAGGAGTTCTGATGTAGTGGCCAGTGTAGTATTTCTGCCCTGCAGAAGAATGTGTGGGGGCACCAGGTCTTTGGGGGAGCCTGATTTAATGTTCCTCAGGATCATGCTTGTGGTTTCTATATTTAGCACTGGGAAATTATCTAATATTGGTCCTGTGGCCTGTCCCAGAGAGTCGATGGTTCCTGGATGGGCATCTGTGCTGTCTATATGAGAGCTCCCTTGCATTGAATTATAGATGTTTTCCACCTTGTTTTTGCAAAAAAGGTCACAAGCTCGTTGCATCTCCCCTTTGAGGATTGTTGAGGGGAAGTCTCCTGTTCTGTGGTAGTTAGGAATCTAACAACCTTAAAAAGTTCCCTAGAAGAGTTGAGGACTGAGTTAATTTTTTCCTCAAAGTGCTTGGCTTGGGCTTGTTTAATTTCATTGTGGTAGTGTCTGATAGCCTTCTTATATTGACATTTGATAATAGGGTAATATGTTGTCCTCCAATTTCTTTCAATTTTTTTTTACATGTTTTTTTCAACAAGGCTAAGTGGGTGCTGAACCATGACGTTTTTCTACATTCGCAGTGAGCCCTTGGTCTATCTTTCTAGATACACTGTTTGGCTACTAGGTTGAACCAATCAGACCATAACCTATCTGCCTCCTCTAGATTTCCTGTCAAGACCGGGGTCTGGGCTTCCAGGATGCTAACCATACCATCCGGTATGATTGTAGGCCATTTCCTGCTTGCCTTTACGGTGCTGTGAACTGCTCTTTGATGATGTGTTTTGACTTGGGTGAGAGGAATAAAAAAGTGGCCTGACCACGGAACTGCTATAGGTGTCTCTACCTCTATTTTCGGGTCATTGGACAATATCGCGTCTAGAGTGTACCCTTTTCATGAGTGCCAGATCTCACCAGCTGTCTAAGTTGCATAGCTTCCATATCTTGTATGAATCTATTGGTGGATACGTTACCAGGTTCATCTAGGTGTTAATAATAACAAAAAACTTGCAAAGACCTGCCCCAGTGTCCAGCACAGTCAATCAAGCATTGTGAAAACCAACTTCCAGAGCAGGGAATACTACACCCCCGGGTAATACCCCACTATCCAGCTGTGCCCACCGTGGCCGATGAGGCTAATGCCGCCTACCCACAACAGAAGTCCACCACACAACACGCACTCACATGGGTGCTACTGCCGTTTAGTGAGCTGGCAGACCTAGCAACGGTGTCCCCTCGATGGAAGACCTGGATAGGACAACTACTTCACTGCCCCAAGAGAAAATGATGCAGCAGTTAAGAGATCTCAGCTACTCCGCTATGCAGGAGAAGATATATACAAACTATTTAAACACCTGCCTGACACCGGCCCCGTCACAGATTATGACACAGCAATCAGAGAGCTCAATGCTCATTTTGACCCAGTAGCGGCCCGTGGTGCGAGTGCGTGCGCAACGAAATTCGTTTTATTTATTTATATGTTTACTTACCTCTAATCGGCCGTAATCCGTAGTTTACTACCCCCCGCCCCACATCAGCGCCCAGCAGCACTCCTACCATGGACTGCTACTGTTTTGACCCACAGTTGAACCTCGACTTTGTACAGTTCAATCTTTGCCAAGCCCGCCAGTGAGAAGGAGAATTAATCGACGCGTTCTACGCAAGGTTGCATGAGTTGGCAAGCACCTGCACAGCGGACAATCAGCTGAATGAAATACGGGCTCAGATAATTTAAGGATGCCACAACAAAACCCTTCACAGCCTCATCCTGAGACAGCCGAAGATCAGTCTAGACAACATCTGGATTTTAGCAAGGTCCCATGATCTATCTGCTGCCCGGGTCAATGAAATGGACTTAGTCATCACCCAAGCAGCTGAGATGACGACAAGTGTCAAGACAGAGAGGGCCTATGTTGTCTGCACGAAGGGAAAAATTGAAGACTCCCAGATGCAAGGTTCCCCACTCATGAACCCAAGGTGTGGATACTGCCGCCGTGAAAAACACCCAATTGGTGAATGCCCTGCCCAGGGCCGCATATGCTCCAATTGTGGCATTAGCAACCATTTTGCCTCTTTATGCCTGAAGAAACTGAAGTACAGGGGCACTCGTGGAGGGAAACCGCAAACAAAGGCAGTACTTCAGCTGCTCTTGACGAACGTGGTGCAGACAGACACCACCAAGATCACGCCACGTCAAAAACAATGGGTGGAGTACTAATCTACTGAAGAGGAGGAGGAAGAGACATTCCTCATCTCATTTGCAAAGGAGGTCAAACGTCACAGGAGGCCGAAGGCCACAGCCAACGCACATCGTCCACATCGATGGGTCCGAGGTCAAAGCCGTCATTGACAGGGGAGCCTCAATCAATGTAATGGGGATTCAGCAATATAACCGCCTCCATCCAAAACTATCCTTAGCCCCCTCACACACAAAGATTTTTGCATTTGGGAGCCAGTCACCCTTGCCCCTTTGAGGACGCATGATAATACGAGTACAATCCAATGACCAAGAGGTCACTGCAACGTTACAAGTCATGGACATCATAGACAAGGAAGCGGACCTACTGGTGGGGATCCATACCACGGAAGACTTGGGCCTAGTGCTGTTTGCCAGGAGTGTGAAGTCACACCAGATCGATGACATTCTTGATCAATTACCCGAGCTGTTCAATGGGCTAGGATGCCTCAAATCGCCACCAGTCAGGCTGCACATTGACGCCACCATCACAACAGTGGTGTTATGTCATATCCGCGTCCCCTTCCCCCTACAACTCCTAGTGGAGCAAGAGGTTGCCAAGTTCGAGAAGCAGGGGGTGATTGAAAAAGAGTCGGGACCGACATTGTGAGTCTCCCCATTGGTGATAGGAGAGAAACCAAAACAATCCGGGAAAATACACTTATGCAGTGACATGCGCCTCCCGGACCGCGCTACCAAATGCGAGCGTCACATAACGCCCAACATGGATGACATCATAGCGGATGTGAATGGTTCACGGTGGTTCTCAAAGTTGGATCTCAGCGCCAGGTATCACCAGCCACTCCTGGTCGAAGAAAGCGGGTATATCACTAATTTCAGCCCACACCTGGGATTGCGCCAATACAAGCGACTAAACTTAGGCATATCCTCAGCCGCCGAGGTCTTCCAAAATGTAATCCGTGAAACATTATCCAGACTTCCTGGGGTTATTAATGTCAGTGACGACATTCTTATTCATTCGAAAAAGGCAGGCGCACACCACACACACCTCCAAGCTACACTACAGCGTCTCTGGAAACACGGAGTCAAGCTGCACACGGAATAATGCTTATTCTTTCAGCCATCAATTGAATTCTTCGGCTATGTATTTAATCAAGACAGAGTTCAAGTTGGCCCCATGGAAGTCACAGGCCATCAAGAGAGCAACCGCACCGACCTCAGTCTTGGAGGTGTGCAGTTTTCTCGGCATGGCCATCTACTGTAGCAGATTTATTCCATTTCAGGCCTTGCGACCCTAACAAAGGCAGATGCCAAGTTGGTGTGGGACCAAAGAGAAGACAACGCATTTAAGATCAAAGATGTGCTCCTCGACGACGTCACTATGGCGTACTTTGATCCAAACAGGCCCACCGAACTTCTGGTTGATCCCAACCCCATAGGGCTCGGGGCAGTACTCACTGAAGAACATGAACCTGGGTGGTGGGCGACCCTGCTCTTTGCCAGAAAGGTATTGACTCAGACTGAACACGATACGCCTAGATCGAGATAGAGGCTTTGGCAATCAAGTGAGCATGCAGACACTTCCATTTATATCTGAGCGGGGAGCCATTCAAGGTCATCACAAACCACCAGCCTCTCGTCCCGATATTCCACGGGTATGTTCCACATCAGCCACCACAAATTGAGAGGTGGGCCATCCAGTTACACCACTATCTGATGGAGGTAATAAAATGGCCGGGATGGAAGAATCCTGCTGATTTTCTCTCTTGTCACCCAACTCAGCTGGATGGCCATGTTGCTGCTGGGAACACTGATGCTTCGAAGACTACGTCAACCTAGTCTCACAAGCAGCATGCCCCCGAGCTCTAAGCCTGTAGGACATTGAAGAAGAAACTGCGAAAGCAGACCCGGTCTTAGTAAGGGTCAAAGCTGCTTTCCACAAAGGCATATGGCGAGACTTCCTACAAGATGCCAATGACAGGCCCAGTCAAGACAGAGAAAGGTTGGCAAAGATGTGGAGGGGCCGAGACAAATTCAGTACCACGCAAGATGGAACCCTCCTGCGAGGGCACCGTATTGTAATTCCAGCCTCCCTCCAATGACAAGTGACACGACTAGCACACAGGGGACATCAAGGCACCATGAAAACAAAGTCCTGCATGAGAGAAAAGGTGCGGTTTCCAGGACTCAAAGCCATGGTCGAAGAAGTCGTTCGAAAATGCCAAGCGTGCCAGCTGACCAGTTCACCTGAGAGGCCAGCACCAATCATTACCGAGGATCCAAGCACCGTGCTCTGGTCCAAACTGAGTCTTGATTTTGGGAGCTTCCCGGATGTGAGAGCCACAATTGTATTGATAGACAGCTACTCCAACTACCCTGTAATAGAGGAAGTCGAGTCAACTGCATTCATGTATGTGGCCCCCATCCTTGAAAAAACCTTTGCCACTTTCAGATTATCCACGGAAATTTAGATGGACAACGGTCTGCTGTTCCATGGCACAGAGTTCAGAGACCTTCTTGAATAACTAGGGATCCAACACCGCCGTATGACCCCCCCCCAGTGGCCTCAGGATAATGGTGAGGATGAAAGATTTAAGAGAACACTGAACAAGTCTCTCTGAATCGCTGTAGCCGAACAAGCCAACCCTGAACGTCACCTCCAGCTGTTCCTCCAGGAGTATCGGGGAATGCCTCATTGCACCACGCAACAAGCACCTGGTATATCCAGGATGGGTAAAACCAGCTGTGGGTTATACCTTAGAACCTTAGGAAGCCCTCCAAAATGTCACATGTGGTTTTCTATTTTCTTTTTCATTACAGCTCTCAAGTGACCCTCACTGATCTCACGGGATCTTACCCTACCTACTAAGAGGTGAGATATATTATCTATGTATTTGTGCATATAAACACAGCGTCTCGAGGTTTGCCATCAATGGTGGGGCCCTACGGTATTAATTACCTAGATTTTAAAGGTTCACAAGCTTACTGGATAATAGAACCTTTTCACTTTTGAATTTAAATTTTATTTATACGATTCACATCTACTTTATAAGACCAGGGCATGTTTACAAATAAAAATAGTGATACAGAGAACAACACTGACACCATTCTCTCAGCACTAATCATTGATCTTATATGTCTGTCTGTCTGTCACTTAGCTATAACTTCTCTTTTAAAAAAAATTTAGAATGACCACAGCACCTATAGCTCACGTATATATAACGCGACCGTTAGCAGTAATGATCACGCTACAAACTACAAGCACCTGGCCCTCCAATGGAGAACCCAGACCTTAGCAAAACTTCCATTGGTATAGACACCCTAATGGCAAACTGTATCTTTGTTTCTTGACTCTTGTCGTTTCAGAAGTTCTACTCCCTCCATTTATCCGGAGGCACCGAAAACTTCGGCCCACTGTAGATACAACTTTCTTACTCGGTCCTGACGAAGAGCCCTAGATCTCCCCCTGAGACCACTAAAGCACAAAACATGTTGACCAGAACATATGACCACTAGGGACATATAGTTACTCAGCTACCAAGGGACATAATACCCCTTAAAGCAGCACCATACACTTTGTTTTAATAATGACAGAGGGATCACCTTAATAAAAATTCATCACTCTCCCTCCAGCCATTTTTTAATACACCTTCTAGGACTTCACTGCCAATTACACCCACGCACCCGTACGGCTTCATCAAAAGATCTCCGAAAAAGAGACCCTTCGGGGGACCCATAGGGCATTGCAGCGCCAGCCCGACGAGGAGCAAAAGCCCAATGATGAAGCATGACATCCTTCGGGGTGTGTGAGGGCATCAAGATGAGGACACACTGCCCCCCACAATCAGAGTAGCACACAATGAGAGTACCTATTACTTCCCTTCTTTCTCTCTCTACTTAGGAACGGTGACTCCCTTTTGGTATAAGTTTAACTTCGGGAGCACGGGTCACCGGACCTTTTGAATAGCTCCTATAGTCCCCCTCTTTTGATAAATAGGATTATTTAGCACGGCGGATCAGCCGAGGGACCTACTCTTTACTCTTTCCTTAACTATCTAACTCTACAATGACAGAACAGATAGGTCTAAGCTTTGATGATGACATAGTGTCTGAAATCTTGAGTACACCGAGCCTATTAGGAATGGAAGGCTCAGCCTCAACAAGTACCGCGCAAGGTGACTGGAACAACATAGCCGCCCTAAAAAAACAACAGGTAAAAATAGCGATGCATGGAGCGATCATGACGGAATATCTGCGGGCCAATATAGCTCCAAATGGCCTCATCGTGACGGTAGCACCACGGATATTCCTAGAGGACATAATATTCAGGAAGGATTGGAGCCAAATAGCTTGGCGATGCACACGCGACTGGCTTGTACTTATAATTAACACAGCCAAACGCCTATCAGAAGCCCTAGTAATAGAAATAACCATAGCAGAGAATGCACTGAAAACAACCATTACATTCTCTACCTGGAAGACACGCTTGGCTGAGATAAATACCGAAATGAATGACCATAAAAACTACCTCCTGCAGAGAAAAATCACCAAACTGCAAAAAGATATAAAAAACTTTGAGAGGGAAAAAGTGTAACCGTACACTAAGGAAGACTACGTGACAAACAACCAAGACACTTCATCCGACGATGAATCAACATCCTCGACAAGATCAAAAAGATCTAGCAGTAATTCCAGTAACGGAAGTTGGAAGAACTTCCAAGGAGGTTCGGGACTACTACCAACTCCTCCAATGTTCAACTACCCAATGCCAGGCTATCCAGGAGCACCACCACCATGGTATCCGGGCTTCCATGGACCACCACCGCCTCATCCATTCTATCAACAACAACAACACCCTCCTTTTTGGAACAGAGGCAGGTGCAGAGGAAGAGGCAGGCGAAAAAACGACCAAAGACAGGTGCAATGGACGGAGGACGAGGACCAACGCAGGACACGTAGTCAAACAAAGAAAAACTAGTGGTGAACCTATCTACAAGGACCCTGACGACAACAGAAGAATCCGTCCTACAGAGAGGATTGGGTTTTGTCCCAAAACCGAAAGAAGACTCGTTCAGACTCACTGGTGAACTACACGCGTTCTTTCGAAAGCTACGTCTGAAATAATTTTTTCAAACACAGGATACCAGCAGGAAGGATACGGATACTACAGACACAGGCCTACGTAAACCCTCCAGATTCACGCCCACCACAGCAATGACTGCCAGTGAGATACTGACCTATGAAAAAGCAGTCTTACAAGACATTAACAAACTACAACCCAAGAGAACATATGACAATTTACCTACAAAAGAAAGGAAAGCCCTTCAAGACCTCAACGACGATCCGGCAATTACCATAAAACCTGCAGACAAAGGCGGAGCTATCGTCATCCTTAACACCGACGACTATAACAATGAATGCCTTAGACAACTAGCTGACACAAAATACTACCACAAAATAGACACAGACCCCACGGATTATCTCACAAGAAGAATCAGCATCTCAGTGACGGAAGCACTATCGAATGGTTGGATCACCAAGAACGAAGCAGAGTACCTAGTGAACACAAAACCAACGACGCCATATTTTTACGTCTTACCAAAGATCCACAAAAACATCATGCCCCCACCCGGCAGACCAATAGTGTCAGGGATCAACTCCATCCTCGAGCCACTGAGTCAATATTGTGATCATTTCTTACGGCCACTAGTTCAAGCAACGCCGTCATACCTCAAGGACACCAAGGAGACCATCAACCTCATTGAAAACATCAGAGGACCTGAGGAAATCACTTTACTGGTAACACTCGACGTGGAGGAATTATATACCAACATTCCACAAGAAGCCACACTAAGAGTGATTGAAGAAACCCTGAGAAACAGCGATCCTCGCACACAACAACCCATTAACTTCATCCTGGAATGCGCAGAACTTGCCATGAAGAACAACTTCTTCAAGTTCCATGACCAACACTATCAACAAATCCATGGTACTTGTATGGGCAGTACATTTGCGCCAAGCCTAGCATGTCTATACATGGCCCATTTTGAGGCCCAACATATTCTACCTGAAACTAACCCCTTCAAATCGGAAATAAAAGAGTGGAAACGGTACATAGACGACGTACTTCTGTTGTGGACGGGGACAGAGGATCGATGTAAAGAATTCCACTCCTGGATCAACCAACAGGACCCCTTCCTCAAATTCACACTATTAACCTCAAGTGAAGAAATACCATTCCTGGACTTGCTAATTCTCTTCAAAGACGGAAAACTGTCGACCACGACATACAGGAAGCCTACAGATCGCAACAGCTTACTGCCTTACGACACCAAAGCCTTGAGACAAAATCTCCCCTTCGGCCAATTTCTCAGGCTGAGGAGAAATTGCAGTACTACCCAGGACTACGAAATACAGGCAGCAGAACTTAGCAAAAATCTGGAAAAAAGAAACTACCCACAAAAAATCATAAAGTCTGCCAAGAAACGCGCACGGAACAACCATCGAGGAGCGCTTTTAGAAACACAAGAAAAGCGCAAAGATGAAACAATTACATGTGTTACAACTTACACGCCTCAATCTAATCAGGTTAAAAAGGTTCTATTAAAACATTGGAACATCCTGAACACAGGCGAAATGCAACTGCAACGCCCAAGATTCGCATTCAGACGTACACAGAACATAAAAGATATCGTTGTCCACACGAGACCACAGAAAAAACAGGGGGACAGTCAGAGGACATTATGGGACCAGCCGACAGTCAAGGGACACTATCCGTGCGGAACTTGTAATGTCTGCCCGCTCACAGCACATACCAAAGCACTCCAATTGAAGAACCAAGAGTGGACACAAAAGAGACAAACCAATTGCAATACAAAAAATTGCGTCTACATGGTGAAATGTCCTTGTAACCTACCATACATAGGGAGGACCTCCAGAGCTGTAAAAACAAGGGTGAATGAGCACAGGAGCAACATCCGGTGCGGTAGGAACACCACCAAAATGAGCAGGCACTACATTGAAAAGGGACATACACCAGACCAAGTCAATTGGACCGTCATTGAGTCCAGGCCCCTATGGACAACAAAAACCCTTTTCCAAAAAGAGCAAAGATGGGTTCATCGCCTCCAAACGAACGCCCAGGGTCTTAACGATGAAATACCTTGGATTGAGGTACTATAGAAACCAAACTCTTGACATCGACCTCAGCAGAGCGACATTCATAAACACTATAGTGATGACTATGTTAGCACACCTCTCAAAAAACACTATGAAAATATCCAAGGTGCACCACCCACCGCAAAATGATGCACCAACTGTAAAAACTGACAAAGAGGACACTGATGTGCCGCAAATAACACCAATAAATGCGATAACCATTTATTGGTATTCATTAGTCCACCAGGGATACATTACTTACCAACATCTATCGAAAGAACCCACTCCAAGATGGCGACAAAGACATTTCCCATGCACGCCTCACTAAAATGAAATAAAATATCAATATAATTTTAAGCACAACACATGCATCGCCTCCCTTTGAGAAATATCACCATGCCAGCGACACATAAAAACTATCAGCACACAAATATCCAACAGCCCGAGAATATTCCTCATACGAGATTACTATAGAGTATACCGTTCTAAGATGGCACCCGTAGTAACAACAAAAACTTGCCAATCAATCCAGTGATTAAACAATCAACGCCCCACCCGGAAGCAGGCTACTCCTATAAAAAGGGCTTTCACTTCTCCACCGGTGGAGACAGCGAGAGGCACACAGGTGACACAGCCCAGATGCACCGAGAGAACCGTGAGTAACTAAGATGTAAGATCGGTCCAGGACAGATCCTGCACATGGCTGCATCCCCTCCCTTCTTTTGTAAAACCAGCTGTGGGTTATACCTTAGAACCTTAGGAAGCCCTCCAAAATGTCACATGTGGTTTTCTATTTTCTTTTTCATTACAGCTTTCAAGTGACCCTCACTGATCTCATGGGATCTTACCCTACCTACTAAGGGGTGAGATATATTATCTATGTATTTGTGCATATAAACACAGCGTCTCGAGGTTTGCCATCAATGGTGGGGCCCTACGGTATTAATTACCTAGATTTTAAAGGTTCACAAGCTTACTGGATAATAGAACCTTTTCACTTTTGAATTTTGATTTTATTTATACGATTCACATCTACTTGATAAGACCAGGGCATGTTTACAAATAAAAATAGTGATACAGAGAACAACCCTGACACCATTCTCTCAGCACTAATAATTGATCTTATATGTCTGTCTGTCTGTCACTTAGCTATAACTTCCCTTTTAAAAAAATGTAGAATGACCACAGCACCTTTAGCTCACGTATATATAACGCGACCGTTAGCAGTAATGATTACGCTACAAACTACAAGCACCTGGCCCTCCAATGGAGAACCCAGACCTTAGCAAAACTTCCATTGGTATAGATACCCTAATGGCAAACTGTATCTTTGTTTCTTGACTCTTGTCGTTTCAGAAGTTCTACTCCCTCCGTTTATCCGGGGGCACCGAAAACTTCGGGTCACTGTAGATACAACTTTCTTACTCGGTCCTGACGAAGCGCCCTGGATCTCCCCCTGAGACCACTAAAGCGCGAAACATGTTGACCAGAACATATGCCCACTAGGGACATATAGTTACTCAGCTACCAAGGGACATAATACCCCTTAAAGCAGCACCATACACTTAGTTTTAATAATGACAGAGGGATCACCTTAATAAAAATGTATCACTCTCCCTCCAGCCATTTTTTAATACACCTTCTAGGACTTCACTGCCACTTACACCCACGCACCCATATGGCTTCATCAAAAGATCTCCGAAAAAGAGACCCTTCGGGGGACCCGTAGGGCATTGCAGTGCCGGCCCGACGAGGAGCAAAAGCCCAATGATGAAGAATGACATCCTTTGGGGTGTGTGAGGGCATCAAGATGAGGACACACTGCCCCCCCACAATCAGAGTAGCACACGACGAGAGTACCTATTACTTCCCTTCTTTCTCTCTCTACTTAGGAACGGTGACTCCCTTTTGGTATAAGTTTAACTTCAGAAGCACGTGTCACCGGACCTTTTGAATAGCTCCTAGAGTCCCCCTCTTTTGATAAATAGGAATACCATCACTTTATGACATCCAAGGAACCAAGGCTCGGGGCTCACAGCACAATGTCCGCACGAGCCAAAGAAGAAGAGCCAAGACACGGTCAGTCTCGCCAGGAGACCTGGTGATCATTAGAGACCGCCGACCTGGGTGGAAATTCAGAACACCATATGAGCAAAGAGTCTGGACGGTGCTAAGAGTCGAGGGAACGATGGTGATGGTTAAGAAGGAGCAGGAGACAATCGCTAGAAACATTTTGTGGTTCAAAAGGGTTGATGCCGCATCCCAACATATGGATCACCTGGACAGCAGTGGGGAAGCCGATTGGCCGGAAACTGAGGAGTACGACGAGTCTCTAGGCAGAAGCAGGGTCGGAACCAAGTGGTCGCAAGCAATATACCAGTCGGTGACACAAGAATCCTCCCCACCACTGAGGAATCATCAAGACAAACTCAACACCATTGGTACAACCTCCAGCCTAATCCTCAACCCAGCCAGTTGCTGAAAGTCTTTGTATGCTGTCTCAAATGAACGTTGGTTTAAGACTGAGTTGGGAAGGGATGTAGTAGGTTAGCGGTCCTGCTTTGCACACCCAGGATATGCACATATGGCCAGAGGGGAGATAATAAATGGGCATAAACCGCCTGTGGTCATACTGCTGTGCCAGCATCCAGAGTGTGTGTCAGTCTGTGGGCTAAGGGGAGCGGGGCAATCACGCCCTGGTGCCACTGCACCTGCTGCACCAAGGGAAGCTACGCCCCTGGTGCCTGTGGTTACTATGGATATAGAAGCTATCTCAGCCTTGGCCTGGCTTGAATGCAGGAGATGCATGAGGCCCGAGAACAAGTGTTTGTCAAGTTTGCACCCAGGCAGCTCGCTGTATACCAGCAGCTGAGACAGTCTCTCTGAGTAGCAGTGCAGCATCATCCAGAGGGAGTAGCTTTGGAGGCATGCTGCAGTGCACATAGATTGGTGACAAACTGGCAAGACCAGACTGTCACAACACAACAAAACACACAGGCTAGCAAGTTCAGAAGGCTCTGACTGAATGCACAGAAGTGGCAGCCGGAAAATGCACACCTCTGACTGCAGGCAGAGGCGTAGCTTGGTCAGTAAGATTGGGATGGTGTCATCTTCAGATTTCTCAACAATCAAGCTGGCATATCCTGTTAACATATATTATATGAGAAGCAGGACATGAGGGGGTGTAAGTGGCAGTGGAAAAAGAGAGGAATGCAGATTGTTAGGAGTACTTAAAACACAATATTCGTCAAACTGACCAACATTTTCTAAGGCTTTCAAAACATATGAGAAAAAATGTGTGTGTGTTTGTCGGTGTGGGCACGTAAAAATCCTAGGTGACAATCAACAGACATCTCACCATATCCAACTGAAAGCACCTTTACCCAACTATTTACTACAGAATACATCTTTTAGGGGGGTGTAACACCCCAAACACCCCCACTGAATCTACGCCCTGACTGCAGGATCAGTCCAACCCCCAGAGAACCACAAAGTGGCAGAGACTTCAAGTATTGTTTTTTTTTCAGTGCACTTTGCTCCCAGTCACAGTGTGCAATTTTATCAGCAATAGTCTTGGATCAGGCTTGGGCCGCCGCTGAAAGAAGACAAGGTGGAGATCAACTCAAGGTTCATTCTTTACTATTCACAGTAGTGAATTTGAGGTAGAAGGATTGCAGTGGTTATCTGGTACAGTTGTCATTTCTCTACTCCTTTTCCCCATGGATAAAGAAATTGGAGAAGAGTGGGTGCATGAGGCAGGAGTCTAGGGCAAGTGCATTTTTCTGAAAACGATATTGCACTTAGTCATTTCTAAGAAAGTGTCTAGGGGAGTGGGAGGCCAGACAGTCTTGCTTTGCTATCAATAGACGCTTCAGGATATATTGGTAGTTTCTACATGGTACTATTTTCTGTATGTTTATGTTCAGCGCTTGAAATGGAAATATAAAAGTGAAGGTACTCCCCATTAGAGTACCTGCTTTGGATAAAGAAGTGCATGTGATAGAGCGCTTTGCTTCATGCAAATTCTGGTGCAAATTTAGGTTCATAATAAGTTCTCGGATGAATCTTTAGTTCAATCTGAGACTAAACATCAAATTTCAATACATTTCAATAATGTGAAGCACACAAGGCTCCATAAGGAAGACAGAGGGTGGTTAAGTTTCAAATGCTAAAGGTTTATTAAATGATTAGTAAGTTACCAACTCAGATCATCAAACTTGTAATAAATCAATAATCAATACATGAATTCAATAATCAATGCAGGGTTCAATGCAATTCAAAGTCATTAAATCATCCGGGACACCGCATGGCAGTTTTGCAGTGGGAGCCCAGGTGCCAGAACTATACCTGCAGCACTGCTGAATGCGTAACAAGCTGAAGACTCCACCCTCTTTCACAAGTAATATATCTAAAACAAGCCTATTCTGCAAAACCCTTGCCCTGATCGCCATAAGCACTGAGTTAATAGCAGTTAAAGCACTAGCAGTGTTAGTAGCAAGACAGTCTACCAATGTAGACAGCTTTCTAATCATCAAATCATGCAAAACTATACCTACAGAAGGAATTATGGTGCCAAAGATGTCTCAACTATCTGGAAGTACTACATTTAGCTCTTTTATGGGTCACTCTGTCTTTAGTATCTATCTCATCTACATGGTACACCTTAGGAAACACTAAAGCTAAATAGTGGCCTCCAATCAAGTTCACAGGAAATTGAAAAAAAGCATTCTTCTCACACGCATAATAAACTTCAGTAATGACAGGATCCTTCATGAAAATATTTGCTCAGCTCACTTATAACTTCCAACCTCTGTACATATTCACTCCAACTCACCATCTGAGAGTTCTTAACGTGTTCCTTTCATTTCATGAAGCACAATTTTCCCTCCCGTTGCAAGTTCAAATTTAACTTTGAATGACTTCCTTCTTCTTTCATCCTTTTCTCTTCTTTCTCCCATCCCACCTTGACTCCTTCCCTTGCCAATCTCTTATCTGCTTTTGTCCCATTCTTCAATAAAATCCTTGTCATGTCTAGTTGATTTACACATAATCCTACCCTCATGGAATTTAGGAACATCAATTTCTGTGACAGACCTTAAATAATGATACATTCTTTCCACTGATTTAGACCCAGAAATTAGGATTTAAATTTTTACACATAGGCACATAATCTAGAAGCAAGTCAAAGTTTGAATAATAGAACTCAATACTCAAAATGACATTGTTGATTAAACAAATTCACAGTTCAGTTACAAGAAACAGAATAAGAGACAGGCAAATGGTGATATGTCACACCAGTTGCCGTAGAGGAAGGTAGATAAGGACAGCTATACCAATCACTAACTGACATAAACTTTAAATACTCATGGAAGAGATTGAAGAAGACATTACCAGAAACATTTCCTTCAGAGCTTTCTTTGTGCAATATTTTCATGTTAAATCTATTCTGCTCTTCCAAATAAACTGAATCAGGTTTAGTTTCAGTGGAAGCATGCTAGACAGAAGAGTTAAGACACATCAGTAGACGAATCTTCAATATACCTAAGGCAATATCCACTATTATCATTATTCAACATATTTTCTGTGAATTTGACACTGTGGTTCCTCTCAAGGTATATCAAAAAGAAAAGAGTAACTCAAAATTCTACATGTTGCTTCTACTGTGCAAATCAGCAAAATGTTCAGTTCATTCAGTGTAAGTCCATTAGTTCAGATGACTTCAGGATTAAAACCTACAATCTATAGCTGAATACTCTAAAAGGACAACCCTACTCTCCTACTGGAGCCTGGGGCATAATTTCATCTCAGGATATTTATATTACAAAACAAGAATCTTTAGCATCTGGGCAAGTGACACTTGAATTCAGTCAATCAAAAATTAATATCAAATCAATCTTCACTGTGCTAACACTACTCATGGAGGCTTTTAAAAAACTCTCTGCTGGTTTAATGTATCATGTATTCTCAAATCAGGTTCACTCTCAGCAAAGTAAGTCCATTCAGGGGCTAAGTACCATTGACGAGTTACTCGCTGTCTCTTCGATCTTCTGTCTACTGGTTGTTCAGTCACTGTTCGCTTGCCTGAGTTTCTTGTCAGGTTGTTTTGGGGATGCGTTCCTCTGACGAAAGTGTTTCCAGTCTCTCTCTACTTTCTTTCTCGTCTCTGCACTCTTCTGGATGAAGTACTGCACCTTTTTCAATTTCAGGAAGCACACCTTCAGTCAATCTCAGCTGCTTGGTTCACAGTGCTTACTCTTGACTCATTCACCACGGACTCTTCACTTGTTTCGACTTGACTCTGAGACACTTGGGCGAAGTCTTCTCCTCCATCCAAATGCTTGTTCTGTGCTGTAGTTTGACTTTGCAAATTAGTGATTGTTGTCACTACTTCTTCACTAGGTTATCTCACTTTTTACGTCTGGGAGACATGGATAAAGTTCAGGAGGCCCCCATACTTCACTGCAGTATTCGTCACAAGGATGACTTAGAAAGGGCCACATCAGCAGAACTCCAACCAGGAATAACTGAAGTGCTTCCACTCCAGGACCCAGTCTCCTAGACTAAGGTTGTAAAACTGTTCCTGCCTTGGAAGCAGAGTCACCAACCCAACCTGGTGAGACAGATCAGCCAGTCCTATGCAGTAGTCAAGAATCTTATCATATGTTATATTCACAAGCTCAGCTTATGGCATGGTAGGAAGTCTCATGGCTCTCTCCATCAAGATCTTGTGGGGGGATACAGTCCAGTCCTCCGATCAGGATGTTTTGGAGGTTTAACAGAACCGGGGGGAAGCCATTAGGCTAATTCAAGGAAGTGGAGGTCATATCTTAGCTAGTCCTGATCTCAGCTTCCTGTTGACTTGCTCTACAATCCAAGGCACCTCTTATCTATAGCGTCAATTGAACCTCTTCTCCACCTGTAGTGCTACACACAGCAGTGTGATGGTCTCATTTTTAAAATGGATGCTACAATCTGACTCCAAAGAAACTGGTAGGCTGAAACGAGGGATCAACACCTTCATTAGTAATTTGGCCTTTGCTAGACTGTCACACCTCCTGCCAATGACAAAAGAGACCAAAGGGGATGATGGACGGAGTGTTGACATTACAAGCACTCACCCCCAGTCAACTGATCTGGGTTTAATCCATCATCATTCTTTAGCTCACTCTGCCACGCCAGTTCAGACATGGCCATATGCAAATCAGTCTGACCCTGTGCCTCATGGGAACAGTCCAGCCCGAACTGCAAAGCCATGTCTTCCCTGGACCAGAAACAAGCATCCTGGGACCGGTTTCGGGCTCACAGCCCTCATCAGCCAGGCTATCTTGAATCCAGTGGCAAAGTGAGCAAGGGACCCACGTCTGGGCATACCCTGCCAACTTGGGGCGAACAAAGCAAAACCAAAGGGGATGATGGACGGGGTGTTGACATTACAAGCACTCACCCCCAGTCAACTGATCTGGGTTTAATCCATCATCATTCTTTAGCTCACTCTGCCACCCCAGTTCAGACATGGCCATATGCAAATCAGTCTGACCCTGTGCCTCATGGGAACAGTCCAGCCCGAACTGCCAAGCCATGTCTTCCCTGGACCAGAAACAAGCATCCTGGGACCGGTTTCGGGCTCACAGCCCTCATCAGCAAGGCTATCTTGAATCCAGTGGCAAAGTGAACAAGGGACCCACGTCTGGGCATACCCTGCCAACTTGGGGCGAACAAAGCAAAACCAAAGGGGATGATGGACGGAGTGTTGACATTACAAGCACTCACCCCCAGTCAACTGATCTGGGTTTAATCCATCATCATTCTTTAGCTCACTCTGCCACCCCAGTTCAGACATGGCCATATGCAAATCAGTCTGACCCTGTGCCTCATGGGAACAGTCCAGCCCGAACTGCCAAGCCATGTCTTCCCTGGACCAGAAACAAGCATCCTGGGACCGGTTTCGGGCTCACAGCCCTCATCAGCCAGGCTATCTTGAATCCAGTGGCAAAGTGAGCAAGGGACCCACGTCTGGGCATACCCTGCCAACTTGGGGCGAACAAAGCAAAACCAAAGGGGATGATGGACGGAGTGTTGACATTACAAGCACTCACCCCCAGTCAACTGATCTGGGTTTAATCCATCATCATTCTTTAGCTCATTCTGCCACCCCAGTTCAGACATGGCCATATGAAAATCAGTCTGACCCTGTGCCTCATGGGAACAGTCCAGCCCGAACTGCCAAGCCATGTCTTCCCTGGACCAGAAAAAAGCATCCTGGGACCGGTTTCGGGCTCACAGCCCTCATCAGCCAGGCTATCTTGAATCCAGTGGCAAAGTGAGCAAGGGACCCACGTCTGGGCATACCCTGCCAACTTGGGGCGAACAAAGCAAAACCAAAGGGGATGATGGACAGAGTGTTGACATTACAAGCACTCACCCCCAGTCAACTGATCTGGGTTTAATCCATCATCATTCTTTAGCTCACACTGCGACCCCAGTTCAGACATGGCCATATGCAAATCAGTCTGACCCTGTGCCTCATGGGAACAGTCCAGCCTGAACTGCCAAGCCATGTCTTCCCTGGACCAGAAACAAGCATCCTGGGACCGGTTTCGGGCTCACAGCCCTCATCAGCCAGGCTATCTTGAATCCAGTGGCAAAGTGAGCAAGGGACCCACGTCTGGGCATACCCTGCCAACTTGGGGCGAACAAAGCAAAACCAAAGGGGATGATGGACGGAGTGTTGACATTACAAGCACTCACCCCCAGTCAACTGATCTGGGTTTAATCCATCATCATTCTTTAGCTCACTCTGCCACCCCAGTTCAGATATGGCCATATGCAAATCAGTCTGACCCTGTGCCTCATGGGAACAGTCCAGCCCGAACTGCCAAGCCATGTCTTCCCTGGACCAGAAACAAGCATCCTGGGACCGGTTTCGGGCTCACAGCCCTCATCAGCCAGGCTATCTTGAATTCAGTGGCAAAGTGAGCAAGGGACCCACGTCTGGGCATACCCTGCCAACTTGGGGCGAACAAAGCAAAACCAAAGGGGATGATGGACGGAGTGTTGACATTACAAGCACTCACCCCCAGTCAACTGATCTGGGTTTAATCCATCATCATTCTTTAGCTCACTCTGCCACCCCAGTTCAGACATGGCCATATGCAAATCAGTCTGACCCTGTGCCTCATGGGAACAGTCCAGCCCGAACTGCCAAGCCATGTCTTCCCTGGACCAGAAACAAGCATCCTGGGACCGGTTTCGGGCTCACAGCCCTCATCAGCCAGGCTATCTTGAATCCAGTGGCAAAGTGAGCAAGGGACCCACGTCTGGGCATACCCTGCCAACTTGGGGCGAACAAAGCAAAACCAAAGGGGTGGATGGACGGAGTGTTGACATTACAAGCACTCACCCCCAGTCAACTGATCTGGGTTTAATCCATCATCATTCTTTAGCTCACTCTGCCACCCCAGTTCAGACATGGCCATATGCAAATCAGTCTGACCCTGTGCCTCATGGGAACAGTCCAGCCCAAACAGCCTACCACAAAGATATAGCAAAGTCCATTGCAGATGGGCATCTCACCAAAATCCAACTGCAAACTGTTAAAGGGACTACCTGTTCTTCCTATGTGACTCATCGTCACAAGTGTCCTCCTGCTCAGATTGAACTGCTGACAAGTAACGCATCTATGGTATATATTCTGTGCAATGACATGGAACTAGGAGTTATACCAGTAGGTCTTAAAAAGAAGAACCATAGCATCTCCTCCTATATGGCAAGGGCCATGGAAATGCCTTGCCATGGGGGACAACATACCATCCAGCAACACTAGTCTCCTATCTGTATAAACCCAAAGTTTATCCTGATTCTTTTCACATCCTGACATAACCCTTGTTCGGGCTCTAGGGCTTCCTCTTGAATAAACTTTAGCTCTTCCCAGGTATCAGTAGTGTTTAACAACATAGACCGGGAGCAAGTTGCATGGCAACTGCAAGGTTTTTCTTTGATTAAAGATTGGGATACCTCTGTGGAACTCGGCACCAAGCTCAGATTTTATCTACAAATTAGAAATCAAAAATAAACTGACTATCCTCATGTAGAGGAATGGAAAAGAAGGCTTGACAAAGGTCAATGAAATAGAACCACTCAGAATCATAGGGGATTTGAAAACGTGTAATGGCAGGATTCTGTACCACGGGACAACAATTTGGTTCACTTTTATTAAATCCTGAACAAAATTCCATTTGGTATTTGGTTTCTGCAAACGCATCACAGGTGATTTTCAGGGACTCCCTTTTCCTTCAGGATGCCTTCCTCTAACATCGATTCAATCACAAGCATAATACCAGCCATTGCCTCAGGTTAGAAGTTGTATTGGGGCATCCAGGGATACTCTGCATTAGGTTTTATAGTTTCTTTCACAGTTCCAACATCTATGAAAAGACTAATATCTTTGCCTGTGAAATCCCAGTCTTCTTCCTGTGCAGAATCTCTTAGATCGGGAGATAACTCTTCTCTTGTTAGGACTGGGAATAACCAACTGTTATCTCCTGGGTTTTCAATTTGAAGTCTACATCCTCATCATGTGACTGAAATTCAACACCCTCTGGTGTGCAATAGATCGCACAATTCAGTTTGCAGAGCAAATCCCTACCCAACAGATTGTCTGGACTTGAATCACATACTACAAACATATGGGGGCCGATTCCGATTCGGGCCGGAAAAAGTACCGATCGACTCGGTACGGGAATTTAGTCCGACCGACACGTACCGGCGCTGCCCGATCCGCGTAGTATGATGCAATGCATGTGAATCACGACCGACTCGTACGGAACACAAGCCGAACGACCGAACCGCACGGAAACCAGCTATCCGGCCGGAAAACCACGCGAATCGAACCAACCGACACGCACCAGGAATGAACCCGACAGAAACGTACCCGCTAACTCCGACCCGCGCAGTACGATGCAATGCGTGTAAAACCAGACCGAGTCGCACGGAGCTCAAGCCGTACGACCGACACGCATACAAAACCGAGCCGAAGCAACCCAATACTCCGCGACCGACGCGTACGCCGCACATAAAACACAGCAGAAACACAGCTTGAAAGACTCGGAGAAGCTCGCACGAGCCAACTGCAGCGTCCTACTCGGTCAGAAGAACGTCTCCTACATGCCCCAAAACTACAAAGGAAAAAATACAAAAAAAGGGCCAAACAAGCAATGACAAAGTCAATAAATACTGGGGGGGAAATGGAACAAAGACACACCCACAACTCCACCCATATAAAGGCCACAAATCCCTACCATGATCCTTTGCAAATTCAACTGACCTGCCAGCACAGAACACCATCAGACAGCAACCACAGACACACCCACAACTCATCCATCACACAAGCCACACACCATTAGCACCTCCCTAATAGCACCCTCACATACACCCAGCAAAACTGACACTCACCTACCATCACTTGCACACTCACACACACCAATCCCCACCACCACCCATCACCATGCCCCCAAAGAAGAATCCAAAGTTCCTAGACAGTGAATTGGAAGTGCTGGTAGATGAAATCCTCAGGGTAGAGCCACACTTGTTTGGTACACTGGTCCAACAGACCCCCATGTCGCAGAAAACCAAGATGTGGGAGAGGATCGTCGACAGGGTGAACGCACAATCACCATGTTTGCGCAGAAAGGAAGACATCCAGAACAGGTGGTATGATGTGCGCAGGAGGGTCAAGGCCCTACTCAAGAAGGATTACACCTTGAGCCATCGCACCGGCAGTCGCCCTCCTGCCAAACCAGTATACCTCAGGCCCTGGGAGGAGAAGGTGCGGGCCATCCTACCACCAGAGAGCGTACATGGACTATCAAACATCCCAGAGCCTGGTGAGTACACAACCAATATACCCAATATCGTGTGACAATACACACACATCACTGTCAAGGGGATAGTCAAACCATGCACCGTTAGCAAAGCCACAGTAACCAAAACATAATCATCCCAGGATGTGTATGTTAGTTAGACAAACACAATACCTGCCATCCCATAGTGATATGTAACTGTGTCATGACATGTACAAACCCAACAACAAATAGAGCAAGGCAGCGGTACAAATCTAACCAACAAACACTGTCAGACATTTTGCCACCACTAGAACACCACCTCACAGGGAAGCTCACTGAAAGGAAGGAATTCTGTGTATGCTGGTGAAGTCAGTGTAGCCAATAGCATAATGGGAGTTGTAGTCACAGATATTGCTCACCCTCACAATTGGCCCATCAACACCACTCTGAACCATGCTCACATCACAGGGAGTGGAAAAGAACTGACAAGATGGCTGACACTGGGTACTGCTGTGGGGAGCACAAGGCCCTGCTGGGAACTGTGCACCAACCAACAGCAGGACACCACTGACTGACATCCTGAAAGCAAACTTGCACTCCCTGCAATGGAAGCACGTTCCATGGTGGGATATCTGGCTGGGTGGGAAGGAGGACTGACAGCACTGACCATAGTCACCAGCAGCTGTTCTCACACACACCCTTAACACAAACTCCACACAACTCACCTGGGAGAATGCATTGCCTCACACTCTAATTAAATATCCCACAAAGAACCACCACCCTGGGTTATGCTGTGTGAAGCACAGGGACACTTCTGGGACTTGTAGCCAAACTAACGCCAGGACAACACTGTCAGCCATCCTGTCAGCATAGGCACACTACCCCACAGGGAAGCAGAGTCAAAAGGAAGGAAGTATGGGCATGCTGGGAAGGGGGGGTGTAGGCAATACCATGATGGGAGTGGTAGTCACAGCTCAACATCCCCCACCCACATGGCCCGGCAAGCTCACACTGAAGCATGCACACCTCACAGGGAGTGAAAAGCCACTTCAAAGATGTCTGACACTGGTGCTCTGTTGTGGGGAGCACAAGGCCCTGCTGGGAACTGGGCACCAACAAACAACAGGACACCACTGTCAGCCATCTTGCCATTGCTGTCACACTCACACACAATGAAGTCGACTCAAAGGGAAGGAAGTATGGGCATGCTGGGAAGGGGGGTGTAGGCAATAGCATGATGGGAGTGGTAGTCACAGCTCAACATCCCCCACCCACATGGCCCGGCAAACTCACACTGAAGCATGCACACCTCACAGGGAGTGAAAAGCCACTTCAAAGATGTCTGACAATGGTGCTCTGTTGTGGGGAGCACAAGGCCCTGCTGGGAACTGGGCACCAACCAACAGCAGGACACCACTGACTGACATCCTGAGAGTCAACCTGCACCCACTGCAAGGGTGGCATGCTTCATGGTGGGATAACTGGGCTGGAGGGAGAAGGAGGTCCGGATGTCAACCAAATACCACCAATGCTGGCCATGCACACACCTCAACATTCACATTGAAATGCTTCATGTTGGCAGGACAATGTGCTACACCAATATCAACCTCTGACTGTGACAACTTAGGACAATGCAATGTACAGGCCTGCATCCAGAGGTACAGTCACAACTGTCAGGTGTTTGAACCATTGATGCCTGTAGAAACATAACATACATTGTGTGTCTCTTCCAAAAACAGGTGATGATGGGGACACAGCAGCAGACGATGAGGAGTCCCTGTTCCAGGCTCCGGGGGACCCTGAGCTCTCTGGTGTGGAATAGCCTCTGCCCTCCTCGGATGGCGAAGACCTACCTGGCCCCTCCAGTGTGAGTCATCATGCAGCACCAGCAGGACCACCATCTGCACCCCCTGCACCCACTCCTCCAACAACTGCCAACAGACAGACCACCCCCGCCGACACGGACAGACCAAGGACCACCAATGACAACAGCACAGGGACCCCGGTCCACCGTGAAGCAACGGACAACAACCCCAGTACCAACCCCCAAGGGGGCCTAGGGTCACCTGTGCATGCCACTGCAGGTCCCGCACGCGTGGCCAGGGGTGGTGGGAGGGGTGGTAGGCAGAGGTCGCTGTTTGCAGAGGGGTCTGGACTGCATGATGACCCACAACTGGTACGCATTGCTGATGCATACCAGAATAGCACCGGAGAGGTCAGCCAGGTAGTGGGGATCCTCAAGGACATTCAACAGCAGCAGGC
Organism: Calotriton arnoldi; assembly: GCA_963921515.1. NCBI lineage: Eukaryota > Metazoa > Chordata > Amphibia > Caudata > Salamandridae > Calotriton > Calotriton arnoldi. The sequence goes on along the minus strand of CAWUFW010003856.1, from coordinate 1,631,582 downwards.
TGCCCATCATGCCCGCTTGGACTCCCACATGTACCGTGTGGAGACACCCATGTCTCGCATGGATTCCAAGTGGGACACATTGGAAGAACTGACAGCGGTGCAGAGGGACATATTGACATGCCTCCGCCAGATTAGCACCAACATGGCCACACCTCCCTGTGTGCCCACAACATCTGGTGCCGCAACAACTGCAACTGCCACAGGGAGGGAGGATGACTCTGGTGGAGTGTCCTCTGCACCGCAGCAGCCTGCACGTGAGGGTCCCCCCAGAAAGAAGAGGGACCGTCCGAGGAAGGACAACTGAGAGGCCGATGGCCATGTACATCCCCCTGGAACCCAACACCTGTTCTGGAAATTCTCCTTTGTGTGCAAAATGTTCACCCTGTCAAATGCAACACAACTCTCCCACATGACATGGGGAGTTAAAGTTGGACTAATGCATCAGATGACTGTGAACTTTACTCAGGACATTTCTGCTACCAACACTTCCAACTCATCTGGGAACTTTGGATTCCAATCCCAATGTACAGCACCCACCATCCTGTGCACTATCCTCACACATGTATGTAAATAAACTCACTAATACACCATACTTGCCTCTGTTGTGATTCCAATGTTGTTTTTGTCATGGAGATGATGATCTGCTAAATGACACAGTGCATGCTAACTGCTACAGCAAGTTCAACACCGTCATGTGAGTCATGGAGACGTGACACATATGAGGGAGACACACAACTAGGGCAACACAACACATACACACCAGGGCCATCTGACTCATCGCCTACACTGATGTTGCCAGGAAATACAGTGGAATGCACAGACACCACACCTATTCACAGTCTGTGTTAACTAGCCCACAGCTGCAGTAAGCAAATGTCAGTCAGATGTGTGACCACAGACAACGCACATCCCAAAGTGAACCACAGGTTTATTACACATTTGCAACATGTTGTTTCCACTACAGATGAAAGGTAATCCCATGTGGCAGTGGCCACACAGTCAACAATTGTAGAAGAAATAAAGTCCAGGGGTGTGTGGCACATCACCTGTAGGAAAACGACTACTTCCACCCTGGAAGTTGAATCATGGTGTCGGGGGATCACAGTTCACCAAACAACTCTGAAAGTACCCTGTGAAGGACAGACATGACACAGTCAAAAGCACTGAAGAACAGGACAGAACTGCAATACTCATGCCCAATACATGTCACAAGATACCTACACAAAACCAAGTTAGATGTCAACACTGTTGGGGAATACAGACTACCTGTAAGGACACATCGTTGCACGCATCCAGTCAAGTAGCACATGGCCACACTCAAACAGCAACAGAGCACCACCAACACATATCATGCAAACTCAAATCATTGACATGACATCTCTGGATACTCACATTCAGCTGAAGAAGTTGGTGATGAGCTGTGTGCGGACATCACCATCATCATCATCATCATCACTGGCATCGTGGCCCAGGCCAGGATCCTCCACAGGTGGCGGATGTTGATCATCGTCATCCAGGATGAGAGGCAACACCTTCCGCACTGCCAGGTTGTGTAGCATGCAGCAGACGATGACAATCTTGCACACCTTTGCTGGGGCATATGGGAGGGCCCCTCCTGTCTTGTCCAGGCAGCGAAAGCGGCTCTTCAGGAGACCAAATGTCCGCTCGATCACTCTCCTGGTCTGACCATGTGCCTCATTGTAGCGCATCTGGGCTGGTGTCACAGGGTTCCTGAGGGGTGTCAGCAACCACAGCATGTTGGGGTATCCGGAGTCACCTACATACAGACAATTGCACATTAGCTGAGTTGGGTAAAGAGGGTGGAATACAACATTGCCGAACACACACAATGGTAAAAAGTCAGTACACACCGACAAGCCAGGCACGCTGGTTCTGCATCTGTGACATCATCCTCGGGATGCGACTACTCCTCATCACATAGGCATCGTGTACAGAATCGGGGAAACGTGCACACACATGTGAGATGGTCATATCTGCAAGACATACCACCGGAGCATTGATAGAATGGTAATGTTTCCTGTTCCTGTATGCCTGCTCATGTGCATGTGGTGGTACCAAAGCCACATGTGTCCCATCAATGGAGCCAATGACATGTGGCATCCTCCCCAGGGCATAGAAGTCACTCTTGACGTCAGTGAGTTGTTGACGTTTAGGGAAATAGATGTACTGGTTCAGGTATCTCAACATTGCCTCCAAAACATCGCGTAGCACACGGCTGAACATGGTCTGTGACATCCCACCAGCAGACGCCACAGTGTGTTGAAAGGTACCGGTGGCAAAGAAGTGTAGGGCTGCCATCGCCTTCACCTTGGGGGTCAGCGCTGTAGGGTATGTCCGGCCAGGTTGCAAATGTGGGGCCAACCGGACCGTCAATTCCTCAATCAGCGGCCTGTTGAAGCGGTACCGTCGGATGCAGTCACGTTCCACCATGGTTGCAAGGTCAGGGAATGGTCTATGGACAGCTGGTGCCCTGCAGTGCATAGGTGAACAAAGAAAGATTGTCAGTCACCCCACATATGTGGCATTGACCATACTCAATATCACATGATACATCATTACAAGACACAAGTACTTGATGTGTGTGCCGTTCTGTATGGACATATATGGCACCTACATGGCCAACATCTAACATCACAGTTCAACATGTGTTGACAACAAGTTCCAGGTCGTGCTATGGGAAATCATTAGGCTGTGTCACAGTACCCATGTACTGCTGTCACGTTCCAAACACACACCACAGTGACAAGTGAGGACAGATGTGCCACAGGCATCACAGCTCATTGACAGGTAGATTCCCAGGGACCCTGTATTGCCACATGGACACTGGCATGACATGGTGTATCATGTACACGTCAGCAAAACAACCATGACTCCCACAGGTAGTAGCCCCTGTTGCCTCTGCAGGACAGACATGGACATCTGTGACACACACACGCACAACATCAAAGTCGATGCACAAACAACGTGGATGTGGAGACTGTCTCCCATTGTGCACATTGAATCATCTGAAACACAACATGCACACAGACTGTGGAGGGCCATCACTATTGTGGCAATGGGTCACCCTGTGACGTACATACCTTCCCACATGGGACTCAGGGTGTATGTGACATGACATACACATACACAACCTGGAAATGTGACCATGCCACATGCCCTGAACTGAACAGTTGCACATCACAGTGGTCATGTGCACAACACACAAAGGATTCTGTCCCCATGAACACGTGCACAGCCTGGGAGTGGCTGCCCCCAAGTGCCACCAAAAAAACCACATGTTGACCCCCATACACACACAGGTAATGCAGCCTTACATGCCTTAGGATACAGTGTGGACAGGCTGTGGTGTTGTAGGTGTGCCCCTGAGTCCCTGGCAAGTAATTGTGGCTGGCATACATTCACCAGTGACAACCATGGTGACATATGCGAGTGATTTGTACAGGAACGCGTTGTACAGCAATGGACCGATCGGTGCGCACGCATTGGCCATTGCATATGATGTGGACAGAAATACGCGTTGTACAGCAATGGACCGATCGGTGCACACGCATTGGCCATTGCATATGATGTGGACGGATGCGTGTTGTCATCCGATATACGCATTGTACAGCAATGGACCGATCGGTGCGCACGCATTGGCCATTGCATATGATGTGGACGGATGCGTGTTGTCATCCGATATACGCGTTGTACAGCAATGGACCGATCGGTGCGCACGCATTGGCCATTGCATATGATGTGGACGGATGCGTGTTGTCATCCGATATACGCGTTGTACAGCAATGGACCGATCGGTGCGCACGCATTGGCCATTGCATATGATGTGGACAGAAATACGCGTTGTACAGCAATGGACCGATCGGTGCGCACGCATTGGCCATTGCATATGATGTGGACGGATGCGTGTTGTCATCCGATATACGCGTTGTACAGCAATGGACCGATCGGTGTGCACGCATTGGCCATTGCATATGATGTGGACAGAAATACGCATTGTACAGCAATGAACCGATCGGTGCGCACGCATTGGCCATTGCATATGATGTGGACAGAAATACGCGTTGTACAGCAATGGACCGATCGGTGCGCACGCATTGGCCATTGCATATGATGTGGACGGATGCGTGTTGTCATCCGATATACGCGTTGTACAGCAATGGACCGATCGGTGCGCACGCATTGGCCATTGCATATGATGTGGACAGAAATACGCATTGTACAGCAATGGACCGATCTGTGCGCACGCATTGGCCATTGCATATGATGTGGACAGAAATACGCGTTGTACAGCAATGGACCGAATGGTGCGCATGCCTTGGCCATTGCATATGATGTGGACAGAAATACGCGTTGTACAGCAATGGACCGATCGGTGCGCACGCATTGGCCATTGCATATGATGTGGACGGATGCGTGTTGTCATCCGATATACGCGTTGTACAGCAATGGACCGATCGGTGCACACGCATTGGCCATTGCATATGATGTGGACAGAAATACACGTTGTACAGCAATGGACCGATCAGTGCGCACACATTGGCCATTGCAAATGATGTGGACGGATGCGTGTTGTCATCCGACATACGCGTTGTACAGCAATGGACCGATCGGTGCGCACGCATTGGCCATTGCATATGACGTGGACAGAAATACGCGTTGTACAGCAATGGACCGATCGGTGCGCACGCATTGGCCATTGCATATGATGTGGACGGATGCGTGTTGTTTTTCGAAATACGTGTTGTACAGCAATGGTCCGAGGGGTGCGCACGCATTGGTTATGGCCTGACATGGTAACGGACGCGTTTTCGAAGCTTTAACGAGTCTGATGCAGTGAATTCAGTTGGGCACCCACAACAATGTTGCAAATTCATGGGTGTCATGAAGTTGAACTTTGAAGGATGCTGTGGGCGTGTATAAGTGGTGCAATTCCATGGATTGGCCAGATTCAGAAGATGCAAACGACTTGGACCTATCACTTTGGACACATGGGACAGTATCTGCCTCTGCAGCACACATATAATGCTGGCTGTTCCCCTGAGAGCTCACTTGCCTGCACTACATGCTCCAGGACGACACCTGCCACCACCACTGCTGCTGTGTCTGCATCCTCTGGCCACTGCAATGGCACGTACTGTGGAGAGAGCCCCAGCCTTCAGCACTGAGGAGAACCAGGCCCTGCTGGACAGCCTCCTTCCACAGTACAGCAAGCTGTATGGGAAACCAGGGGAGCAGGTGAGTGTGCTGTCCACTGCCTTACTAATTGTGCATGTTGTCTGACTAGCAAGACTTACAGTGTGCACACCACTGGCTAGCATGCTCACTGAGTAGTTGTCAGCCCCCAAAGTGTGTAGTTACATGCACTAAACAGGTATAGTGCAGTAACAGTGCATTCCAACAAGGTTTGACTTCCCAGGCAATGATACCATTTGGTAACTGCTGGCAAACTGTTCATAGCCATAGTTGCACTGCCTGTGTACATCATATGCCCCTGTGATTGAGACATGTATATCCAACTGTGTGATGCACGGAAATGTTGCATGTGTAGTAATGGCCTTTTCACTTTGTCATCCTCACAGGTTGATGCCCACCAGAAGCAGGAAATCTGGCTGACCATCGCCCGGGCAGTAAGATCCGTGGGGGTCTACAAGCGCCGGATCCGCAACTGCCAGAAGAGGTGGCAGGACCTTCGGGGCTGGACCCGGAGGATCGCAAGTGTCCAGCTGAAGCTGTCGCCTCCTCGCAGGAGGGGCGGACACCGGACCCTGACCCCCACATGCTCAGGATTCTGGCGGTGGTCTTCCCGGACCTGGATGGGCAGCTGAAGGCCAGACAGCAGCAAGGAGGGGGTGAGTCCATGACTGCACTGTGAACTTTGTCTGACATGCTATGTGCCCTCCTCTGGCCTGGTTAAACTTCCACAGTACATCAGTCTTGTGGTCCAGGACCCATGTCCCTCAATTGTGACATGCCCACTCCTCATCTGATACCCAGGTGTGGCCCTTACAGTCAGGAAATTGTGTCACTTGGGTACTGTGTCCTTGCATTTTGCTTAGCTCAAGGTGGGGGACAGCATTTGTTCCCGTAACTTTGTGGTGGGCTTCATGGGTGGGTCAATTGCTTACACAATGCCTGAGTTCTGACATGTAATCTGCGTGTAACTTTGATATGTGGTCCAATTGCTGATCTGACTCACCACATGTGCCTGGGGTATTTGGCACACACCCATGCTGCGGGTGGGAACAATGTTTGGGCCTCAGGAGTATGTATATCAAGTGTGTCACACATGCTTAGCCACCTGCCTACTGTCCAGGGCTCATCCCTCTTTCACGTGGAGCAGGACAGTCATGCCTACTCCAGGGCATACAATACACTCTGTACTCCCACTCCCGTGTATCAGCTGACACGTTGTGCACAGTGAAATGTTCCCTCAGGTGTCTGCCTCTGTGTCATTGTGCTGTGGCTTCGTTGTCAGGACTACTGGGGTGTTTATCGGTTAGGGCTCTGCATGCCATCTGAGATGTGACCATAGGAGACGATACTTGTGTGACATATAGGTGTTTGATCACTTGACTGTGCAGACTGGTGTATGCGACTGTGAAGTTCAGGCAGCTGTTTTTCATTCACAGCAGACTGTGAGGTGCTCAGGTTCAGAGAGTTGTGTTTCATGTCTCCCATATGTCCAATTGGTATGACGTGGACAAATAAGAGTTCATATGATGTGGTTTGTGGGGGATGGACATGTGCACTTGTCAGCTACAGAACTTGCATTCCCCATGACCTAGGGTTGTGACACAGTGCAGACTGTTGTTGGCTGGCTGCCCTGCCCATGTGACTGGAGACAGTGATGTATGACTTTGCAGGCATGCCTGTGCCATGGCATTAAACTTCCTAAGAGTGATCCTGCAGGGGAGTGACATGTGATACATGCACCCCATTGTGGCATTGACTATCAGGACATGGGTGCATCATGGTGTCTGGTGCTGGTATGCATCACATGCATTTCAAATTAGACTCTGGCCATCCCTTTATCCGGACACCTGTACTGACTCAGTGGCAAGAGATGTGATGTGTGCATGTTCACATACTTCACCGTGTTCTCTGCAATGTCCAACAACTGTGTAGGTGGTGCATGTGTCCACACTGGGGTATTACCATCCGACAGGCACCAGACAGATGGGTGCAAGGCCAGGAGGGATGTGAGTGCCATGGTTGACCATCAGACTGACAATTGGCTTCTCCTAATCTGTGTGAGCACTTTTGGCAATGTTCAACTAAGGATGCCAGGGCTTGCTCTGTAATGTGCTGTACTTACTGTGGTGTGTGCGGTCAGTGCAGGTGACTGATGTTTGTCTGTTTCCCTAATTGTTTGCAGATACATCCACGGCCACAGGAGGGGACAGCTCCACGGACCAGGAGGAGCTGCAGAGCCAGACTGGGTCAGCAGCCGATGAGTGGTCGGAGGGACCCAGTAGCACGGAGGGCGAGGGGAGCCACACCGAGGAGTCCTCAGCACCATCCACCTCAGCTGAGGACCACAGCAGCTCGGAGGATGACTCCCTTGTGGAGGCGGGTGTCAGCAGCCACCACACCCCAGCTAGTATGGCTGGCCCCGCCACCACCACCATCACCACAACCGCCCTCCCATCGGCTCCTATTCCAGAGGTCCGTGAATGCTCCCGTGTTTGGGAGCGTGTCTCCTTCGTGCCAGGCACCGCACCCCCTGCCCCTGTGTCCCCTGCTGCCCTGAGTGAGGAGTCTGTGTACTTACTTCGCCAGCTCCATGTAGGGCAGACATCAATGCTGAGTGTCCTCCATGCACACACCACTCTGTTGACACAGCTGGTGTCGTTCATGGAGGGCATCTCATCGGGCATGTCTGCCCTACAGAGGAGCAATAAGTCCATGGCCTCCTCCCTGATGGCAGCAGTGTCCCTCCTCCATCAGTCCCTCACCCCTCCTACCTCTGCCCAATCCACACTTCCTGGCACCCTACCTGTCCCAAGCACATGCACACCTGCACAATCACCCAAACACACAGACACGAGCAGCACAGAAACACCCAAAACAAAGTCAAAACGTGCACGCAAGCATCCTCAGGGGACTGATACCACACCCACAGGGGATGGGGAACAGACACACACAGGCATCCACAGTCACTCCGCAGTCCTCCGATACCTCTCCCTCCAAGACCCCTTCCCTTGCCTCACCTGCAACCCCACCTACAAAGCAGCTCTTCCTCTGTGACCTCGGCCTCTTCCCCTCCGATCCAGCTGATCCAGCATACAGGGGGAAGAGGAAGTCCACCCACAAAGAGGGGAGTGCCCCTCACCCCCGGACACCCTCCCCAGGCACAGACAAACTGAGGCCCCCACCCGCAAGTCCCCCAGACCCAGAAGAGCAAGACCCCGCCACCGCCCTGCAGCTCAACCACACAGTCTCCTTCCTCCATCCCTCAGGCCCCCACAACACAGGTTCCCCCACCACACCCTGCCCCAGGTTCCCCCACCCACAGATACACCATCCCCAAAATGATCCGGCCTTCTCCCCCTACCACTTGCTCTTCCAGCCCCACACCCCTCACTGCGCATGTTTGTGCCACTGGTGTGGAGACCGTGTCCTCCCCCTCTGTCCTGCCCACCTTACCTGAACCCCATTCTACTCCCCTGGAGATAGGCACTGCAGTGGAGTCCACTACCACCCCGTCTGACTTGGGCACTGCAGTGGGGAACCTGTCCACTCCATCTGGCCAGCCCACGGCAGTCGTGCCGGCACCCACACCATCTGACTCATGCCCCCAGTTGTGCCGGCACACACCATGTCAGACACCTCCACTGCAGTTGTCAGTGACTCTCCAGCACCCACCACCCCTTCCCTGCCTCCTTCTGGTGAGCCCTGATCCTGTCCCTGCGGTGCCTGGCCTGCCCCCCCGTATGCCCCTCCGAGGGGAATGTTCCTGGTCCGTAGGAGTGCAGGCAAGCAAAGGGTGACATCTGCCACTGTCACCCTGTTCGGACTTTACTGATGGACTGGCCATTGGCCTCTGTGTTTTTTCAGGACTTTCAATTTTACACCCACATATGCTGAATAAAGCTACTTTCTGTTCTCTAGTGGTTTTGCTTCAGATGTACATGATGTTGATGATGCTAACCATGCCCTTGCTGCAGTGATGGTGATTTTTGATATCAGGAAAATGAAGTGTTACTGTGCAGGACCCCATGTGGTCCAGGGGGAATGTGTCCTATCCTGGTGTGTATCCATGTCATCCTTTGCAGCAATATGAGGGTGTCATGTTTTCAATATTTGCCAATGGGATTTCCTACTTTTATTTGCAATATCACATCTGTGGCTTACACCCCTGCACATCTGTTGTGCTTGCCATTGTTCAATTTGTCTATTTCCCTGACCGTGTGACCATCTCCACTGGACATGCAAGTTTGGGCATCAATGGGGAAGGACTCATCTGTGTTATCAGTGCAACTTGCTATACATGTGTGTTGGATCTGTGCAGATGATTTCGGTGACACTCCCATGACCAGGCTGATGTGACGAGAGCCTTCATTTTGTGCTAATTGTTGACTGAGTGACCAAGTGTTCTGCTGACATGATATAGCCCTGCAGAGACAACGTATGGCACAGCTTTCCTTACACAGGAGTGGAGTCCCCTCATGGCAGTGTGTAATTCCGTGACATTGCCTGAGCCCAAGGTGTGTGTTGTGTGAGCATGTCTGTGTGTGTTCACTTCCATTTTGCTACGCAGGCTGGGATCCCTAGTGATGTTCCTGTTTGTGATGCTTGCTGAGTTGACCTATGTTCCCCCAAAATCTTCGCCCTGGGTTCTCTGGGATGTGGGTGCATGGCACATTACTGGTCATCAGGGTGTCATCCATAGGTGTGGTTGCTGTCAGGGCTGAGTTTGTGGGCAAACGCAGATGAGACACAGTCAGGATTCCCCTTGGCACTTGTTGGTCATGTAATTTACAGTTTGTGGTAGCTTTCAGTGATTGTGACACGTTGTGTGTGTGACTTCTGCCACTCCTCAGGGTCAGAGCTGCAATGTTGGAAGTTGTCTATGTGTGTTCTTTGTGGGTGACCTTGGCTTCTTCATTGGTGTGTGACTGTGGCCGGGATCCCATTGGTTGGTGTGGATTTGACGTCATGCCCATGTACGGCGTACTGTGCAGTGTGTCAGACATTCACGAGTCTTGTTGACTGGCCATGTGTGATGGGTTTCTGCACCTTAGTTCCCACCACCACCCCTGGGATTGTGATGGGTGCATGTGCAATGTCACCAGTCCATGTGAGCTTCACTGCTGCACATTGGTGGAGATCAAGGTGTGTGGTGTTGAGTGTGTGCAAATGAGAGTTGTTGCACGGCTAGACCCCTACCTCCATATTGGCCTTGGCTGACAGGCCGTGCTGATTGATTTGTGCTTGTGTAGGTGTGATGGTAGTTTGTTGCTCAGGACACATGACTGTGGTTCACAGTGTGAATGACATCTAGCTTTGTCATCACAGTGGGATTATCATGCAGGCCAGTGTCACCACAATGTGTGGTCCCTGGGGGTAGAGCTGTGGTGGGTCTGTCTCTTGCTGTGTTAGTTGCTGTTCCTACTAGCTTGTGTGACATGTGTAATTTGGGCTCCCTCTCATCTAACAATGCCTGATTGCCCACATAGGGGATTCCGATCCATGAGTTACTTTTGTGTGGCACTGTATACACATCTGTGTAATTGGTATTCAGGCCTCCTCATGTGTTGTGTGGTTGCCTAGGGACACTGGCACACCCCCCATCACCTGTTGTGTTTGATATGCAGTGTGAGGCTGCCTGTTTGTGTTTGTGCATCTGCACCACTGCATTGGCATATCTTTGGTGTGCCATTGGCTGTATGTTGTTTGGTGGGTTTCCCCTGCTGTCCCTGGGACTCCTATGTCATCAGTCAGCACAATGATCATGGTTTGTATGTCCCATTGCTGCTATGGTATGGTATTTGTTCACCTCACATATACAGTCTCCACAGGATATCTACATTTGTGTGTCCATTGGTGCAGATATGTGGGTCTGCATTATGATGTTCACTTCTGTCATTGTGTTATTGATGAATGTTGACAATGTCAGCCCCCATGGGTGATTTTTGTCTGCACATGGCCAAAGGTATGTCTTATTTGCACTGCACTGTTTGATTCACCCAATCTATGTTGCTATGGGACACAAGCACTACTATGCCACTGATGTGTTTGTTGTTCTGTGACCAGGAATCATCCATGCTGTTTGGCATTTGCAGCTTTTTCCATGACAACACTTACATTTTGGTCACTGTGATGATGGGGGTTTAGACCCCATTGCCACAATGTTCAAAATGTGCTTCAGCTATGGACCCCACACTTACATTTTGGTCACTGTGATGATGGGGGTTTAGACCCCATTGCCACAATGTTCAAAATGTGCTTCAGCTATGGACCCCACACTTACCTTTTGGTCACTGTGATGATGGGGTTTAGACCCCATTGCCACAGTGGTCATGGTCTGCTTGCATTGTGGAGGCCACACACATTTATGTGTGACACATGTGATAGGGGGTCACATTGTATGTTCAATGTCATGTTCAGTGTTGTAGGCATTTGACACAGACTACACACGCTTGTCATGGTGTTGGGGGATGTGTTTTTCTGACATTCCTTATGTTGGAGTTTGCTGGTTGTGTCATGCATTACCCGTCCTATGAGTAGGGGTGGTGTTGGTGGTAGGCATCCATCCCCCTATGAGTGGGGATGGTAGTAGTGACAGGCATCCAGGCCACCCTGAGTAGGGGTGCTGGTGGTGATAGGCATCCAGCCCCCCCTGAGTAGGGGTGGTGGTAGTGACAGGCATCCAGCCCCCCCTGAGTAGGGGTGCTGGTGGTGATAGGCATCCAGCCCCCCCTGAGCAGGGGTGGTGATAGTGGTAGGCATCCAGCCCCCCCTGAGTAGGGGTGGTGGTAGTGGTAGGCATCCAGCCCCCCTGAGTAGGGGTAGTGTTGGTGGTAGGCATCCATCTCCCTATGAGTGGGGATGGTAGTAGTGACAGGCATCCAGCACCCCATGAGTAGGGGTGGTGGTAGTGACAGGCATCCAGACCCCCCTGAGTAGGGGTGGTGGTAGTGGTAGGCATCCAGCACCCATGAGTAGGGGTGGTGATAGTGGTAGGCATCCAGCCCCCCTGAGTAGGGGTGGTGTTGGTGGTAGGAATCCATCCCCCTATGAGTGGGGATGGTAGTAGTGACAGGCATCCAGGCCCCCTTAGTAGGGGTGGTGGTAGTGGTAGGCATCCAGCCCCCCCTGAGTAGGGGTGGTGGTAGTGGTAGGCATCCAGCCCCCCCCTGAGTAGGGGTGGTGGTAGTGGTAGGCATCCAGCACCCATGAGTAGGGGTGGTGTTGGTGGTAGGCATCCATCCCCCTATGTGTGGGGATGGTAGTAGTGACAGGCATCCAGCACCCCATGAGTAGGGGTGGTGGTAGTGACAGGCATCCAGACCCCCCTGAGTAGGGGTGGTGGTAGTGGTAGGCATCCAGCACCCATGAGTAGGGGTGGTGATAGTGGTAGGCATCCAGCCCCCTGAGTAGGGGTGGTGTTGGTGGTAGGAATCCATCCCCCTATGAGTGGGGATGGTAGTAGTGACAGGCATCCAGGCCCCCTGAGTAGGGGTGGTGGTAGTGGTAGGCATCCAGCCCCCTGAGTAGTGGTGGTGGTAGTGGTAGGCATCCAGCCCCCCTGAGTAGGGGTGGTGGTAGTGGTAGGCATCCAGGCCCCCATGAGTAGGGGTGGTGGTAGTGGTAGGCATCCAGCCCCCCATGAGTAGGGGTGGTGTTGGTGGTAGGCATCCATCCCCCTATGTGTGGGGATGGTAGTAGTGACAGACATCCAGCACCCCATGAGTAGGGGTGGTGGTAGTGACAGGCATCCAGCCCCCCCTGAGTAGGGGTGGTGGTAGTGGTAGGCATCCAGCACCCATGAGTAGGGGTGGTGGTAGTGGTAGGCATCCAGCCCCCCCTGAGTAGGGGTGGTGTTAGTGGTAGGCATCCAGGCCCCTATGGGTGTGTATGGCATTGGTGATAGCCGTTCCACCCCTATGGTTCTGCTGTTGCTAGTGTACGTCATTTCTGCATCCCTATGTGTGTGTGACATATGTCGGGTACGTGTCGTTTGTTTGTGTAGTGGGTGTTTGACTTACCGTCTGCGCCGTACGCGTCCGTACCTGTTCCGGTAATAGATGTAGAGTATTGGTAGGACCAGCGCGATGGGATTCATGGTTGGTTCGTCTCGTTCGGGTTTCTCGTTGCTTCGACTCGTACTCGTCGCTGGCTTGTTCGTCTCGTAGCCGTGGATCGTCTTGTGGCGCGAATCAGAGCTTATGTGCGGCTCTCCCGGATGCTCTGACGCGCCGGACGTAGCGACGGGTTCGGCGCGTACAAAAGGCGCATCGTACTAGTCCGGCCGGAAGGTGCTGTATTTTTGCTTCCGTGCGACTCTATTCTGCGTTTACGGATCCGGCTCGGGCGGGGAACAGGAGCTGGAATGGGTACGTACGGCTGGGTCGGGATCTGGGCAGTTATGCGCATCGTACTTGCTCGTTCGTACGAATGTTCGGATCGGTCGTGAAACACGCGTTCGGCTTGGTTTTTTTCCGGACAAATAGTGTTAGGTGCGCTTCCGGCCGAGATCGGAATCGACCCCATGGTCTTCCTCTAAAGGCCCTATTTTCACAGGGACTTTAGCTGAAATGGGGTACATGCTCAGGTTGTTGGACATATCTCCAACTTGAACTTGTTTCCCCGAGAGGGGTAGGTATGGTATCTCTACCTTCTAGTAGTAGAGAAGGTAACCCCAGAATAGATCAAAATGATACGGGTTGGCCATTAACCTTTCCATCAACATATGGCCCATTCTGGGCTACTTCTAGAACTGCACCAAGTACGCAATCGTCCTTCCCTCTCAGACACCGTCATTGTGATTGAGCAGAATCCAGTCCAATGGGACAGTCAAAAACCGGGACCTGTTGGAGATGTTTGGCAATCAGGAAAGGGTTCTGCGGAACCTTTGGGTTAGATTTCAAAATATACCTTAGGTTGGTCATTTTTGCTGCATCATTGGAGCTTGGGGAATATAGACATTATACGGTCGAGGAACTTGCATATTCTGCATTGCATTCATGTTTAGCATTTGAACATTATTTTGCATTTGATTTAGATTCAGTCTACATTCTCATTTCTAGTGGCCAACCTTGTTACAAATATGACATAGAGCAGTCATTTTTCAACATGTTTATGTCAATTCCTGTTTTCTGATCAACTGCCATCCCTGGGCCCCTGCCAGTTTGCATCATCTGACTTACCACCTTTGTAACTAACTCTCTGCACCAACTCTGGGAATAGGATTCAACCCTGCACCTACCACACATGAACCATTCTGACACCCTCTCTGTGCCAATTAGTCTGTGCCAGCATATATTTCTCCTTAATCTTCTTCGCCTCAACATCAATACTGCAATACTTCACATATCTTAAAATCCCATCGAGAGAAATTATGTTCTGATGTATGTGGGCACTCATTTCTGGTTGCAAACCAAGAACGAACAATGATAAAAAAATAGTAAAATTTTCCGGTTCTGGATTTTCAACACCACTATGCTGTATGGAAACTTGCATTACTATTTTCTTAATAAGCATGCACAGACTCTTTAGACTCTTGGGTAGTTCTGGTTATTTTATGCCAATCTACCTCTTTTTTGTGGAGTCTTTGTGTTCAAAAAGGTAATCACCTGATTATTCTTATCTATGACAATAGTATGAGCGTTTCTTGATGGTTCAGAATCTGGCTAAGCTAAGCTTCACATTCTGCCCACAAATTATTAGGGACCACAATATCAAAGAAAATATTTAAGCCCTCTCAAAGCACTTTTGACATCTTCACAAACCTCTCCACTTGGGTATTCCACAAGTTAGGAATCTCACACTATTTTGGAAACTGATTTGTAAATTAAGAAAATCACCATGATTCCACAGCACATATTCACCTCCATGCCCCTCTCT
Source organism: Calotriton arnoldi (assembly GCA_963921515.1). Lineage (NCBI taxonomy): Eukaryota > Metazoa > Chordata > Amphibia > Caudata > Salamandridae > Calotriton > Calotriton arnoldi. The sequence continues at coordinate 1,616,492 of CAWUFW010003856.1, read as the reverse complement.
CACTGGTACGCTTTGACGTCAGTACTGATCTTACTAGTTTCCCCATCTGGCCCACGAGTATCATCTTTCTTTTTCTGTCTCATTCATTTCTGGACCATCAATCCTTCTGTTTTTGGATGTTGCTCCATTTCCTAATGCTACTTACTTGTTCCCTCACATGTAGGGGCCGATTCCGATCTCGGCCGGTAGGGCTCCGAATCGGATTCGGCTTTACCGGATCCGATTCGGAGCCCTGTTTCCCGACCGAATCGTACGCGGGTCCGGCCGAGCGAGTACGATGCAAGCGCCCGCGAAATTGCCGACCGACTCGTACGTGGCTTCAACACGCTCCGACCGACTCACACGGACACAACTCGCACCGCGCAATGGAGACGTTCCCCGGCCGGGTAAGTACGATGTGCACCGCGAGCAGTCCGACCGACTCGCGCCGTCCGGCTCGAAAGAGCTGTCGGAGCCGGACTTTGGGGGTCCGCGTCGGACCCCCCTGTACGCGTGGCCGTGCGAGTCACACACAGGGGGGACCCATGGGTCCCCCCTACCTGTGCATGTACGGCACGATGCGCTTCGACGCGTACCCGCTGTAGGGGGTGCCCTTGTTCGCCTCGCACCCATTGAGTCAATTGTACGACTGGCTCCCATTGACTTCAATGGGAGTCCGACCGAATCGAGTCCGATAGCATGCGTGCGCATCGTACTCGTTCGGTCGGACTGCCAGAGTCCGATTCGGTCGGAATTCTCTCCGGGTCCGGCTCGGTCGGAGAGATTTCCGGCCCGAATCGGAATCAGCCCCGTAATGTCAAACCCGGTGTTTTCATACTCTCTGTTAGAAATAGGGATCTCTAGTTGGCAGAGGCTTGCACCCTGTCCATGTAGGGACCCTTATTCTAGTCAGGGTAAGGGGATACCACAACAAAGATAAACCTTGCTAACCCCCTTGGTATCCTGGTAAGAGCAGTCAGGCTTGTCTCAGAGGCAATGTGTAAAGCATTTGCACATTAACACACAGTAACACAGTGAAAACACTACAAATGGACACTACACCAGTTTAGAAAAACAATTAATCTTTATCTAACTAAAACAAGACCAAAATGCAAAATGACAAAAATCCAACATATACTAGCAAAGATACCACTTTTAAAAGGTTCAAAATAGTCCATTTCATAGAAAACTATGGATGCGTCACTTTTTTGTGCAAAGTACCTGGGATGCATCAAAATTAAGGACGAAAACAGGCTTAGGGTAGATGAGGTGTCAAAAACAAAGCGATGTGTTGATTCCTTACTCTCAGGGGAGTTGATGCTTCCATCCCTTACTGCCAGAGGAGTTTATGCATCAATTCCTTGCTGCGGTGCAGAGGAGTTGATGCATTGATTCCTTGCTATCAGGGGAGGTGATGCGTTGATTCCTTTCTGCAAGGAGAGGTGATGCGTCGGGTTGCGGACACACGGCCTCGGTTACTTACTGCTGGACAACGCCAATGAAGACTTGCCGCACAAGTGCGAGCATGGACAATATGGGTGCGCTCGAGTCGATGCACCGGTGGTGAAACAGGTGCTGCAGCGATTCTCCTGGCTGTGAGCAGGTGATGCGTTGAATCTTCAGCCGCACAGCAGAGCCTGCATTGGAGTTAGAGTGGGTGCCTCAGATGTCGGAGACACGATGCTCGGGACACGGATACGACGATCTTGGAGCCGCATGACAGGCGCAGCATCGATTCAACCGCCTGGCAAGCTTGTGGTGGAAAAAACAGGCGATGAAGACTGGTACGTGGATTTTCTTCTTTTCTTGCAGCAGAAGTCACCTCCACAGGCTCAGACCTGGAATTGGCACCACCTGGCAGGTCAGAACACCCAGCAGAGGACTGCAGATGAAGTCTTTGATGGCCCTGAGACTTCTTAACAGGAGGCAAACACACACAGGCTCTTGGCGAACCTTGATAAGCAGGATAAAAAAGCTAAGCCCAGTCCTTTCACTGTCCAAGACAGAAACAGCAAGCAGCAGGCCAGCCCAACACAGCAACAAGCAGAGTGGCAGTTTCTCTCTTACAGCTTCTCCAGCTCTTCTGCTGCGAAGAGTTTCGGTAAGTAGACATAATATTGGGTTTTAAATATCGTTGTATCATAATATCGAGTTCTTAATGTCGATAGTCAAAAATATTGTTGTTTATTATATCGATGTCAAGAATATCGATTTAGTATGTTGTATAAAACATCGTTGTTAAAAATATCGATTTTGAAAATATCGTTCTAAAAAAATATCGATTTTGTAAATGTAGTGTATTTTGTTTTAGTATATATTTGTAAATATAATAATAATTTTTAAAAAATTGGATATGTTTTTTTGACAAATTGTTTTTGAGTGGGATGTTGGGTTTAGAGGGGATAAGGGTGGGGAGTGTTTTAAAAAATACATTACATTTTTTTTTTTTTTTAAATGACATAATAATTACATTTAAAAATGTTTTTTAGGAGCGGGATGTTGGGTTTATAGGGGATAAGGGTGGGGAGTGTTTTAAAAAAATTAAAACAAAAATTCAATAATAAAAAAATTTAACATTTTTGTTTAGGAGTGGGATGTTGAGTTTATGGGGGATAAGGGTGGGGAGTGTTTTTTTTTTTTTTTTAAATCAATAATAAATAAATTTATAAATGACTTATAGGAGTGGGATGTTGGGTTTATAGGGGATAAGCGGGCTAGTGTTTAAAAAAAAATTAAATTTATAAATATATATATATATATATATATATATATATATATATATATATATATATATATATATATATATATATATATATATATATATATATATATTATCTACTAGCGGTCGCCAGTAGATAGTTATAGTTACAACCTATTATCCATAGGAAATCCGCGACATTCTATTTGAAATAACTCTCTTGCCGGTTGACGTATCTTCGCGAAATTTTCAAACTTTGTGGCCCGCTCCGGTCCGCTCCTACCCTGAAAGTCTCGGGGATTCGTCAAGCGGGGGCCGAGAAAAAGGGGGTCCTAAAACGCGTTTTCCCCATGCATTTTTCCATAGGAAACTTTAGACACGGCTACAGCCTGAACTGCTGAACGGAATTACACCAAATTTGGCAAAGAGGTAGTTCTTGGTTCAGAAAGAACCCTTTTTGTTAAATGGTGTAAATCCGTTCAGTAGTTGTTGAGAAAAAGATAGTGATATCTATGGCCGAGTAGGGTCCGCGTACCCTCCCGATCACGAGCTGCATGTTAATTGGCTGTCAGCTGGCTGTCAACATTCCGATTCAGGAAATGTTGGCAGTCATTTTGTCCCTCGGTAGAACCGAGGGACAGAAACAAGTGCGCAAGCGCACAAAGGGGGCAGGGTAGAAACACCCTGACCCCTAGGTTTGCTCAGGGGTCCCACAAGGACCCCTGGGCAAAAAAAAAAATTTAAATCGGCAGGATGCGCTCAGGGTGCGCGAATCCTGCCGAAAAAGAAATCGAGCGCGGTCTCCCGCGCTCGATAGTCACTGGCCCCGGGTGGCCCAAGTCCCGGGGGCATGGTGGGGGATAATTTAATGTGTGGGGGCCTCAAAGGGCCCCCAAGCCCCGGGGACCGCCACCCCCGGGGCTTTTTAAAATGGTGCGGGAGGGCTCTGAGCCCTCCCGCAGCCCCGGGACCACCACCTCCCGGGGCTTTTTAAATAAATTAAAAACCTGTGTGGGGGGCTCCAGCCCCCACACGCCCGGGACCGCCACCTCCCGGGGCACTAAACATTTAAATATGAGGGTCCGTTACGGACCCCCAGAGCCCCGGGACCACCACCTCCCGGGGCTTTGAACTGAATGGGAGGGGGGCCCTTGATGGCCCTGGGGACCACCACCCCCCAGGGCCGGCTCCTGCAGTGTCCCGGGGTGCCTACCCCCGGGACACTGTAGTTTGCTATGGCAGGACGGGAGCCTTGCGGCTCCCGTCCTGTCATAGCAAACTGCTTTGGATATTGGAAGAGAGAGCAGGGAAACCTGCTCTCTCTTCCAATATCCAAAGCCGATTGCTTTCCACATGGGGAGCTGCATCTTAGCAGCTCCCCATGTGGAAAGCAATGCCGGCTCCCAAGGGACGCGGGAGCCGGCGGGACTGTGGGGGATTGGGGACCCCCACAGTCCCCTAACGAGAGGGCCAGCCCCGGGGATGGGGTCCCGGGGCAAGTAGTGGCTCGGGAGGGGGCCACGCGGCCCCCTCCCAAAGTTTAAAAAATTAAAAAAGGAGTATGGCCGGCCCCGGGGATGGGGTCCCGGGGCCTTAAATGGCCAGAGGAGGGGGCCACGCAGCCCCTCCAAAGAATCAAAATAAAGGCCATGCCCCGGGGGATGGGGTCCCCGGGCCAATACAGGCCCAGGGAAGGGGGCCACACGGCTCTCTTCCCGTTCTTTTTTAATTAAAAATTTAAAAGGGGTAAGGCCCTGGGGGATGGGGTCCCCAGGGCCCAAAAACAGGAAAAAGGAAGGGGGCCACACAGCCCCCTTCAGGGGACAAAATTTTTTTTTTTTTTAAACGATCGGGCCCGCAGGCCCCGCCCCCTTCCTTCACCACTCTGCAAACGCGCCCCTGGCGCGTTTGCAGAGGGGAACAATTCCCCTTGAATACTGGGGGTCCCTGGGGCCAACTAGCCCACCAGGAACCTCCAGTATGCGCCAGGGGCTGCCTTGCAGAGAGGTGTACAGAGGCCACGCCCCTTTTACACCTCTCTGCAACGCAGCTCTGTGGCGCTTTGGAGGTATATGGTGGGCTAGTTGGACTCCGGGGACCCTCAGGATTCAAGGGGACTTAATCCCCCAACTTAAAACGCGCCACGGGCGCGCTTGCACAGTGGTGAAGGGAGGGGCGGGGCTTCAGGTGACATGTGTGCAAACAGGTCCCGTGGCGCGTTTTAAGATGGGAATTAAATCCCTTCAATCCTGAGGGTCCCTGAGGGCCAACTAGCCCAACAGGTACATCCAGAAAGCGCCACAGAGCTGCGTTGCAGTGAGGTGTAAAAGGGGTGTGGCCTCTCTACACGTCTCTGCAACGCAGCCCCTGGCGCATATTGGAGGTTCCTGGTGGGCTAGTTGGCCCCTAGGGACCCTCAGGATTCAAGGGGACTTAATCCCCCAACTTAAAACGCGCCACGGGCGCGTTTGCACAGATGTCACCTCAGGCCCCGCCCCTCCCTTCACCATTGTGCAAATATTCCTCTAAAATCTGCCGAACTACGAATTCCGATTTACTCACCTGTTATCAGGAGAGACCTCAGTGCTGCATCTTTCAGCCCAGTACTAATCCTGAAAAGTAATTTTAACCATACTTACCAGTAACTTGAATTTCCTTCCATAGGATATCATTGCCTGCTTTTTGTTGAAAAAGTTTCTGTTGATTTTTGAAACATACAAATATTCCTCTAAAATCAGCCGAAATACGAATTCCGATTTACTCACCTGTTATAAGGAGAGACCTCAGTGCTGTATCTTTCAGCCCAGTACTGGTCCTGAAAAGTAATTTTAATCGTACTTACCAGTAACTTGAATTTCCTTCCATAGGCTAACATTGACTGGTTTCACTTGGAAATTCTTCTAAGTGTGGAGTTTTGGAACTTTAAAATATTCCTCTAAAATCAGCCGAAATACGAATTCCGATTTACTCACCTGTTATCAGGAGAGACCTCAGTGCTGCATCTTTCAGCCCAGTACTAATCCTGAAAAGTAATTTTAACCGTACTTACCAGTAACTTGAATTTCCTTCCATAGGATATCATTGCCTGCTTTTTGTTGAAAAAGTTTCTAAGTGTTGATTTTTGAAACATACAAATATTCCTCTAAAATCAGCCGAAATACGAATTCCGATTAAATCACCTGTTATAAGGAGAGACCTCAGTGCTGTATCTTTCAGCCCAGTACTGGTCCTGAAAAGTAATTTTAACCGTACTTACCAGTAACTTGAATTTCCTTCCATAGGCTAACATTGACTGGTTTCACTTGGAAATTCTTCTAAGTGTGGAGTTTTGGAACTTTAAAATATTCCTCTAAAATCAGCCGAAATACGAATTCCGATTTACTCACCTGTTATCAGGAGAGACCTCAGTGCTGCATCTTTCAGCCCAGTACTGATCCTCAAAAGTAATTTTAACCGTACTTACCAGTAACTTGAATTTCCTTCCATAGGATATCATTGCCTGCTTTTTGCTGAAAAAGTTTCTAAGTGTTGATTTTTGAAACATACAAATATTCCTCTAAAATCAGCCGAAATCCGAATTCTGATTTACTCACCTGTTATCAGGAGAGACCTCAGTGCTGCATCTTTCAGCCCAGTACTGGTCCTGAAAAGTAATTTTAACCGTACTTACCGGTAACTTGAATTTCCTTCTTAGGCTAACATTGACTGGTTTCACTTGGAAATTCTTCTAAGTGTGGAGTTTTGGAACTTTATAATATTCCTCTAAAATCAACCAAAGTACGAATTCCAATTTACTCACCTGTTATCAGGAGAGAACCCAGTGCTGTATCTTTTAGCCCAGCACTGACCCTGAAAAGTAATTTTAACCGTACTTACCAGTAACTTATATTTTCTTCCATAGGAATCCTTTGTCTGGTTTTCAGCAGAAAAGTTTCAGTGTCGATTTTCACAAACTACAAATATTCCTAAAAATCGCCTGTATGACTTAAACGCATTCTTTCAACTGTTTACAGGAGATGCACCAGTGCTGGATCCAGGATCCAACACTGAGTAAGAAAAAGTAACGATAACAGTTTTTACCTTCTAAGTGAATTTCCTTCCATAGGATAACATTGGTGATTCTATGAGAAAAAGTTTCTAAGTGTCAACTTTTAAAGTACAATAATATTCCTTAAAAATCACGACTGTAACCAAAACGCTTTTACTCAACTGTTTATAGGAGATGTCCCAGGAGTGAATCTAGGATCCAGTCCTGTGGTTAGAAAAGTAATCCATAAAGTAACTAATTGCATTTAACTAGAAATTCACATTGAGCTGAATGTTGCATTGTGTTTGAAAATGTGTTGCCCATTGCAACAACTGTAACTACTGTACTTAAAAGTCTATTGCCTATGTGCAAAGTATTTAAACTAAAGTAATTCATTCTGAGAAAGTATTTTTGTAATGTAATGTATAATGTAATTACAATGTAATTTAAAAATAAAATATGTAAAAAAATTGTTTCTAAAAATGTAGTAAATCAGTATGAAAAAATTAATATAACAATTAATACATTTAAAAATTGTCATTTACAAAACCTTTGAAATTCACTGAAAAAACCGTAGGTTTCAGACATGTTATAGTTACAAATTAGCATTTAAAAAACCTTTGAAATTCACTGAAAAAACCATAGGTTTCAGGGACGTTATAGTTACAAATTAGCATTTAAAAACCTTTGAAATTCACTGAAAAAACCATAGGTTTTAGGGACAGTTATAGTTAGTTGGACATTGCACTCCTACAAAACCCGTGAAATTCCCCGTTATAGTTAGTCCAGCTAACTATAACTCGCGCCCGCAATGCACTGCTGATGACGTCACATATTACATCACTCATGACATGGTCAGTGACATCACTGATGACATCACTGATGACATCTCAAATGACATCACTGATGACATCATCCATGTGATAATTTCATGCATCTTCTCACACCCTAATATAACTTTTGATACACCCACTCTAAATTACAGACTGCCATTCGCAAAACCATAGACACTCCAACACCAAAAACTACATACCAACTCACTGATTCTTAGGTCTACACACACATCCACTCACTCACCTGTACAGTCACTCATACTTACAGTCACTCAGTACAGGACTATCATATGCACTCATACACCTATATAAACACTCACACACCGCCACTCATCCATAGAGGTACTCACACACCTAGTCAGTCATGCAAAAATTAATCACACACCCATTTACTCACCTATACAGTTATACACACACCAGCTCACTTACTCATACAAATACTAGCACATTCTTACGCTCTGATACAATAACTGATACAATCACACACGCTTCCATACAGCCACTCTCACAATAACACACTCTCACTTATAGCCATTTAAATACTCTAACACACATATATACTGCCTTTTACATATGTAGTTACTCGCACATGTACCACTGAGATATACATTCACTCACTAACACACCCATACACACACTCACCCACCCAAGCAGTCCATCACAGATGCACTCTTGAAATCATGCACCCAGTGAATCACACCCCACCCACACACACCCCACCCCACACAAACACTCAGGCAGCCATACAGATACTCAGAGAACCAATCAATAACCCATATAGACACTCATGTAGCTAGTCGCAAATCCATGCATCCACTTACACACCAACAAACAGACGGATACAGACATTCGCACAGTTTAGTCACTAACCCATGCATTCAGTAAGATACGTTTAATCACTCACTTGTAGAGTCAGTCACTCACGTACTAAATCATCCATTCAGACACTTATACACCCACTCATTCTTCAATACGCCTTTCCCTATATATATTAAACATATTTAAACTTTACAGAAACACACAGTCACTGGATGATGTCATCAGTGATGTCATTTGAGATGTCATCAGTGATGTCATCAGTGATGTCACTGACCATGTCATGAGTGATGTAATATGTGACGTCATCAGCAGTGCATTGCGGGGCGCGAGTTATAGTTAGCTGGACTAACTATAACGGGGAATTTCACGGGTTTTGTAGGAGTGCAATGTCCAACTAACTATAACTGTCCCTAAAACCTATGGTTTTTTCAGTGAATATATATATATATAAAAAAAATGTATATTAATAGGGGGATTTTGTGATTATCGCAGATAAGTTTGTGGAGTAATTTTTTAATTAAAAAAAATTGCTAAAAGTTGAAATTATATTTTTATAAAATGATTATCTGTTGTTTTTATATGGGATAACAGTAGTGAAAAAAAATAATTAAAAAAAACATTTAGGGAGAGGTGTGTTGTGTTGAGATGGGACTAGTGTGCTATTTTTAATGAAAAATGTGTAATAATAGTTTAAACATTTCAAATCTTTTTATAAAATTTTTTTTTTTCAGAACTTTGAGGATGTTGAATGTTTGGGTTGGTCATTATTAATGTTATGAAAATGAAAAGTAAAAAATGTTTCTAAAGGTTTAATATTTTATACAAAGATTTGAAAATAAATGTTATTTAAAAATAAAAAATTAGAATATTTTTATTATTATATATTTTAAAAAACATATCATAACTCTGTTATGGATATGTTTTTAGAAGTGGGAATAGGTTAATATATATGTATAGTGTATAATATTTTCTATGTGTCTATGTAGTTTTGATTGGGAATATTACATTTTATGAGTTTATTGTTCAGCACCTTCCATGTGTTGTTTGGAGTTGTAATATAGCTTTACATATGTTTATTGGCCAGCACTTTCCCTGTGTAGTTGTAGTTTGTAGTTGGAATATAAAATTATATATGTTTAGTGTCCATCACCTTCCCTGAGTTTTTGTAGTGTGGAGTGGGAATAGTATATTTTATAAGTTTATTGTTCAGCATTTTCCCTGAGTTAATATAGTTTGGAGTTAGAATAGGAAATAATATATGTTTAGTGTCCAGCACCTTCCCTGACGTTTTGTACTTTGGAGTGGGAATAGTATATTTTATATGTTTATTGTCCAGCACTTTCCCTGAGTTAATATAGTTTGGAGTTGGAACAGCAAATTATATATGTTTAGTGTCCAGCACCTTCCCTGAGTTTTTGTAGTTTGGAAAGGGAATAGTAAATTTTATATGTTTATTGTCCAGCACTTTCCCTGAGTTAATATAGTTTGGAGTGGGAATAGTAAATTATATATGTTTAGTGTCCAGCACCTTCCCTGAGTTTTTGTAGTTTGGAAAGGGAATAGTAAATTTTATATGTTTATTGTCCAGCACTTTCCCTGAGTTAATATAGTTTGGAGTGGGAATAGTAAATTATATATATTTAGGGGCCGAATCCGATTCGGGCCGGAAAAAATACCGACCGACTCGGTACGGGATCATAGTCCGACCGACACGTACCGGCGTTGCCCGACCTGGGAAGTACGATGAAATGCATGTGAATCACGACTGACTCGTACGGAACTCAAGGCGAACGACCGACCCGGACGGAAACAAGCTATCCAGCCGGGAAACCACGCGAATCGAACCGACCGACACGCACCAGGAATAAACCCGAACGAAACGTACCCGCGAACTCCGACCCGCGCAGTACGATGCAATGGGTGCAAAAGCAGACCGATTCGCACGGAGCCCAAGCCGTACGACCGACACGCATACAAAACCCAGCCGAACAAACACAATACTCCGCGACCGACGCGTACACCGCATATGACACTGAGCTGAAACACAGCGGGAACGACTCGGAGAGGCGCGCACGAGATAACTGCAACGTCCTACTCGGTCAGAAGAACAACTCCTACATGCACAATAATCACAAATGAAAAAATACAAAAAAAGAGGGCCAAACAAGCAATGACAAAGCCAATAAATACAGGGGGGGGAAAAATGGAACAAGAACACACCCCCAACTCCACCTACATAAAGGCCACAAATCCCTACCATGATCCTTTGCAAATTCCACTGACCTGCCAGCACAGAACACCAGCAGACAGCAGACACACACACAGCTCATCCAACACAAAAGCCACACACCATTAGCACCTCAACAAATAGCACCCTCACACACACACAGCAAAACCTCACACACACACACCCTCACCTGCACACACACACACATCAATCACCACCACCACCCATCACCATGCCCCTAAAGAAGAATCCAAAGTTCCTAGATAGTGAATTGGAAGTCATGGTAGACGAGATCCTGAGGGTAGAGCCACAGTTGTTTGGCACATTGGTCCAACAGACCCCCATGGCACAGAAAACCAAGATGTGGGCGAGGATCGGCGACAGGGTGAACGCACAATCACCATGTTTGCGCACAAAGGAAGACATCCAGAACAGGTGGTATGATGTGCGCAGGAGGATCAGGGACCTACTGAAGAAGGATTACCTCCTGAGCCAGCACACCGGCAGTGGCCCTCCTGCCAAACCAGTATACCTCAGGCCCTGGGAGGAGAAGGTGCGGGCCATCCTACCACCAGTGAGTGTATATGGACTAACAAACATCCCAGAGCCTGGTGAGTACACAACTAATATACACAATATTGTGTGCCAATACACACACATCACTGTCAAGGGGATAGTCAAACCATGCACCCCTAGCAAATCAACAGCAACCAAAAGATAATCATCCCAAGAAGTGTATGTCAGTCAGATAAACACAATACATGCCATGTCATAGTGATATGTAACTGTGTCATGACATGTACAAACCCAATACCAAATAGAGCTAGGCAGTGGCAAAAATCTAACTAACAAACACTGTCAGATATTTAGCCACCACTAGAACACCACCTCACAGGGAAGCTCACAGAAAGGAAGGAATCCTGTGTATGCTGGTGAAGTCAGTGTAGCCAAGAGCATGATGGGACTCGTAGTAACAGATAATGGGCAGCCTCACATTTGGACCATCAACACCACTCTGAACCATGCTCACAACACAGGGAGTGGAAAAGGACTGACAATATGGCTGTCACTGGGTACTGCTGTGGGGAGCACAAGGCCCTGCTGTGGGGAGCACAAGGCCCTGCTGGGAACTGTGCACCAACAAACAACAGGACCACACTGTCAGCCATCTTGCCATTGCTGTCACACTCACACACAGTGAAGTCCACTCAAAAGGAAGGAAGTATGGGCATGCTGGGAAGGGGGTGTAGGCAATAGCATGATGGGAATTGTAGTCACAGATATTGCTCACCCACACAATTGGCCCATCAACACCACTCTGAACCATGCTCACATCACAGGGAGTGGATAAGGACTGACAAGATGGCTGACACTGGGTACTGCTGTGGGGAGCACAAGGCCCTGCTGGGAACTGTGCACCAACAAACAGCAGAACACCACTGCCTGACATCCTGAAAGCCAACTTGCACTCCCTGCAATGCAAGCACGTTGCATGGTGGGATATCTGGCTGGGTGGGAAGGAGGACTGACAGCACTGACCATAGTTACAAGCAGCTCTTCTCACACACCCCCTCAACACAAACTCCCCATAACCCACCTGGGAGAATGCAATGCCTCACACACCAAATGAAGATCCCACAAACAACCACCACCCTGGGTAATGCTGTGTGAAGCACAGGGACACTCTTGGGACTTGTAGCCAAACAAACGCAAGGACAACACTGTCAGCCTTCCTGTCAGCACAGGCACACTACCCCACAGGGAAGCAGAGTCAAAAGGAAGGAAGTACGGGCATGCTGGGAAGGGGGTGTAGTCAATAGCATGATGGGAGTTGTAGTCACAGATATTGCTCACCCTCACAATTGGCCCATCAACACCACTCTGAACCATGCTCACATCACAGGGAGTGGAAAAGGACTGACAAGATGGCTGACACTGGGTACTGCTGTGGGGAGCACAAGGCCCTGCTGGGAACTGTGCACCAACAAACAACAGGACCACACTGTCAGCCATCTTGCCATTGCTGTCACACTCACACACAGTGAAGTCCATTCAAAAGGAAGGAAGTATGGGCATGCTGGGAAGGGGGTGTAGGCAATAGCATGATGGGAGTTGTAGTCACAGATATTGCTCACCCACACAATTGGCCCATCAACACCACTCTGAACCATGCTCACATCACAGGGAGTGGATAAGGACTGACAAGATGGCTGACACTGGGTACTGCTGTGGGGAGCACAAGGCCCTGCTGGGAACTGTGCACCAACAAACAACAGGACCACACTGTCAGCCATCTTGCCATTGCTGTCACACTCACACACAGTGAAGTCCACTCAAAAGGAAGGAAGTATGGGCATGCTGGGAAGGGGGTGTAGGCAATAGCATGATGGGAGTTGTAGTCACAGATATTGCTCACCCACACAATTGGCCCATCAACACCACTCTGAACCATGCTCACATCACAGGGAGTGGATAAGGACTGACAAGATGGCTGACACTGAGTACTGCTGTGGGGAGCACAAGGCCCTGCTGGGAACTGTGCACCAACAAACAGCAGAACACCACTGCCTGACATCCTGAAAGCCAACTTGCACTCCCTGCAATGCAAGCACGTTGCATGGTGGGATATCTGGCTGGGTGGGAAGGAGGACTGACAGCACTGACCATAGTTACAAGCAGCTCTCCTCACACACCCCCTCAACACAAACTCCACATAACCCACCTGGGAGAATGCAATGCCTCACACACCAAATGAAGATCCCACAAAGAACCACCACCCTGGGTAATGCTGTGTGAAGCACAGGGACACTTTTGGGACTTGTAGCCAAACAAACGCAAGGACAACACTGTCAGCCTTCCTGTCAGCACAGGCACACTACCCCACAGGGAAGCAGAGTCAAAAGGAAGGAAGTACGGGCATGCTGGGAAGGGGGTGTAGGCAATAGCATGATGGGAGTTGTAGTCACAGATATTGCTCACCCTCACAATTGGCCCATCAACACCACTCTGAACCATGCTCACATCACAGGGAGTGGAAAAGGACTGACAAGATGGCTGACACTGGGTACTGCTGTGGGAGCACAAGGCCCTGCTGGTAACTGTGCACCAACATACAGCAGAACACCACTGAATGACATCCTGAGAGTCAACTGAACCCACTGCAAGGGTGGCATGCTTCATGGTGGGATAACTGGGCTAGGTGGAGAAGGATGGCCGGATGTCCACCAAATACAACCAATGCTGGCCATGCACACACCTCAACATTCACATTGAAATGCCCCAGGTATGCAGGACAATGTGCTACACCAATATCAACCTCTTACTGTGACAACTTAGGACAATGCAATGTACATGCCCGCATCCAGAGGTACAGTCACAACTGTCAGGTGTGTGAACCATTGATGCCTGTAGAAACATAACATACAATGTGTGTCTCATCCAAATACAGGTGATGATGATGGGGACACAGCAGCAGGCGAGGAGGAGTCCCTGTCCCAGGCTCCGGGAGACAATGAGCTCACTGGTGTGGAACAGCCTCTGCCCTCCTCGGATGGCGAAGACCTACCTGGCACCTCCGGTGTGAGTCATCATGCAGCACCAGCAGGACCAACATCTGCACCCCCTGCACCAACCCCTCCAACAACTGCCAACACACAGACCACCCCCGCCGGCATGGACAGACCAAGGACCACCGATGATAACAGCACAGGGCCCCAGGCCCACCGTGGAGCAACGGACAACAACACCACTAACCACCCCCAAGGGGGCCTTGGGCCACCTGTGCGTGCCACCGCAGGTCCTGCATGTGTCGCCAGGGGTGGTGGGAGGGGTGGTAGACATAGGTCGTTGCTTGCAGAGGGGTCTGGACTGCATGATGACCCACAACTGGCACGCATCGCTGATGCGTACCAGGATAGCACCGGAGAGGTCAGACAGGTAGTGGGGATCCTCAAGGACATACAACAGCAGCAGGCTGCCCATCATGCCGCTTGGACTCCCACATGTCCCGTGTGGAGACACACATGTCTCGCATGGAGTCCAAGTGGGACACATTGCAAGAACTCACAGTGGTGCATAGGGACATATTGACATGCCTCCGCCAGATTAGCACCAACATGGCCACACCTCCCTGTGTGCCCACAACATCTGGTGCTGCAACAACTGACACCGCCACAGGGAGGGAGGAGGACTCTGGCGGAGACTCCCTGCACCGCCGCAGCCTGCACGTGAGGGTCCCCCCAAAGAAGAGGGGTCGTCCGAGGAAGGAAAACTGAGAGGTTGATGGCCACGTACATCCCCCAGGAAGCCAACACCTGTTCCGGAAAATCTCCTTTGTGTGCAAACTTTTCACCCTGTTGAATGCAACACAACTCTCCCACATGACATGTGGAGTTCAAGTTGGACTAATGTATCATATGACTGTGGACTACACTCAGGACATTTCTGCTACCAAGACTTCCAACTCATCTGGGAACTTTGGATCACAATCCCAATGTACAGCACCCACCATCCTGTGCACTATACACACACACATTTCTGTAAATAAAATCACTAGTACAGCATACTTGCCTCTGTTGTTAT
Source organism: Calotriton arnoldi (assembly GCA_963921515.1). NCBI lineage: Eukaryota > Metazoa > Chordata > Amphibia > Caudata > Salamandridae > Calotriton > Calotriton arnoldi. The sequence goes on along the minus strand of CAWUFW010003856.1, from coordinate 1,601,328 downwards.
TCAAATGTGGATACTGTTATGGTGATGATGATCTGCTAAATTACACTGTGTATGCTAACTGCTACAGCAAGTACAACACCGTCATGTGAGTCATGGTGACGTGACACATATGAGGGAGAAACACCACTAGGGCTACACAACACAGAGACACCAGGGCCATCGGACTCATCGCCTACAGTGATGTTGCCAGGAAATACTGTGGAATGCACAGACACCACACCTATTCAGAGTCTGTGTCAACTAGCCCAGAGGTGCAGTAAGCAAATGTCAGTCAGATGTGTGACCACAGACAACGCACATCCCAAAGTGAAGCACAGGTTTATTACACATTTGCAACATGTTGTTTCCACTACAAATGCAAGGTAATCCCATGTGGCAGTGGCCACACAGTCAACAAGTGCAGAAGATATGAAGTCCAGGGGTATGTGGCACATCACCTGTAGGGAAACTACTGCTGCCACCCTGAAAGCTGAATCATGGTGTCGGGGGATCCAAGTTGACCAAAGTACTCAGTAAGCACCCTGTGAAGGACAGACATGACACACAGTTAAAACCACTGAAGAACAGGACAGAACTGCAATACTCATGCCCAATACATGTCACAAGACAAGTACACAAAACCAAGATAGCATGTCAAAACTGTTGGGGAGTACATACTACCTGTAAGGACACATTGCTGCACGCATCCAGTCAAGTAGCACATGGCCACACTCAAAACATATTTTTAAGAGCTCCCTGAAAGATTGGATGAGCCCACCCTGACTTCTAGGCGTCAGGGTGACCCGATGATGAAGCATGACACCACTAGGGTGTGTGAGGGTATATAAAACAAGAAGGACTTGCTTCCTTGCCCACCACCAGGTGGTGTACTTTATCGTCTTGATTTGGGTTCTATAGGTTTTTGAGGTTGGTTCCATCTACGAATTTATATGCATGTGGCATTAGGGGAGTACTTTTTGTGACTTTAGCACACTCAGACAGCACCAGAGCACCACCCACACATATCATGCAAACTCACATCATTCACATTACATCTCCCTGGATACTCACATTCAGCTGAAGAAGTTGGTGATGAGCTGTGTGCGGACATCACAATCATCATCATCATCACTGGCATCGTGGTCCAGGCCAGGATCCTCCACAGGTGGCGGACGTTGGTCATCGTCATCCAAGATGAGAGGCAACTCCTTCCGCACTGCCAGGTTGTGTAGCATGCAGCAGACGATGACAATCTTGCACACCTTTGCTGGGGCATATGGGAGGGCCCCTCCTGTCTTGTCCAGGCAGCGGAAGCGGCTCTTCAGGAGACCAAAGGTCCGCTCAATCACTCTCCTGGTCCGACCATGTGCCTCATTGTAGCGCATCTGGGCTGGTGTCACAGGGTTCCTGAGGGGTGTCAGCAACCACAGCATGTTGGGGTATCCGGAGTCACCTACATACAGACAAGTGCACATTAGCTGAGTTGGAAAAGTGGGCGGTATACTACAGAGCAGAACACACACAATGGTACAAAGTCAGTACACACCGACAAGCCAGGCACGCTGGTTCTGCATCTGTGCCATCATCCTCGGGATGCGACTACTCCTCATCACGTAGGCATCGTGTGCTGAACCAGGGAAACGGGCACACACATGTGTGATGGTCATATCTGCAAGACATACCACCAGAGCATTGATCGAATGGTAATGTTTCCGGTTCCGTATGCCTGCTCATGTGCCTGTGGTGGCACCAAAGCCACATGTGTCCCATCAATGGAGCCAATGACATGTGGCATCCTCCCCAGGGCATAGAAGTCACTCTTGACGTCAGTGAGTTGTTGACGTGTAGGGAAATAGATGTACTGGTTCAGGCATCTCAACATTGCCTCCAAAACATCGCATAGCACACGGCTGAACATAGTCTGTGACATCCCACCGGCAATCGCCACAGTGTGTTGAAAGGTACCGGTGGCAAAGAAGTGTAGGGCTGCCATTACCTTCACCTTGGGGGTCAGCGCCGTAGGGTACGGCCGGCCAGGTTGCAAATGTGGTGCCAAGCGCACTGCTAAATCCTCAATCAGCTGCCTGGTGAAGCGGTACCGTCGGATGCTGTCACGTTCCACCATTGTTGCCAGGTCAGGGAATGGTCTATGGACAGCTGGAGCCCTGCAGTGCATAGGTTGAGGAAAGAAAGATTGTCAGTCACCCCACATATGTGCCATTCACCATACTCAATTTCACATGATACATCATTACGAGACACAAGTACTTGATGTGTGTGCCGTTCTGTTCGCACATAACTCGCACCTACATGGCCATCATCTAACTACTCAGTACAACATGTGTGGACAACAGGTTCCAGGTTGTGCTATGGGAAACCATTAGGCTGTGTCACAGTACCCATTTACTGCTGTCACGTTCCACACACACACCACAGTGACATGTCTGGACAGATGCGCCACAGGCATCACAGCTCATTGACAGGTAGATTCCCAGTGACCCTGTCTTGCCACATGGACACTGGCATTACATGGCGTATCATGTACACGTCAGAAAAACAAACATGACTCCCACAGGTAGTGGCCCCTGTCGCCTACGCAGGACAGACATGGACGCCAGTGACGCACAACATCAAAGTCCATGCACAAACAACGTTGATGTGGAGACTGTCTCCCATCGTGCACATGGAATCAGAGACATCGGAAACACAACATGCACACAGACTGTGGAGGGACATCACTATTGTGGCAATGGGTCACCCTGTGACGTACATGCCTTCCCCATGGGACCCAGGGGTATGTGACATGTCACACACAAACACAACCTGGAAATGTGACCATGCCACATGCTCCGAAATGAACTGTTGCACATCACAGTGGTTATGTGCACAACACACAAAGGACCCTGTCCCCATTAACACATGCACAGCCTGGGTGTGGCTGCCCACAAGTGCCACCACAGAAACCACATGTTAACCCCCATACACAGAAAAGGTAATGCAGCCTTACATGCCTTAGGAAACAGTGTGGACTGGGTGTGGTGTTGTAGGTGTGCCCCTGGGTCTCTGGCAGGTATATGTGGCTGGCATACGTTCACCAGTGACAAGCATGGTGACATATGCGACTGACCTGTACAGGTACGCTGTTGTACAGCAATGGACCGATCGGTGTGCACGGCCGGCCCATTGCATCTGTTGTGAGCGGGTACGCGTTGTATCCCGAAATACGCAGTTGTACAGCAATGGACCGATCGGTGTGCCCGGCCGGCCCATTGCATCAGTTGTGAGCGGGTACGCTGTTATACAGCAATGGACCGATCGGTGTGCCCGGCCGGCCCATTGCATCTGTTGTGAGCGGGTACGCGTTGTATCCCGTAATACGCGCAGTGCAGCAATGGACCGATCGGTGTGCCCGGCCGGCCCATTGCATCTGTTGTGAGCGGGTACGCGTTGTACAGCAATGGACCGATCGATGTGCCCGGCCGACCCATTGCATCTGTTGTGAGCGGGTACGCGTTGTATCCCGTAATACGCGTTGTACAGCAATGGACCGATCGGTGTGCCCGGCCGGCCCATTGCATCTGTTGTGAGCGGGTACGCGTTGTACAGCAATGGACCGATCGGTGTGCCCGGCCGGCCCATTGCATCTGTTGTGAGCGGGTACGCGTTGTATCCCGAAATACGCGTTGTACAGCAATGGATCGAACGGTGCGCACGCGTTGGCTGGGGCCTGGCATGGCAACGGACGCGTATTCGAGCTTCAACGAGTCTGATGCAGTGAATTCAGTTGGCCAGCCACAACAATGTTGCAAAATCATGGGTGTCATGAACTTGGATTTTTGAAGGATGCTGTGGGCGTGTATTAGTGCTGCTATTCCATGGATTGGTCAGATTCAGAAGATGCAAACGACTTGGACCTATCACTTTGGACACATGGGACAGTATCTGCCTCTGCAGCACACATATAATGCTGGCTGTTCCCCTGAGAGCTCACTTGCCTGCACTACATGCTCCAGGACGACATCTGCCACCAACACTGCTGCTGTCTCTGCATCCTCTGGCTACTGCAATGGCACGTACTGTGGAGAGAGACCCAGCCTTCAGCCTTGAGGAGAACCAGGCCCTGCTGGACAGCCTCCTTCCACAGTACAGCAAGCTGTATGGGACACCAGGGGAGCAGGTGAGTGTGCTGTCCACTGCCTTTCTAATTTAGCATGTTGTCTGACTAGCAGGACTTACAGTGTGCACACCACTGGCTAGCATGCTCACTGAGTAGTTCTGAGCCCCCAAAGTGTGTAGTTACATGCACTGAACAGGTACAGTGCAGTAACAGTGCATTCCAACAAGGTTTACTTTCCATGCAATGATACCATGTAGTAACTGCTGGCAAACTGTTCATAGCCATCGTTGCACTGCCTGTGTACATCATGTGCCCCAGTGATTGAGACATGTATATCCAACTGTGTGATGCACGGATATGTTGCATGTGTAGTAATGGCATTTTCACTTTGTCATCCTCACAGGTTGATGCCCACCAGAAGCAGAAAATCTGGCTGACCATCGCCCGGGCAGTAAGATCCGTGGGGGACTACAAGCGCCGGATCCGCAACTGCCAGAAGAGGTGGCAGGACCTTCGAGGCTGGACACGGAGGATCGCAAGGGTCCAGCTGAAGCTGTCGCCTCTTCGCAGGAGGGGCGGACACCGGACCCTGACCCCCCAAATGCTCAGGATCCTGGCGGTGGTCTTCCCTGTCCTGGATGGGCAGCTGAAGGCCAAACAGCAGCAAGGAGGGGGTGAGTCCATGACAGCACTGTGCACTTTGTCTGACATGCTATGTGCCCTCCTCTGGCCTGGTTAAACTTCCACAATACATCAGTCTTGTGGTCCAGGACCCATGTCCCTCTATTGTGACATGCCCACTCCTCATCTGATACGCATATGTGTGGCCCTTACAGTCAGGAAATTGTGTCACTTGGGGACTGTGTCATTGCATTTTGCTTTGCTCAAGGTGGGGACAGCATTTGTTCCGGTGACTATGTTGTGGGATTCATGGGTGGGTCAATTGCTCACACAATGCCCAAGTCCTGACATGTAATCTGGGTGTAACTTTGATATGTGGTCCACTTGCTGATCTGATTCACCACATGTCCCTGGGGTATTTGGCACACCCCCATGCTGTGGGTGGGAACAATGTTTGGGCCTCAGGAGTATGTATATCAAGTGTGTCACACATGCTTAGACACCTGCCTACTGTCCAGGACTCATCCCTCTTACAGGTGGAGCTGGAGAGTCATGCCTACTCCAGGGCATACAATAGACTCTGTACTCCCACTCCCGTGGATCATCTGACATGTTGTGATCAGTGACATGTTCCCTCAGGTGTCTGCCTCTGTGTCAGTGTGCTGTGGCTTCGTTGTCAGGACTACTGGTATGTTTGTCGGTTAGGGTTCAGCATGCCATCTGAGATGTGACCATGTGAGACGATACTTCTGTGACTTATACATGTTTGATCACTTGACTGTGCACACAGGTGTATGCGACTGTGACTTTCAGGCAGCTGTTATTCATTCACAGCACACTGTGAGGTGCTCAGGTTCTGGGAGTTGTGTTTCATGTCCCCCATATGTCCAATTGGCATGACGTGGACAAATACTAGTTCAGATGATGTGGTGTGTGGGGGATGGACATGTGCACTTGTCAGTTACATAACTTGCATTCCCCATGTCCTAGGATTGTGACACAGTGCAGACTGTTGTTGGCAGGCTGCCATGGCCATGTGACTGGAGACAGTGATGTATGACTTTGCAGGCATGCCTGTGTTATTGTTATTGTTATTGTTATTTGATCTTATAAGGCGCACAGCTACCACAAAGGTTTCCCGGCGCCGCTTGACAGAGAGAGGAGAAAGCAAAAAAGTTGCAGGATCTAATTAAAAAGAATTACCCACTAATTATTGGTTAAACAACCAAGTTTTTAAATGTTTGCGAAAATTGCTAAGGATGTTTTCGTTCCTAAGAGATAGAGGAAGAGAATTCCACAACTGAGGACCCAGATAAGAAAAGGACCGTCCGCCCATACGAGACAGTCTGATCCTTGGAACTGAAAACTTCACCTGAGTAGAAGAGCGAAGAGAACGTGATGGTATATAGGGTTGGACAATGGCCTTTAAATATTGGGGGGCAGTGCCAGACTTAACTTTAAACATGTAACACAGGGCTTTGAATTTCACACGCTTCTCCACCCTGAGCCAATGAAGATCACAGAGAGAACTTGAAACAGAGGTCACTCTAGGGAGCTGGCAGAGCATTCTTGCCACTGCGTTTTGCACCACCTGCAATCTACGTGTTACATCCTTATTTGCGCCAAGGTACAGGATGTTGCCGTAGTCCAGCCTAGATGTGATAAGGGCCTGGACTACCGTACGTTGAGTAGAATTGGGCAACATCCAAAGAATTTTCCTAAGCCATTTAAGGATGGTAAAGCAGGTAGATGCCACCTTCACTACTTGCTGCTTCATAGACAGTTGATCGTCAATGATGACCCCCAGATTGCGGACTTGGCTGGCAGGTTGAGGGAAAATTCCCATTTCAGACGGCCAGTGCTGAGGCCCCCAAAGGTCCTTATTCTTACCCAGAATTAGAACCTCAGTTTTTTCACCGTTAAGTTGTAGTAATTTAGCTTGCATCCAACCTGCAATATTCCTCAGACCTATTTGAAGGGATGATGTCTTAGAAGTCCTATCCGCCGACAATGAAAAAATTAATTGAGTATCGTCGGCATAGGAAAAAATCGACAGCCCAGCTTCTTCAGCAATAATTGCTAAAGGCTTAACTTAGATGTTAAACAATAATGGGCTCAAAATGGACCCCTGAGGGACTCCATAAGATGAAGAAAGAGTTTTTGAAGCAGCATCAGAGGAAAAGACCTGGAAAGTACGATTGGTCAAGAAGTCACAAAGCCAATCAAGTGCTGGACCTTCAACACCCAAACAGCGCAAAGCTTTCAATAACACGGAATGGGACACCGTGTCAAAGGCGGCACTTAGATCAAGCAAAATAAGTGCCGCAGTGTTCCCAGCATCCAGATGACCACGCAGCATCTCAGTGACTCCAGGAAGAGCGGTTTCGGTGGAAAAACCTGCCCGGAAACCTGACTGAGAAGGATGCAGAAACTTTTGGGAGGTGACAAAATTAGTTAGTTGAATATTAATATATTTTTCTAAAATTTTGGAGTACACTGAGAGCAATGAAATCGGACGAAAATTAGACAGTTGTGCCGGATCGGCATTTGCTTTTTTAAGGAGCGGGAGGACCATAGCATGCTTCCACTCAGCTGGGACTGTAGATTCACGAATGGAAGCATTGAGTAGCTCCATAATGACTTTTAAAACAGGTAAATCCAGTTTCTGCATTACACTAACCGGGAGCTGATCTCTAGGTGATCCTGATTTAAGGCTGTTTAAATTTTGCTTAAAGGAAATAATATCCAATAATGCCCAATTCTCAAGTTTAGTACTAGATTCATCAAGCTGAGCATCCAGCTGCTCAGCTGTACTAGATATTGTAAGAATTTTCGTAGGTGGAGGTAAAGTATTATCCTGCTTAGCATTAAGATTAGAATACATTTTTTCCACTTTTCCGAGAAAAAACTCGGCCAAATCCTCGCATTGTGCTTCAGTAAGTATAGGGGGGACAGGTAGATTATCTGCACCTGACAGATTTTTAACTGCTTTAAACAGGGTCTTAGAACTATTCTGAGCGTTATGTATGATGGTATTCACATATTCCGCTCTGGCAGTGTTACATGAAGAATGATAGGCTTTTATTGCCATTTTATAAGCAGTCTTGGATTCAATTTCATAATCCTTCCTCCAGCGTCTTTCAAACGCCTTACATTTACTTTTTTCCTGCTTTAATTTTTCCGTAAACCAGGGAGCAGGAGGACGATGATTATTCATTTTCTTATTGGCGAGAGGAAGGCACATGTCAATAGATTTTTCAAACCAGCAATGAACCTTACCTAGGTCAGCTAAAGAGACCTGATTAAGATCAGAAGCATTATTAGCTAAAAACTTATTAAAAGCTTCAATATTCAGCTTCCCCAGTTTCTGCATTGAGCTATGCACCCTGCACCAGTAAGGGTGGTTTAGACACAGCTTGCTTTAATTTTAAAACTAGTTAAATAATGATCAGACCACGTCACAGGGAGAGCAAGAGAGCAAACAATATTTAAAAGATTGGAAAAATAGGATCAAGTAAATGCCCCGCCACATGTGTGGCGCCAGAGTTTTTAAGTAAAATATTCATGGCAGCCAAGTCCGAGATCAAAGAGGTACTTATCCCGCAAGTCGGGTCCTCAAGATGAAGATTTAGATCACCCAAGATAGTGAAATTGGCGGTATGCAGCATGTAAAAAGCAATCACATCAGAGAATGCGGTAGCCCAAGGGCCAGCAGGCCCAGGAGGGCGATAAAGCAAAAGCCCTGAAAACGTAAACTGAGGATTCAGGGTCAATTGAAAAAAGGCAGCCTCGCAGCCTATGCAAGTTAGATCTTCGAATTTGCATGTTTAAAGATTTTTATAAATAATCGCAATGCCACCGCCTATTTTCAATTTCCTATCCTTCCTCATTATACTATAGTTAGCAGGCAAAGCAGTGGCTACATCAGGGCCAGAACTATCCTGCAGCCATGTCTCCGTAAGGAACAAGGCATCCGGCTGCTCACCAAACAGTAGGTCAAAGATGTCTGCCTTGTGCTTTGGGAGTGAACGGCAGTTAATCATAAAAAAAACTGGAGTGCAAACATTATTATTTATACCAGAAAAGTTGGTTGGTACCTTAGGTTTAGGCAAGGTGTAGGTAGAATCCACCTTGATGTTGTCTTTATGCGTGTTTTGCGCAAACTGACAGTGAGTACATCTAAACCCAAGCCATTCCGGATGAAATAGCAAACAATCAGTAGATTGCAGGGGGCGTAGAGCTAATAACTGATCTTTAGTGTATTTAATAGGAGTTTTACTAATCTGTACAAACTTCCTAGCCCCTAGGCCCGGACATGCGCGGACGGGCGCATTAAACTTCCTAAGAGTGATCCTGCAGGGGAGTGACTTGTGCAACATGCACCCCATTGTGGCATGGACTATCCGGACATGGGTGCATCATGGTGTCTGGTGCTGGTATGCATCACATGCATTTCTATTTAGACTCTGGCCATCCCTTTCTCCGGACACCTGCACTGACTCAGTGGCAAGAGATGTGATGTGTGCATGTTCACATACTTCACTGTGTTCCCTGCAATGTCCAACAACTGTGTAGGTGGTGCATGTGTCCACACTGGGGTCTTACCATCAGACAGGCACCAGACAGATGGGTGCAAGGGCAGGAGGGGTGTGAGTCCCATGGTTGACCATCAGACTGACAATTGGCTTCTCCAAATCTGTGTGAGGAGTTTTGGCAATGTTCTACTAAGGATGCCAGGGCTGGCTCTGTAAGTGCTATACTTACTGTGGTGTGTGCGGTCAGTGCAGGTGACTGATGTTTGTCTGTTTCCCAATTGTTTGCAGATACATCCAAGGCCACAGGAGGGGACAGCTCCACGGACCAGGAGGAGCAGCGGAGCCAGACTGGGTCAGCATCCGACGAGTGGTCAGAGGGACCCAGTGGCACGGAGGGCGAGGGGAGCCACACCGAGGAGTCCTCAGCACCATCCACCTCAGCTGAGGACCACAGCAGCTCAGAAGATGACTCCCTTGTGGAGGCGGGTGTCAGCAGCCACCACACCCCGCTAGTCTGTCTGGCCCCGCCTGGCATGGCACCAGCACCGCCCTCCCATTGGCTCCAATTCCAGACGTCCGTGGAGGCTCCCGTGTTCGGGAGCGTGTCTCCTTCGTGCCAGGCACCGCACCCTGCCCCTGTGTCCCCTGCTGCCCTGAGTGAGGAGTCTGTGTACCTACTTCGGCAGCTCCATGTAGGGCAGACAGCAATGCTGAGTGTCCTCCATGCACACACCACTCTGTTGACACAGCTGGTGTCGTTCATGGAGGGCATCTCGACGGGTATGTCTGCCCTACAGAGGAGCAATAAGTCCATGGACTCCTCCCTGACGGCAGCAGTGTCCCTCCTCCAGCAGTCCCTCCCACCTCCTACCTCTGCCCCATCCACACTTCCTGGCACCCTACCTGTCCAAAGCACATGCACACCTGCACATTCACCCAAGCACACAGACACGAGCAGCACAGACACACCCAAAAGAAAGGCAAGACGTGCACACAAGCATCCTCAGGGACAGATACCACACACACAGGGGATGGGGAACAGATACACAAACACGCATCCACAGTCACTCCGCAGTCCTCCAAATCCTCTCCTCCAAGACCCCTTCCCTTGCCTCACCTGCAACCACACCTACACAGCAGGTCTTCCTGTGTGACCTCGGCCTCTTCCCCTCCGATCCTGCAGATCCGGCATACCGGGGAAGAGGAAGTCCACCCACACAGAGGGAGTGCCCTCGCCCCGGAGACCCTCCCCCAGGCGCAGACAGCCTGAGGACCCCATTTGGAAGTCCCCCTGGACCAGGAAGGGCAAGACCCCACCACCACCACCACGCAGCTCCAACACCCAGTCTCTCTCCTCCATCCCCCAGGCCACCACTCCACAGGTTCCACTGCCACACCCCTGCCCCAGGTTCCCCACACACCGATACCGCATCCCCAAACTGCTTAGGCCCTCCCCCTGCCACTTGCTCTTCCACCCCCAACCCAGACGCTCAGCCTGTTTGTGCCACTGGTGTGGAGACCGGGTCCCCCTCTGTCCTGCCCACCTCATCTGCCCCCCTTCCACTCCCTTGGAGGCATGCACTGCAGTGGAGTCCACAACCACCCTGTCTGGACTCGGGCACTGCAGTGGTGCCGGCCCCCTGAGTCAGACACATCCACTGCAGTTGCTGGTGACACTCCTGCACCCACCACCCCTTCACTGCCTCACTCTGGCATCCCTGATCCTGTCCCTTCGGTGCCTGGCTTGCTCCTTGTATGCCCCTCCAAGGGGGATGTCCCCTGTCCCTACCAGTGCAGGCAAGCAATGGGTGACAAGTTGTCACATGTCACCCTGTTGGGACTGTGTATTTGGACTGGCCATTGGCCTTAGTTTAATTTGGACTTCTGATTTTTTGTTGACATTTGCTGAATAAAGCCTATTTTTGTTTACTTGTGGTTTTTCTTTTGATGTACATGATGTACATGGTTATCATCATGCATTTGCAGTTGTAATAGTGTTCAGATCAGGAAATGAAGTGTTGCAGTGATGGACTACATGTGGTCCATGGGATGTGTGTCCTGTTGTAGTCTGGATCTATGGCATCCTCTGCTGCAGTCTGAGGGTGTGATGTTCAGCATATGACACAGGGATGTACGTTTTGCATTTGTAAATTAACATCTTTGTCTTACAGTGATGCACATCTGGTGGGCTTACCACTGTTCAATGTTCCTATTTCCCTGACTGTGTGCCCATCTCCACTGGACATGCAGTTTAGCACACCAATGTTGAAGGACTCATCAGTGTATACAGTGCACCTTGCTTGACACGTGTTTTGGGTGTATGCAGATGACTGACGTGACACTACCGTACCCAGGCTGATGTGAGCAGAGCCTTCAGTGTGTTGTAGTTGTTGACTCACTGACCGAGTGTTCTGCCGACATGTTTGAGTCGTGCACAGACAAGGCTTGGCACAGCGGACCTTCCACAGCAGTCGAGTGCCCTCATGGCAGTGTGTAATCCCGTGACATTTCCTGGGCCCGTGTTTTGTGTTGTGTAAGCATGTCTGTGCGTGTACCCTTCCCTTTTCCTACACAGGCTGTGTCCCTACGAATGTTCCTGTTTCTGATGCTTGCTGAGTTGTTCTGTGTTCATCAAGCATCTTGGACCTGGTTACTCCGGGATGTGGGTGCATGGCTAACTAAGGTTCATCAGGTTGTCATCCCAGGTTGTCTTTGTTGTCAGGGCTGGGGATGTGGGCAAACGCAGATGGGACACATTCAGGATTCCCTTGGCACTTGTTGGTTACACATGTAATGTAATTTACAGTCTATGGTAGCTTTCAGTGATTGTGACACGTTGTGGTGTGACTGCTGCCACTCCTCAGGGTCAGAGCTGCAATGTTGGAAGTTGTGTACGTGTGTTCTTTGTGTGTCACCTTTCTTCTTCATTGGTGTGTGACTATGGCCAGGATCCCATTGATTGTGGTGGATTTCACGTCATGCCCATGTACCGCGTAGTGTGCAGTGTGTCAGACATTCACGAGTCTTGTTGACTGGCCATGTGTGATGGGTTTCTGCACCTTAGTTCCCCCAACACCCCTGGGATTGTCATGGGTGCATGTGCAATGTCACCAGTCCATGTGAGCTTCACTGCTGCACATTGGTGGAGATCAAGGTGTGTGGTGTTGAGTGTGTGCAAATGTGAGTTGTTGCACGGCTAGACCCCTACCTCCATATTGGCCATGGCTGGCAGGCCGTGCTGTTTGATTTGTGCTTGTGTAGGTGTGATGGTAGTTTGTTGCTCAGGACACATGGCTGTGGTTCACAGTGTGAATGACATCTACCTTTGTCATCACAGTGGGATTATCATGCAGGGTAGTGTCACCACAATGTGGGGTCCCTGGGGGTTGTGCTGTGGTGGGTCTGTCTCTTGCTGTGTTAGTTGCTGTTCCTACTAGCTTGTGTGACATGTGTAATTTGGGCTCCCTCTCATCTAACAATGCCTCTTTGCCCACATAGGGAATCCGATCCATGAGTTACTTTTGTATGGCACTGTATACACATCTGTGTAATTGGAATTCAGGCCTCCTCATGTGTTGTGTGGTTGCCTGGGGACACTGGCACACACCCCCATCACCTGTTGTGTTTGATATGCAGTGTGGGTCTGCCTGTTTGTGCATTTGCACCACTGCATTGGCATATCTTGAGTGTGCCATTGGCTGTATGTTGTTTGGTGGCTTTCCCTGCTGTCCCTGGGACTCCTAGGTCATCAGTCAGCACAATAATCATGGTTTGTATGTCCCATTGCTGCCATGGTATGGTATTTGTTCACCTGACATCTACAGTCTCCCTAGGATATCTACATTTGTGTGTCCATTGGTGCAGATATGTGGGTCTGCATTATGATGGTCACTTCTGTCATTGTGTTATTTGTGAATGTTGACAATGTGAGCCCTCATGGGTGATGTTTGTATGCACATGGCCAAAGGTATGTTTTATTTGCACTGCACTGTTTGCCTCACCCAATCTATGTTGCTATGGGACACAAGCACTACTATGCCACTGATGTGTTTGTTGTTGTGTGACCAGGAATCATCCATGCAGTTTGGCTTTGGCAGCTTTTACCCAGACTACACTTCCCTTTTGATCACTGTGGTGATGGGGCTTTGGGCCCCATTGCCACACTGTTCAAAAGGTGCATCAGCTATGGACCCCACACTTCCCTTTTGGTCACTGTGGTGATGGGGCTTTGGGCCCCATTGCCACACTGTTCAAAAGGTGCATCAGCTATGGACTCCACACTTCCCTTTTGATCACTGTGGTGATGGGGCTTTGGGCCCCATTGCCACACTGTTCAAAAGGTGCATCAACTATGGACCCCACACTTCCCTTTTGGTCACTGTGGTGATGGGGCTTTGGGCCCCATTGCCACACTGTTCAAAAGGTGCATCAGCTATGGACCCCACACTTCCCTTTTGGTCGCTGTGGTGATGGGGTGTTCAACCCCATTGCCACAGTGGCCATGGTCGGCTTGCATTGTGGAGGCCACACACATTTATGTGTGACACATGTGCTAGGGGGTCACATTGTATGTTCAATGTCATGTTCAGTGTTGTAGGCATTTGTCACAGACTACACACGCTTGTCATGGTGTTGGGGGATGTAATTTTCAGACATTCCTTCTGTGGGAGTATGCTGGTTGTGTCATGCATTACCCGTCCCATGAGTAGGGGTGGAGGTAGTGGCAGGCATCCAGCCCCCTGAGTGGGGTGGTGGTAGTGGTAGGCATCCAGCCCCCTTAGGGTGGGGATGGTAGTGGTAGGCATCCAGCCCCCTCAGGGTGGGGATGGTAGTAGTGACAGGCATCCAGGCACCCCTGAGTAGGGGTGGTGGTAGTGGCAGGCATCCAGCCCCCTGAGTAGGGGTGGTGGTAGTGGTAGGCATCCAGCCCCTGAGGGTGGGGATGGTAGTAGTGACAGGCATCCAGGCCCCCTGAGTAGGGGTGGTGGTAGTGGTAGGCATCCAGCCCGCTGAGGGTGGGGATGGTAGTAGTGACAGGCATCCAGGCACCCCTGAGTAGGGGTGGTGGTAGTGGTAGGCATCCAGGCCCCCCTGAGTAGGGGTGGTGGTGGTGGCAGGCATCCAGCCCCCCCTGAGTAGGGGTGGTGGTAGTAGTAGGCATCCAGGCCCCCTTAGTAGGGGTGGTGGTGGTGGCAGGCATCCAGCCCCCCTGAGTAGGGGTGGTGGTAGTAGTAGGCATCCAGGCCCCCTGAGTAGGGGTGGTGGTAGTGGTAGGCATCCATCCCCCTAAGGGTGGGAATGGTAGTAGTGACAGGCATCCAGCCCCCTGAGTGGGGTGGTGGTAGTGGCAGGCATCCAGCCCCTATGGGTGTGTATGGCATTGGTGATGGCCATCCCACCCCTATGGTTCTGCTGTTGCTAGTGTACATCATTAGTGCATCCCTATGTGTGTGTGACATATTTCGGGTACGTGTCGTTTGTTTGTGTTGTTGGTGTTTGACTTACCGTCTGCGCCGTACGCGTCCGTGCGGTCCCGGTAATAGATGTAGAGTATAGGTAGGACCTGCGCAATGGGATTCATGCTTGGATCGCCTCGTTCGGGTTTCTCGTGTCTTCGACTCGTACTCGTAGCAGGCTTGTTCGCCTCGTAGCCGTGGATCGCCTTGTGGCGCGAAACGGAGCTTAGTGTACGGCTCGCCCGGATGCTCAAACGTCCCGGACGTAACGACGGGTTCGGGCGCGTACGAGTGCGCATCGCACTCGTCCGGCCGGAAGGTGCTGTGTATTTGCTTCCGTACGACTCGATTCGGCATTTACGGATCCGGCTCGGGCGGGGAACTGGAGCTGAATTGGGTAAGTACGGCTCGCTCGGAAACTGGGTTGTTATACGCATCGTACTTGTTCGTCCGGACGAATGTTCGAATCGGTCGGGAAACACGCAATCGGCTGGTTTTTTTTCCGGACGAATACTGTTAGGTGCGCTTCCGGCCGGGATCTGAATCGACCCCTTAGTGTCCAGCACCTTCCCTGACTTTTTGTAGCTTGGAGTGGGAATAGTATATTTTATATGTTTATTGTCCAGCACTTTCCCTGAGTTAATATAATTTGGAGTGGGAATAGTAAATTATATATGTTTAGTGTACAGCACCTTCCCTGACTTTTTGTACTTTGGAGTGGGAATAGTATATTTTATATGTTTATTGTCCAGCACTTTCCCTGAGTTAATATAGTTTGGAGTGGGATTAGTAAATTATATATGTTTAGTGTCCAGCACCTTCCCGGACTTTTTGTACTTTGGAGTGGGAATAGTATATTTTATATGTTTATTGTCCAGCACTTTACCTGAGTTAATATAGTTTGGAGTGGTAATAGTAAATTATATATGTTTAGTGTCCAGCATCTTCCCTGACTTTTTGTTCTTTGGAGTGGGAATAGTATATTTTATATGTTTATTGTCCAGCACTTTCCCTGAGTTAATATAGTTTGGAGTTGGAATATAATTTGGTATATGTTTAGTGACCAGTGCTTTTTCAAAGTTAATGTAGTTTGGAATGAAAATAGTAAAAATAGTTCTTTATTTTGGAGCAAGATTAATGAAAATAAAATGTATGTTTAAGTGGTGATAGTATGTTATATATGTGTATTAAAAAAGTTGATTTATAACAGCAAGTAAATGTAAGACAATTATCTTATTGCAAATATAGTATAATAAAAATAATAGAGGAATTAAATACAGAACAATATTTATATTTTATTTATTTATTTATTTTTATTCGAAGACTCAATCAAAGAAATATTATGCTTTTATTTTATTTACAATGTTTGATATATATTGTTATAAATATAAATAATATATTTTTATTTTTGATATATTTCATATTTAGTACATATTTAAACATAAACATATAATTTTTAAGTACAGTCAGTATGAAACATTTTTATATTTTATATAATGTAGAAGTCGGTAAATATATACACTTTTAACAAACGAAAGAAACAGTTATACACTGGTTTGAATGAATTTTTAATACATATTTTTTTGTAACAGTTAAACAATATTTTTATATTGTAAATATGCATTACATAATTACATATAGTGTTATTATTCATAATATACATTTTGTAACAATTTTTTCACTGTATTATTTTTTTATTTTATTTGCATATTTGATACTAAATATTATTATATTTTGTATAATAATATTTAATTTGTATCCAAAAACAATATTATAAAGCTAAGAAAGCATTTTGTAAAAAAATATTTTTAACATTAATACAATTTTTAACATTTTTACCAATCAATACAATTTTTTTCTTACAATAAGTTAACATAATTTTTTTAAATGTATAATAATAAATATTATTTGTGTTCTAATATTTATTATTGTACATTTTAAAATTTTACAGAGAAGAGAAAAATATTTTTAACATTAGTAAAATTAATAAGTATTTTTGAAAAAAAACTTGTATAACATTTCTAATTTAGATTGAGTTTAATGTAGAAAAGTATTTTTGTTATTTCAAAAAGCGGCCGTTTTTAAATTAAGTTATATTTTCTAGGCTATTGGTGTTGTTTTAGGTCATTTCTGAGGAGAAGCTCGCGGTTGGAAGCTGCGTCGCATCAGTTAAGGTAAGTTAAATTTAATTGCTTTCAGAATTAATTTAGGAGTAGGGTGAAGGTAGTTAGTTAGTTTATAGTGTATGTAATGTTTGGATTTTATGTTTGTTGTGAGGTTTCGTTTGTAGTTTAGCATATGTGAAATGCAGTTAGTACGTTGATAGGTCGGTGTTATGGTTTGCAATATATGTTTAATTATATTTAGAGTACGGTGTTATTAGTATGTTTATGTGTGTTTTTTAATGATTTTACTGTATGTTTGTGCGCAAGGTATTGTGTTCTTTTTTCCACAAGATACTCGACGTTTCCAATTTGGCGTCGGGAGAAGGATGCCTTTTTTTTTAAGGAAATGTGTATTAGTTTCTAGTAAACTAATAATTATTTTACATTTCCTTTATTTTTCGGGTTTTCCTGGAGCGTTTCTTTTTTTTTTTTTTTAAGTTTGAGTTTATTAATGAAACAGGAAAACGAACAGCAATAAAATGAATAGAACAAATCCTATTTAACATAGACATTTTGTAAGGAAAGCAAGAATATATAAGGATAGAACAATCATGCTGTATACACAAATAAATATACACAATATAAACAATAAGGGGAAAGGGAAGGGGAGCAATATGTAATTAATATATAACAATTAAGAGTAAAGACATAAGCAATAAATAATTGAACATTGTAAGCATAACAATAACTAAGATTGAATAACGTGATATAAACATAGGGGTGTAAAAACCTTCTAATCATCTAGGAGTGGAGAGGCAAAGGGCTTCCATACATCATCTGGTACATTCATAATTTTAACATTAGAAGAGGCATACAAAGATAAATACGCTGTTAATGGAAGCCATAAAAGATCTCTTTTGATTGCTAGAGATATAGGGGAAACATAATTAGTGTCTAGTCGATGATGAAAACAAACAGCGTTCCACTAGGATCTGAAAGTGACTTTGTCTGCCTGCTTCCAATTTGAGGTTATTAAATGAAAAGCAATGGCTAACAATAAATCTAAAAGTTTAAAACTCAGTGGTGACTGGGGCCATTGGGGTGATAGAGTGCCCAGAAATATATTTGTTAAGGAAAAAAGGACCTGAACTTTGAAAATTATCTGAATTTGGGACCAGACCAACTATCAAAATTGGCGAATAGGGGGACACTCAAACAACATGTGTTTTAAATCGGCAGAAGGACAAGGGCAGGACCAACAAGTAGAGGACACATCTGATGAAAAAGATGCTAGAATCACTGGAGAAAATAGCACCCGTTGATAAATGAAGTAAAGGGTTTGTGTGGTATTCGAAGCTCGAGATGTTGTGTGAAGCTTAGACCATTATTTGTCCCATGTAGTGATTGGCCAATTTTGTGATAAATCCTTTTCCCAAGCCAATGCAATCTTCGATTTGAGTCTGTCTGGGGGCAGTTGTAAAGATTTGTATATAGTGGATGCAGAAGGGGAAGTGTCTAGTATTGGAGATAGGTTTTTGTAATTTGCAGGAAGGTTAGAAGTTCTTGGTAAAGTGAGAAGATATTGATTGAGGGAGGAACATAGAAGGTTATATTGCAATCTAGAGGACGCTGGTAAAGAAAAGTTAGTTTGGAGATCAGAAAAAGAAAGGGGTTGATCATCAAGTAGAAGCTGAGATATCCAACGTAAGCCCCTAGAATGCCAGGTTTTCCAGTATATAGAGCGATTATGGATTTGTAATGATTTATTATGCCAAATGGGTTGTTGATGATAGGAGTTAGTTGAGGGATATGATGATGGTAAGAGAGGTACCAAGAGTTTACGGGAATGGGAAACAACGGGAGAACGTAAAGATGAAATATTAGTAGTAAAAGCGAGGACTTCCTGAAAATCGAAAGGGGCAATAAGAAATTTCTCTATATTTATCCACAATGGAGGATATAAAGGGAGTTCCATAGAGAGCCAGCGAGCAGCTTGTTTTAGGAAGAAAGCGGAGTGATAAGTTTTAAAGTCAGGAAACCTAAGATCTCCATTAGATCTATCCTTTTTTAAAGAAGACAAAGCTATACGAGGGGGTTTGCTTTTCCATAGAAATTTTGTTAAGGTAGAATCAATTTTCTTAAAGTAATACCCAGGGATGTGTATTGGAATCATGGAGATAATATATAATATAAGAGGAGAAAGCATCATTTTAATCGAGTCCAATCGACCCCACCAAGAGAGCAAAAGGGGGTGCCAATGTGTAATAGCGTCATTCAGTTTTTTGATGATATAATCAAAGTTTAACTTTAGTGTTTCAGGAATTAACGGGGCGAACCACAAGCCCAAATATTTTATTTTAGATGGTTGCCATGAAAAACCAGAATGGACAAAGAGATATTTTTTACATAAAACATTTATCAGTAGGACTTTACATTTGTCGATATTAAGACGGTAGCCTAAAAGCTGAGAAAAGGAGGCTACTTGCTGAAAAAAAGGGGGAAGAGAGGTTGCAGGGTTAGAACAGTATAAAAGAATGCCGTCAGCGTATACTGACATTTTGACCTGATGTGGGCTAAATTGAAATCGTGAAATATGATCATCTTGCCTAATCTTAGTTAAAAGGGTTCCAACGCTATGACAAATAACAAAGGTGATAAGGGGCACCCTTGTCGTAGTCCTCTGATCAATGGGAAGTAATCTGAAGTTTTACCGTTGACAAATATTGAAGCTTTGAGGCATGAGTATAACAAAGAAATTAAAGCAATCAACTTAGGAGGATAGCCAGCCCATTTTAATGCACGAAATATAAAATCCCAGCCAATCCTATTGAATGCCTTTTCTGCATCCAAAGCGATAGCGGCAATGGGGTAATCTAATGATGAGGCTTTGCTTAGGACATTGAAGAAGACCCGAGAATTGTCAGAGGCTAGTCTTCCCTTAACGAAGCCGGATTGTTCAGGGCCAATCAGATCAGGTAAAACGGGATCAATACGAAGTGCCAAAATCTTTACAAAGATCTTATAGTCAGTATTAACTAGGGAAATGGGTCAATAGTTCTTACAAAGAGAGTGATCTTTATCTTCCTTTGGGATTAAAAAAATAAAAGCTTCCTGAAACGTGCCCTGAGATGAACCATTATCAGAAAAAGATTTAAATAAAAGTAAAAGATTAGGTAAAATGAGTTTTGCAAAATGATCATAAAACTCAATAGTAAAGCCATCTGGTCCGGGCGCTTTCCCGCGTCGTATCACCGAGACTGCATGAGAAATTTCCGCTAAAGAAATATCTATTCCCAAGGGATCAAAATCAATGTGTTGAGAAGGAGGAGAAGCAATGGATTGAAAATAAGTTGAAAGATCAGACTGTTCTGGTAGGGTTTCAGGCGTATATAAGTTCTTATAAAATGCAACAAATTCATTTAAAATATCATTATCTTTAAAAATAGGTGTACCAGTAGGGCCCTGTAAAGATTCTATTCTAGTTCTTTCCTTTCTTACTTTTAAATAGTTAGCCAGCAATGTTCCCATTTTGTTTTGACCCCCATAATAGTGAGAACTACTTTTCAATAAGTAATTGGAGGCAGCGTCTGTAGATAATCTATTAAAAGTAAGTTTAGCGTTGATAAGATTTTTCAAGGAAGACTCATTATTAGATTGATAATAAGTGTATTCTAACTGTTTAATTTTATTAAGTAATTGAGTGGATTGGGCCTCTAAGGATTTTTTCTTTTGTGATACAAAATTTATAATAAAACCCCTGGCAGCTGCTTTAAAGGAATCCCATATCATAACAAAAGAAGATTCTGGGGTTGAGTTAATAGTAAACAATTTGGAGGCAAAGGAATTGAATTGTTGGCAGAAATTAGGATCTAGGAGGAGGGAATTATTAAAGCGCCATCTTCCTGGGTGGGGAGAAAAAGGGGTAAGATCTATATCTGCATGCACAGGAGCGTGATCTGAGATTAAAATTTAACCAGTTTCAGATTGAATGGCAAGTTGGGCCAAAGACTTACTTAGGAAAAGGTAATCAATACGGGATTGTGAGTGATGTGAGGCTGAATAAAAACTATACTCTCGAAGATCAGGGTGGCAGAGTCGCCAAATATCAACCAACGATTTGCGAAGTACTGTGGATGTAAATTGTGAGTGCATTTTAGAGGGAACAAACCTAACTCTAGAATGTCTGTCTAATAACGGATCGTGGATTTGATTAGTCACCACCAAATATAATATGTTATAATATAATCATCATCATATAAAAGCAATTTGTCAGAAACATTAGTCCAGAAAACTTTATCGACCGAAGTAGGGCCATATACATTAAAAATAACTAAAGGAATCTTATCTATGAGAAGCTTAACAATAACCCAACGACCTTCAGTATCAGATTCCTGTTGAACAAGAGAGACATGTAATTTTTTATGACATAAGATCAAAACCCCATTTTTCTTACCTAAAGCTGGAGAGTTAAACACATAACCCACCCAACATATCTTCAGCTTGGAAGCTTCATCTTCAGAAATATGAGATTCTTGAAGTAAAGCAATATCAGTTTTTAATTTCGCTAGATGAGATAGCACCAATTACCTTTTAATAGGGTTGCTTAGTCCTTTAATATTCCAGGTAGTAACCCGAAATGTAACTTAATGATAAAAGCATGAACAAACAATATGCTTACAAGAGCGAGAATAAAGTTAGAAGAAGATAGATATAAGGAAGAAAAGTGAAAGAAAGGAAGCATTTGTTTTATGAAAGAAAGCATAAGGGAGGAAGAAGTAAAGTAGATAAAATAAAAAAGAAAACGATAAGAAGAAACCATAGGAGAGAACACCAATAAAAGAAAGATAAGACAGAGAACAAAAAGACAGTACAAGTCATGCAAATGACGACTGAAGAACATACCTACAAACACAAGACGAAATGGGGGGTGGCTACACCAGAAGACAACGACGACAGCACAGGAACTCCACCAAACCTCAGGGGAACCACGGATAAGGATATCAACATATATGGGAGACCATATGGGAAATGGAAAGCGGGAAAAATACACCTGTATAAGGAAGAAAGAAAACATTATGAATAAGATGATATCCTAAAAGAGAGGGATAAAAGAGAGAATAGATAGAAAGATTTAATGCTTGAGCATTACAAAAATACAGGCAAAACAACATTCAGGGAGTTACATAGACAAGAAAACAGCCAAACAGGGCGAAGCAAAATAATAAATCAAGTAGATTTTGAAGTGTCCATGACATCAACTCCATGTTGACGAAGGAATTCCTGCAAAGCAGCTGGCTTCTCAAAAGTGGTAGTCTTGTCCTTACAGGTGACCTTGAAAAGGCAGGGATGAATTAGTCCAAATCTGGCATTAATAGATCACAACTGAGGACAGAGATCAAGAAATTTTTTCCGACGATCTGCGGTCACTTTAGCCACATCCTGAGAGAAAAATAGTCGATGACCTTCCCAAAAATTTGTTTTTTGGACTTGACAGCAGACAGGACTTGTAGGAGGTCAGTATATTGCAGGAAAAACATGATGACTCCACGTGGTTTTGCGGATATTTTGGGACCAAGTCTATGAGCTCTTTGAATGTTAAGTGGAGAAGTAGCAGATATGTCCAGGAGCTTAGGCAAAAATGTCTGAAAAAAGACGGTTGGATTGGAACCCTCAATATTTTTGGGTAGTCCATAAATTCAGAGGTTGTTTCTACGATTTCAATTTTCTAAATCTTAAGTGTGCTTTTTGAGGAGAGATATTTCAGACTAGAAATGAAATGCGCGAGCATGAGGATTGAAGAGAATCTGTTCTTTGTTCCACAACGAGTACACGCGATTCTAATGAAGACCACTTATCATCCAGATGTTGCAGAGTTTTATTGGTTTCTTCCATGAAGGGTTTCAAAGCACGAATTTCCTCAAGAATAACATTCATGGAGGCTGAGGAAGAGTTTACTGGAGACGGGGGGGTCTTTTTTCGGTCGCTTGGTGGAAATCACAGAAATTTTGCTTGAAAGCTGTGATTTTGGGTTGGCGCCTGCTGTATGGTCAGATTTCTGGGGAGAACTGTTCTCCATTTCGTTGTGAATAGAGTCTGAGTCTGAGTTCACAGTATGTTTGGAAGAAGTAGAGAGTTTAAGGTTCCTTAGTCTCCCCATAAAAAAGAAAAAGGGATTTTGGTAAACAGTGCTTAATTTGAACCTTCAGAAGCAGTACAGCAAAGACAGGCACATTGTGAGAGGAAGAAGGCTTCAACTCTAAAAGAGCAGTGCACACCAAAATATATCAGGAAATCGCAGGGTCCACCTCCTTAATCAACAGATTCACTGTAGGTGTAGACAATAGAAAAATATGTTTACATAATGAGGGTATTTAAGCTCTCAATTTATAATGAAGAAATTTCTCCACAAAAATGAAATACTCTGAGGAAAAAGGGCACGAAAAACAAAGTAAACATGTTTGTTCTTTTTAAAATAAATGTGCCAACTGCGTACAAGCAGAGAAAAACTAGAGCGCTTTAAAAAAGGCTTCAAAACATTCTGAATAAGGATGCCTTTAATTATAGGAGCGCGGTAAAATTCGAGAAGGGCTGTTTCATCTGAGAGGAAAAAGCGCTCTCGGCATTCAAAATGGCAGCCGCCAACTCAGGATAAGGGGAAGTCCCTCAGTGACATTATGACACTGAAAGCGCTG
The DNA here is from genome assembly GCA_963921515.1 of Calotriton arnoldi. Classification (NCBI taxonomy): domain Eukaryota; kingdom Metazoa; phylum Chordata; class Amphibia; order Caudata; family Salamandridae; genus Calotriton; species Calotriton arnoldi. The sequence continues at coordinate 1,577,823 of CAWUFW010003856.1, read as the reverse complement.
CAGCAAATTTTTTTTTTTTAAACTGCTCCAGCGACTCACCACACCATGTCCCAGGGGACCCCTTTCCCTTTGTGAGTGTCCAGGGACCAGTGCCTGCCCTTAAAAAATGAAACTGAAAAGTTTAATTTTTCTTTTTTAAATGCATCCCGTTTTCCTTTTAGGAAAATGGGCTGCATTTTTTTTAAACTGCTTTATATGAAAAGCAGTCACAGATATGGTGGTCTGCTCACCCCAGCAGGCCAGCATCCCTGGGAGTGCTAGCCATTCACAATGGGGTCACAAATTGCGCTTGCCTAATGAATATTAATGAGGCATGCAATTTGCGACCCCATTGGGAATTGCAAACAGTGCCTGAGACACTCTTGTACATTCCATTTTGCGAGTCGCAATTCGATGCAATATGCGACTCGCAAAATGGAATGGTCGTATACCTGGCCCTTCATCTTTACTCTTTGCACAATGCTAAACAAAAATTGGTAACTTCAATTGAAATACCCATCAGTTCCCAACAAATCTCAATGCAGTACTCAACAACAAACTCAAAGCGCAGCACCAAATTGTGTCACACATGCTAACCTGCTGATTGCAGGACGGCATTGAATGACGTAACTCGCAGCAGCTCACAGCAGCTCTCACTCAGTGCTGATCAGCGTTGCATAAGCAAAATATCAAAAATCAAACATGAAACATTAAGGGGCCGATTCCGATGTCGGACGGACTCAGGTCCGTCCGACATCGTCCAGGAGCCGTAACCGACCGACCTGCTGTCGTCGGTTACGGCCCCTGCAATGCGATGCGACCGAACCCTGTTCGGTCGCACTCGTCTACTTCACAATGGGAGCATGCATTCCGAGCGGAATGCATGCTTGCATTGTGAAAAGCAGGGGTGCAGTTCATCCCTGCACCCTGTGGCCGGCACCCCAAGGTGCCTGCCACGGGTGCAGGGATCAACAGAAGGGCACCATAGGTGCCCCCAGGCCGCCATTCAGCGGCCTCGCACCCATGGGGGCCCTACTGGGGGCCCCCAAAGACAGTTACTGACTGCCTTTTCGTGCCGGAATGACCGGCACGAATAGGCAGTGAAATACTGCCATCGTACTCCCTCGGTCATGAAGAGGCGGCCGGGGGAGTACTGAAGGATTTCCGGACGGCGGTCGGGCTCTCTGAGCCCGTCGTAAGCCATCCGGAAATCCGAGTCGGATTCCTTTCCGACCGAGCCCATCGGAATGGCTCGGTCGGAAAGGAATCCGGCTGGCACGTTCCGATTCGGTCGGAAGGGCTCCGACCATCGTTCGGTGCCCTTGCGGCCGAAATCGGAATCGGCCCCTAACTCTTGTCTGTTCCACCAAAAGAAAAAAACAAAGTCAGCAGTCACTCTATGAATATGAGGAATAGTACCATCCTGACACTATTAAACACACAAAGTGAATTCTCAACCAGTGGGAAATCACACTGACTTGCTCGGTCTACTCCTGTGCACAATGGATCAACCGAACACTAATTTCAGTTAGTACAATCCCACATAGAAGTTTAATAAGTCCGCATCTTGGTGCGGCCGACATCGCTTCATGGTCCGACACCTCAACATTAACAGACCTATAAAACCTTAATAGAACTCTATATCTATCCTTGGATCTCATATTAAGATGACTCCGATAACCAAACATAAACTCTTTGCAGCAAGTGTGTTACTCTTCATGAGCACAAGCAATATACAACAGAAAGTATTTCAAGACTCAATGTCAAACACAAAGCCCTCTTAGACCAAATTTGACACCGCTCTCAAAGCACGACAAATCATTAATAAAACGCAAACAGCACAACTCTTGACAACTCACAATGAAAAATGCATAACCTTACTTATACTCACAGTTCTAGGATACTGTAAATGCTTCAGGAATCTCAGAATGCTGTCAAAACTCTGAATGGGAACATGCAAGCTTGGGAATGCAGACTGGGTCAGGACAAATTTTAACACTCACTAGTGCACATTTTTCATCCTCTTAGTCTCAGTGGAAACACTCCTCTGCTAGCAAAACCAAAACGGATGTGTATTGTTACAAGTTAATAAAAACCATCACACTATTACCATATATATAAATATAAAACATGTACAACTCAGCTAATCACAACTTTTAATTAATAGATCCCTTTGTCAGATGCAGCTGACTAATTTAATATAAAGTGCATTCTGTCATCTGTCTAAAAATATAAGGTGCATTCTGACATCTGCCTAAAAATGTAATATAAATGCGAAGTATTCTGTTATTGACCTTAAATAAAATGGGTGCCGTGCAATTTGCAGGCATTTTTTTAAGAGTCTGCGCTTAGTTCTCACTTGATTGGTGGATGGTGTTGCATCTAGGGTATCAGTGCTGTGATCAAAAAGAAATATTAAAATGACTTGGTGCCTAATATTATGTGCCGCTAAAACAGCCTGGATACCCCACAGTTTCTGATAGTATTCGTAGGAGGTATGTTTATGGCCGTGTCATTCTGCCTTGGCTGTCCTGAATATGGGACAAGCTTGACCTTCGGATGCCGAGATTCTTTTGGTTCTCAACTATTCGTGTAAAGCTGTTTCTAAAGTGTCAGCACTAAAAGACTTTAAAAAAATTAAATTATATTTTGTGTAGCAAAAACAGCCTAAGAACCCCACTATTTGTGCTGTATTCATGATCGTCAGGCACAGTTAAGTAGTTTCCCATGCAGTGTCAAGAATTTCAACAGTTCACAATTAATCTTAGGGTCCGTAGGATCTAGGCTCTTTATTATAGCTGTCCGGCATGTTCGAATCCCCGGTTCATTAAATATAGATATCAGTACTAATGTAAGGGGTTCCTTTAAGGCTGGGCATATGCAGGCCAGATGCATAATATCTTCCTTTAGTGCGCCGCATAGTCCTCATGAGTTTAGGCCTTTGTATCTCCATGCCGGTCGGTCAGCGAAGTATGGCAATATTCCTAGTCCAAGTGCCATTAGCTTTCTTTTTAAATGTGCTGGATATGTCGTACTAAGATATTCTGCTGGTTTTAAACTGGTATAGGATTGTACTACCATCCAGGCATGTGTCCATGAAGCGAGTTTGTACTTATCTTCAATTAAGAAGTGTAGTTTTTAGCTACTTTGTTGATAGCACGACAGAATATAGTGTGGTAGATTCAAGTGCCATAGATCAACGGGGTTGGTTTCTTGCAGTGATGACCGCAGGTATTTACTGTAGATTGAGTGCGTATCATTCTCCAGAGACTTCCATGATGCACTGACCAGTGGACTGTTTTGGTTCATCCGTATTTTGTGTTATGTTTTAATAGTAAGATATCTTCTTGTTATATTTAGTTGCATTAAGCCAAATCCCAATCTTACTTGCGCTCAGAGGAAGTCTGAAAACTCGCTTGGTGGTTATTTGTAGTTTGTCCAGAGTTGAGGCGTCCTTTCCGTGCATGACTGTGCTTGCATACGCCACAGTTGGAAGTAATTTTGCGGTGATAACAGCTAATAAAGGCTTAAAAGAAGGCCGTCCAACTTTTTTGCGAGCGTACAAAAGGCATGGGTCGATGCCTTACTTTTTTTCACCATGTGTTTTTTGTGCACTAAGAAATTCAACCTTTTGTCTATAATAAAACCCAGGTATTCCTCTAGAATTACGTCTTTTAACGTGATCTTGGGTGGAGGACTGAATCCATTACCCCATGGACATTGTTATTGTCATGTTTATTTCTAATTTATTTACAATGGCAAATTCCAATAATTCTTCCATTGTTCTTTGTAGACCCACTCTCGTATGACTCTGCAGCATGATGTAGTCTGCATATGACAGATGCGTCAAGGTCAATGGGCCGAATCTGGGGGGATGTGAGTTTACTTGATCAAGTCGCGGCAATATATCGGCCATGAAAAGATTGAAAAGGTGCAAAGCTGGGACGCAGCCTTGTTTGAGGCCTATAGTTGTGGGTATTCGCCTGGACAACCTCGACCCATCCACCAACTTAATTTGAATCCAGGTGTAGGTGTACAGTTGCTCTATAGCTTGCAGGGTTTTATCTTGAAGGCCCTACCGCCTTAGCTTTCCCCACAAAAGCGCTCTATCTACTCGATCGAAGGCATCCTTCAAGTCAATAAAGCATAGAAGCAACCTCTTTTTTAAACGCTTACTTTTGTCGGCAATTGATGCGCAGCTAAATAGTTAATAGTGGTTCCATAACCTTTACGACAGCTTGTCTGGTTGAACGGAATCAGATTGTTGGAGTCGGACCACTCCACCAAATCTTCCAAAATTCGTGAGGCGTAGTATTTTGCTTCTGAGTCTATGAAGGCAATTGATCTATGAATCAATGGATTTGATTGATCTTCCCCCTTGAAAATTGGATTTATTATCGATCCTCTCCAACTGCTGGGGATCAGTCCAGTTGCCTTCACCGTGTTGTACAATGCCATCAGCGGACAGGCAAGTATTCCGGGTCTAGTTTGTAAATTGCCTGTGGGTGCCGTTAGGACCTGGTGCCCCAACTCTTTGACCTGCCATTATTACTTTGACACTTTTGCTGGAGTTTAGTATGGCTTCACTGATATGGACGGTGTCCCAGTAGTTATCAGTGTGTCCTGATCTCTTACCTCAGCGTTTATGTTTTTGTCTCGCACAGACGAACATGTTTGGTTAGCAAAGGTCTTGATCAGGTATGCTGCCCAGACTTTTTTCTGAATGCTTGAGCTGCTTATTGATTTTATTTCCCTACCAATGCCAAAGATTTGCTAGCAAGGCAGGATAGAGGGGTTTGGAAGGGTATCAGAAAGGCATATGCGAGACATCTACCTAAGAGGCAGACAAACAAGCTTCTGGAGAATCTTCTACATTGCATGAACTTAAATCACACAGTTCTAACACTTGATGCACCTACACATGGTTCCCATACAATGGACCAATCAGGTCATGGCACAAACTGATTGTCAAAATCCTTTTCAGAGGGCCGCAGGGCACACAGAGGCTACTGGACCCAACAGTGGTGGTTGAGGTTCAGTAGCCCTCCTGATGTCCCGGGGCCCAACCTACTATGGATCCTGAGCAATTGGGCCAAGTATCCCTTTTGCACTTGACTCTCAATGGTGACTGTGTACGAGCAGTCAAACGCTCCCTCGGGGGGGAAGAGTAGATACAGGTTAGTAAACACAACTCATAACTCAAAGTGCACTCAGTAATGTCAATAAAGCAATGTCCAGTCAAATACTTGCTTTTATATGAAAAATAATTATTTTATTTCTAACTCTGCACATTCGAAGAAATAATGACACTCATAAGCAGTAACAAAATCCCCTTGAGTTTGGGGCTCAATTGTTTATCTGGCAAATCGCTGTCCCACACTCTTCCTTGCAATGTGGTCAGGGTTCTTCCCCCATCCACTGGTGGTCACACCCAGGGAATGCCCACTACTAGGCCTTGCTCAAGAGTCCCCTTTGACTCTTTAGGAAATAGTTCAAATTATCTATGATGCTGCAGCACCTGCAGCATCGCCCCTCCCCCACCCCTGGGGCCTGGCAGGCCTGTGTCAAGTCTTACCCACTCCAGCAGCATAGAAGCATTCAATATTTCAGCGGGTGCCCTGACCATGGGCAGTAGCAAGCTCTGGTCCCTTTTGGAGGAGTTGGGTTGCTTGCGGTACACACGGCAGAACCCGACAGATGCAGGCTCTGTCCCGAGCGGTGCTGCCAGCCTCAACAGCGATTAGAGGCACTCCTAGCTTCTGCCAATGTGGTAAGTTCAGTTTCCCAGCATGGGGGCAAGGGGTTGATATTCGTGCTCTTGACCAGAGCCCGTGATGGCCAAAAGGGTCCGGGTAGGCAAGTATTGGTCCCCAAGGGGGGGACACTAAGGGAAATCTTTAAATGACAATTAATCTCAATGGGAGCTTCAAGTAATGTACAAGGGAGCATATAGGTGATGTAGAATTGTTATTTATTTTATAGAAATAACAAGTAGTTTTTGTAGTATTTAGGTGCTCACATATAAAAGTGACAAAAAGCGTGATGTGACAAGAGTGAGGGTGACTTAAAACAATGACATTGCATTGGCAACAGACGTTGGAACTACCCAAGAAATGTTTAAAGAAATGTAAGGGGTTCCTGTTGTAGGGGGTCAACAGCGTTTCGATCTCAGAACCTTGAGATCTTCTTCAGGACATATAGTGAGCAATCTGAATCTAAAAGAATGACATTGTATAATATTATGATCCCTTTAGGTGTACATTAATTAAATTACATTATTACTAGTTAATATTAGTGAGTACGTGCTCCCAGTGGGTAAATTATGCAAGAAAAACAAAAACAAATTGTGGAACAATACACTGTTAGCAATTAATGTCTGGAGAATGAGTCCGTATTACGCGCCACTCAGATGAAAACGCGAGCGCACCAATAGTGTGCAAAGTAAAAAGGAAAATAGAGTTCTGATACGGCTCTAGAGAAGAATCATAACTGTGCATGGGAATTAAAGACATAGCGCGATATGTGAGGGATGTAGTAACTGCATGGCGGTGGAGCATATCTATGGAGCAAGAACTTACTAGTACCGGGAAGGCCCGGGGGTACAGTGGATGAGGGTTGCGCCGGGAGTAATCAAGCAGCAGGGTGCGGGGGGCCGGGCCAATTCCGGTTACGCCGCGTTGAGGGAAACGAGTCAAGGTGAATCTGTGAGAGGGGAGTAGAATCAGACTGGCTGGCCCAGAAAATCGCATGTCGAGTATTAATTGCTGTGTTGGGGACACTTACTGAATTTAGCTTTAGCGGGGCATGAAGAGACAGCTGATGAGGACCAATACGAAGGGGCTGAGTGCCCGATTAATGCTGACACTATGATCGTGGAGTGGGATCTGTGGGGAGAGCTGCAAGGGGCCAGGAGAGAAACTAACTACATGAAGTGTGACGAATTAGTTACAGCAAGCAGGTACTTACATGGGGGTTATAAATTACCAGCAACAATTTGGTAACAAGGCCGGACGTGGGATACCCGGGCGTGCAACGCAGGCAATCAAGGGAAGGATGTAGCACGGCTCGGAGAGGGAATCGTTGCCGGCGTATGGGGCAGGGATGAGACGCTGCATCAGTTACCCAATCGAGGGCGAATTGAATCGGGGCGCTGGGTCGGAAATCTGTGAAGAAAACCGACACGGGGTATCAGGCAAGGGGGCACGGGGTCTCAAAATTAGGAGCCCGGGTGAATAGGCGGGGAAGGTACTTACTAATTGACGGTCCCAGTGCGTGGAGTCAATTGCCAGCAGGCGGTGTGGTGGACGCGCTGAGTGCGAGGAAGCAGCTGACGGCCGGAAGGGGTTTTAATAGTAAAGAGAGGGCGTTGCCGGTCGCAGAGGGTGGTGCCGTAATTAGTGGCAGCTGCGTGTGATTTTGCCGCGCGCTGGTGAAAGGAATGAAAGACTAGAACCGAAAAGGGCGGGTAATTAAGACATGCGCGGAAATAGTTAAGGACACATAAGGAGTGTCAGTAAACAACCAAAGCATATGCAACTCGCAGTCTCGTATCTGGTTTAGAACCGTCAGTCAGCATATAAATCAGATAGTGTTTGGATGTGCAATACAATGTTACAGACACTGTGCAGAGTGTTAAAGGAAGAAGCAGCAGTGATGAGTATACATATTTATACAAAACCATTTGATAGTATGTTCATGAAGTACATGATGGCAACAGTATGATGGGACCGTGACCCATGTGGAGGATGTAATTACACGGCTAGATGCCGGAGTGGGGTGGGCCACCACAGTGAGACAGATTCTAGGCGCAAGTATTCCATTCGTCCATAGAATTAAGTCCATTCTCAATAGTTCGGCATTTAAAAATCCATTTACATTCCAATCTGTTCAGGATCATCTGTTGGTTGCCGCCTCTGGAGTTCGGATGTAGGCTCTCAATCACCTGCCAGGTGAATTCGGTCTCTGTGTGTCCTTTCTGTAGAAAATGTTCCACTAGGGGAGCAGTCGTGATCTTGCAGCGGATCCTGCTTTTGTGCTGAGAGATTCTGGCCTTGATTTTTTGGGTTGTTTGGCCAATGTATCGCAGTTTACATGGACATTCAATACAGTAAATTACATTTTGTGAAATACAGTTTGTGAATGAACTTAGGATGAGCTCAGAGTCTCCATATTCAAAAAATTTGGTGTTCACCGTGGACTCACATGCCATGCAGTTGTTACATTTAAAATGGCCTTGCAATGGAGGAAGGTTGAGGTAGGAATGAATGGACTGGTCCTTTCTAGTGGGTTTGTGAGCCCTTACTAAATGGTCCTTGATATTGCGACCACGCTTGAAGGAGAACAGAGGTGCTCCTGAGGTAAGGTCCAGAGGTGCGAGTACCGCCCTGTGTTTTTGATCAGCTTAGTGAGTTTGTTGCTCACGGGGCAGTATGTGGTGATGTAGTGTGGTTTGTGGCCTCATTACCTTCATTGCTAAGTTGGCTTAGGCCTGGCTGCCATGATGCCTTTTTGCACACGTTACTTTGTGACTTTGTTTTCCAGACTCTGCTTGTGCCCGGCTATATTTGAACTGTCTGCCTTTTTGCCTTTCACCTTTTCTCCTGTTCCCTGTGGGTTTCGTCTGCACAACATGTACAAGGTCAAAAAACAACGTCCCTTGTTCTTGCTGATCTGGTCAGCCCCTTGCACTTAGACATAACACACAGTACAGCTGCACTGGCGAAATTGGCGTGCTTTTAATATTGTGATCTCGCTGTTTGTGGGACTTGAAGAAAAACCTTTCCAGGGAGAAGAGCTGTGCTTGTCTGATGGTGTAAACCTTGCATCTAGATATTGAGGTATGAGGGTCCGCCTGACAAAGCCCAGAGGTCTTCTATTTTTATAATAAACTAGTTATTAGCACGGGGAGGGTGGTAAGGCCATTTAGCCCTATATCCACTGTCTTTATAACATGCTGTCCCCGTTTGTATTCTATGGATTTGTAACTATGCTTCTTATTTTATCGTTATGCATTATGCTGATAGTACTGGCACGTGTACTGTATCTTAGAGCACGATAGTTGAAATAAACATTTTAAACTATACAGTGTCTCTTATTACGCGCGTTGTGGACAAGTATGAGTGAGTTATGAAAGAGTGTTCTTGCTCCCGCGAGTCCTGAGAGAGACCGTGTTCTGGGTTGTCTAATCAATGGTAGCTGCGCTGCGAATGAGACGCTAAAGCTAGTCGGATTGGGATTGTGGGTACTAAGGGGCATGGTTGGCTCACCACTATACTCCGAGGTCCTATTATCCTGTGCATAGCTCTGTGTATGTGCAGAATCCCTACAACAGTGACACATGTAATTCTGGATAGAGGTGTCTTTTCTCTGGTCTGAAGGAGGTATTCACGATCTGAGTACCAAGCTCTTTTCATGGCACGTCTCACTAGACGTCTTGGGTATCCTCTCTCCATGAGTTTTTTGCATAGGATTTCAGCTTCCTGGAAGAAGTCCTCCTTGAATTTACAATTCGTTCAGATACGAAGGAATTGACCAAAGGGCAGTCCGTCTCGGAGGGCCCTGGGGTGTGAGCTGTTGTACTGGAGAAGGGTATTCCTCTCTGTGGGCTTTCTGAATAGTGTAGTGTATAGCTCTCCATTGTGGCTTTTTATGGTGACGTCTAGATAGTCTATTTTGGTGTTGTCATAGTTATGTGTGAATTTAAGGTCTGACTGGATGTTATTGAGCCATTTGCAGAAGTCTTGTAGTTCAACAGAGTCACCACCCCAGATCATGAAAACGTCATCTATATATCTGCGCCACAGGCGAATCTTGCCTAGTTGGGGGCTCATTGCGTTAAGGACAATGTTAGTCTCGATGTCATCTACAAACAGAATCGCAAAATTTGGAGCAAAAATAGCTCCCATAGGCGTGCCTTTGCACTGTCTATAGTACTTGTCCTGAAACAAAAATAGTTCTTAGTTAGGGCAATTTCCAATAGTGAAGTAATGAACTCTGTGGGGACTTCATGAGGTGCTTGGCGGTGGTTCAGATGTTTTCTAATAACCTCTATTCCTTTGTCCTGGGGGTTGTTAGTATATAGTGACTCTATGTCAAGGGTGACAAAAAGTTCTGTTTGGGGGTTGAAAGGTTGAGACTCAATCAGGTTAATCATATGAGTCGTATCCTTGACATATGTGGTGGTGTCCTGTACTAGATCCTTGATAAAGAAGTCAATATATCTTCCCATGGGCTCTAGGATAGAGCTACATCCGGAAAGAATGGGGCTGCCTGGGGGTGTTTCCAAATTTTTATGCACTTTAGGTAGTGTATACAGGACGGGTGTCCTGGGGGTCTTATTGTTCAGAAATAAGAATTCGGTTTTAGCATGTCAGCATTAATCGGGCACTCAGCCCCTTCGTATTTGCCATGGTCCTCATCAGCTGTCTTTTCATGCCCCGCTAAAGCTAAATTCAGTAAGTGTCTCTAACACAGCAATTAATACTCAACATGCGATTTTCTGGGCCAGCCAGCCTGATTCTACTCCCCTCTCACAGATTCACCTTGACTCGTTTCCCTCAACGCGGCATAACCGGAATTGGCCCGCCCCCGCACCCTGCTGCTTGATTACTCCCGGCGCAACCCTCATCCACTGTACCCCCTGGCCTTCCCGGTACTAGTAAGTTCTTGCTCCATAGATATGCTCCACCACCATGCAGTTACTACATCCCTCACATATGGCGCTGTGTCTTTAATTCCCATGCACAGGTATGATTCTTCCCTTGAGCCATATCAGAACTCTATTTTCCTTTTTACTTTGCACACTAGTGGTGCGCTCGCGTTTTCATCTGAGTGGCGCGTAATACGGTCTCATTCTCCAGACCTTAATTGCTAATAGTCTATTGTTCCACAATTTGTTTTTGTTTTCTTGCATAATTGACCCACTGGGAGCACGTACTCACTAATATTAACTAGTAATAATGTAATTTAATTAATGTACACCTAAAGGGATCATAATATAATACAATGTCATTCTTTTAGATTCAGATTACTCACTATATGTCCTGAAGAAGATCTCAAGGTTCTGAGATTGAAACGCCATCGACCCCCTACAACAGGAACCCCTTACATTTCTTTAAAAATTTCTTGGGTGGTTCCAACGTCTGCTGTCAATGCGATGTCATTGTTTTAAGTCACCCTCACTCTTGTCACATCACACTTTTTGTCACTTTTATATGTGAGCACCTGAATACTACAAAAACTACTTGTTATTTCTATAAAATAAATAACAATTCTACATCACCTATATGCTCCCTTGTACATTACTTGAAGCTCCCATTGAGATTAATTGTCATTTAAAGATTTCTCTTAGTGTCCCCCCCTTGGGGACCAATACTTGCCTACCCGGACCCTTTTGGCCATCATTGAACCATTGTTGTCCTTAAGCATATACTCACCCCAGGTTCACATATCGGGGTACCCTTGTTTTCCTATACTACTTGACCAGAGCCCAGCGGCACACTTGTCTTGGCAAGCAGGCAGTTACTGGTGCTGCTGGCGTCAGGTCAAGTGGTCTTGATTTCCTCTGGTGATGGCCCCTTACCCAGCAGGGAGACTAGCAGGCCTTAGCCCCTAGTCCTGGTCACAGGCAGAAGTTTTGCAGAGCTTCCCCTTCTCACACAGCCCATCTGGCTGCTTGGCAGATGAGAAGCTTTGGGGTCTCAACCTCCCTCTCTTATAGTCTATTTCCAGTCACTAAATGTGATTTAGGGTCTAGGTCTTTGAAGTTTTATGTTGAGGTTCTACTACTTTTGAAGTGTACACTTTTCTCTCTCTTTTTCCTCTTGAAAGTCTGTCTGTCATAGCAGAAGAGACTCTGAAGCTGATAGTCTCACAACACACGCCATGGGAGTGAGTAGATCTCACACCTGGATGTCAGTCACAGTGAGTTAGCAGCCCCATCTCTGAAGGAAGGGAGTCTCTTCCTTCCTTCAGTTAGTCCCACCCAGCTCGCATGAATGCAGCAATAAATAAATCTGTCTGGGGATTCCTCTACTCCTCATATCCTCACCAAGAAGGCCTGGGATTCCCAAAATAGAACCCAGAGCCCTCCATGTAATGTACCCTTGCAGGTACACTTGCACTCTGTGCACATACACAGCACACATGCTGTCCTGTACTGTGACCTCTATGTATTGCGCCACCCCAGGTGTGCACACATCCAGCACATACAATCACTCTTTGTGCACTGCTCAGTACTGTATCTCTCATGTAACGTATTCCTCACAGCCATACATACATTCAGTAGATGCACTAACCATGCATGTACTGCACAGTCAGCACTGCTCTATCCTTGTACTGTACCCGTCCCAGGCACACATACATCCGGCGCAGAGTCACCTCTCCTGCACTCTGCAACACTTTACACCTAACTGATGTAGGCAATGGTGAGTTAAGCACACAGCAGTAGAACTTTAAAAGAGATGAGCAAGCCTGTAGACCTCACTCCAGTGACACAGGCTAAACAGGACGTGTTCACTCCTACTGATCACTACACAGTATGCTGCCACCACTGCTTAACTCTTGGTGAAGGTGGTAGCCTTCCACCACTATAAGGGTGGCACTTGGGACGCCTCTCCCGGTCCACCAAGACCGCAATCCATGAGACAGGCCTATTTCATGGCGCACATGCATGATCAGTTTTTACCGATGACAATAAAAATCTGCATCAGTGATCCAGACAACAGTACAGTTGGGCACTTTGGGCAGGAGTACAAGTCTTTTACCATGAGGAGGACTTTTTTTTATTTCAACACTGATAATACAAACTCATTATTTTCTCAAGCTACTACACAATGAGCCTACTCTAAAGGTCCTTTAAACTTACAGTTATCTGTAACATAATGAGATACATTGGTCCTAGGGTACTCTGCAGGTGCTTCGCAACAGTTCGTTAGCGAGTTCTACAAAGATGGCGAAAAATAAAACATTTCATATAGAAACAGAAAACCAAGATACATTACTTGAGAATGCTGGGTCAACTTCTCCTAGAATAAAGAAAGATACATGACATAGAGCTAAATGGCAACAAGATGGTAGCCATTTTAAAATATAGGCCTACATTTGCTATGGTCAATCTAAAAATGAAAAATACACACAATGAATTTACATGTTACATATTAATGTCGGTATAAGTTTAAAGCAGTTAATTGTGAGAAAGTTGCCATCAGAGGCACTCTTCGGTTAAAAGTATTGTATCCCTGCAGGCAAGTGCACCTACTCTACCTTTTAAATTAAAGAAGTGCAGGTACTCCGTGCCTGGCGGTACCTACCCATTTAATACACTGATCATATTAGAAATGGGAAGACTGTTTTGGTCTTTCCATTGCAGTGGGTTTGCAACAGTTTTTAAAGCTTCTCATTGCCTAAAAGTGGGTCATTTCAGATATTTATCTTTTCAAATTGGCTTTATTGCTTGAGCTCACATTGCTCAAACAGTGGTGTAGCTAGCCCTTCTGCCACCTGTGGCGGTCTCTGAGTTTGCCGCCCGGTGCTGCATGTGAGAGCAGGGGGTGCTGGCGAATGCCGCAACGGCCACCCCGCACGGCCACACGTAAGAAGGTAAGGGGGGTAACCGCCGCACCCAAAACTCGTGCTGCCCAGGGCGGACAACACCCCCAAATCCCCTCCTTGCAACACCACTGTGCTCAAAGTATCACACAGTGCACACTGAAAAAATAAATCACAAATAAGTCACAAATAAACAGTCCGAAAAGTTGCCAGCTACGGTAGGCATGAACCTGGACCGGCAGTACTCAGGAAACTGAGGAAAAACAAGGAGATGATGGATGGAGCGCTCAAACTTTTCAGACACTCACTCCCAGTCACTATTAGATCTGGGTTGAATCCATCATCGTTCTTTAGCTCACTTCGCCACCCCAGTTCGGAACCAGCCACATGCAAATCAGTCTTGACCCTGTTCCTCATGGGAACAGTCCAGCCCGAACTGCCAAGCCAGGTCTTCCCTGGATCGGAAACAAGCATCCTGGGACCGGTTTCGGGGTAACACAGTGTAAGGATGAGCATTAAGTAGAACGGTTGTAAAAGCTTTATTAATGAGACACAGCAAAGTGCAGCCGTAACGACCAGACTGCACAGCCAACTGTCAAGTCACTTAACATTCCACAGAACACTCATGCGGAATGTAAAGACAGGACAACAAATGAAGCACGTGCATGAAGGGGAAAGGCAGTAAATACAACACATCTCCCTTCCCAGAACAAAACCCAAAACAAAAAGGGGAAAAAAACAAAAGGAGAGATAAGGGGCAGGAAAAGAAAAAACGGGACAGGACACAGAAAAAACAGCTATTAAACAAAGTCTGCAAAACGTTTTGGAGCAGTGCAGGTTCTGCCGCTACCCTTGACACGAGAGGCCACCGAGCCCTCCCCTTTGTCAGGCGAACCAGGGAAATCAACCTGGAAACCCATCAGATGACTACTAACATCAGAACTCTTGAATTTTACCAAAAACCCAGCACACTCACTACTATTCACACTTCCCTGGTCTCTACTTCATGGGTTTGTACATTTGGCAAATTTCTTGGCATTCCACACTTTTCTACCTGAGTAATGATGCAATTTATGAAAGACTTCTGTACTATCATGGCTTTGCCAAACTTAGGCATCCCTTTGCCTCCAAAACCTGGTTTGCGAATCCTCACCCAATCCCCACAGCAATGCCATGAGGTTTAGCCCTCCAATTCTTGTCATACCAGTCCTTGTCATACCAGTCCAGGCAATTTCTTTCACATCAGATTTCTTGTCAGACACACTCCATTTCTCCCTGAACCAGCAAGGACACAACCTGGATGCAGGATTTCTACCTTTCAATAGTTTAAAAGGACTGACTTCTGTGCTAGTGTGCGGCGTTATTCTGTACATCCACATTTTTCTCTCAAAACACTTCCCCCAATCACCTCCACGAGCATGTGCTTCCACAACAAACCCCTTCAACACCCGATTGAACCTTTCAACTTGATCATTCTCGTGAGGTTCATATAAAGAAGTTGTGATATGCTTATTGTCACAGCGCTTTAGAAACGCTTCCATAGCATTGGAGGTCAATCGGACCCCGTTATCAGTCACAAGGGTAGAAGGACACCCTTCTCTGGTGAACACTTCTTTGAGGAACTCTATAACAACACCAGACGTGGCATGCTGAACAAACTTGACCTCAGGCCATTTGGAATGGTAATCCACTAACACTAAAGCAAAACGAAAATCCACAGGTAGAAAATTAAAAGGTCCAGAAACATCAAAGGCTAATTTTTGCCAGGGAAGTTCAGGCCATGTCACACACTTCAGCGGTGGTACCTTCACCTTAAGCATCTTATCATTAGATGCACATACTTCACATTCCCTCACAACACGATCTATCATTATGTCCATACCGGGCCATCAAAAATGAACCCTCACCAACCGTTTCATAGCCGACATACTGGGATGTTCCTTATGGGCCAGTTTGAGGATGATATTCCGAATACCACATGGGGGAACACACTTACCACTCTTGAACAATAAATTGCCCTCCATTTCGAGCTCCTCAGCCACTTTGTACATACCTTCCAACTCCGTCTTAATATCGTTTTTCCGTGGCCAGCCCTCAACCACATACTTTTTCACTTCTTTCCACAACTCATCTGTCTCCTCACATTGCATCCACAACCTCTCAGAACTACCACTGAACTCTCCATCAACAACATCACTAATGTTAGCAATCATGTCCACCTCTCCCACCTCACAAGTACCACTGGGTAGACATGGCAAACGTGACAAACAGTCCGCTGTAACATTCCTCCTTCCAGGCACAAACTCGGCACAAAAGGTGTATTCTTGGAGTTTTGAGGCTAATATAGCAATGCGCGCAGTGGAATTCCATCCACGACCCGGAGCCAAAATATTAACCAATGGTTTATGGTCAGTCCTGAGCACAAACCTACTGCCCCACACATAGTTTCTGAAATGTTCCACCGCCCACACACAGGCAAGAAGTTCTTTTTCAATAGCTGCGTACCTGCGTTCTGTTTCGCTCAGAGTACGAGACGCGAAGGAAACATTCCACTCCTCCTTCCCTGATTTCTGAGAAAGAACAGCCACAACACCATACAGACTGGAATCCACAGTAATAATGCACAACTTGCCTAGGCAAAATGGTCTCAAAGTAGGAGCACTCACAACATCCTGTCTGATATTATCGAAAGCCTCTTGCTGAGCCTGAGACCATTCAAATAGAACATTACGTCTCAACAAAGCCCTCAAAGGCTCCATTTTGGTAGCAAAATTCTCAATAAACTTACAGTAGTATTCGCACATACCAGCAAAGGACAACAACTGCTCCTTATTAATGGTGGCGGGAGTGCCAACAATTGCTTCCACATTCGATTTTTTTGGTACTACCCCATCACCAGAGAGCGTGTGTCCTAAATACTCTACAGATTTTTTAAACAATTTGCATTTACGCTCTTTGAGGGTCAAACCACAACATTCGAACATACTGCACACCTCAACGAGATGAGGTGTGCGCTCTTCCACATTTTTTTAAAAGATCAAAATGTCATCCTGGAAACATTTAACAAAAGAGTCAATGTCTCTGAAAATGTGAAACATAGCTCTTTGGAACACCGAAGCGGCGGAAGCTAGCCCGAATGGCATCTTGGTGAACTGATACAATCCCTGTTGAGTAATGAACGCCGTAAGTTGTTTGGACTCTTCCGATAACTCCATCTGGTGATAATCTGATCTGAGGTCCAAAGTTGAGAAAATGTTATCGCCCTCCAGCATTGACACCATCTCATTGATGTTTGGGAGCAGATGGCAGTCAATTACAATATTAACATTCAATGCCCTAAAGTTAAAACACAACCTGAGTTGTTGATCAGCCTTGCACGCTAAAACAATGGGAGAAACCCATTCAGCAGACTCAATGGCCTCAATGATCCCCTCTCTCACAAGACCATCCAACACTTCCTTCAACTCACCTCTCACATTGATCGGAACACCCCGCAGTTTCTACTTTACAGGAACAGCATTATCTTTGAGTTTGATCCTGTGAGTGAAATCACATAACTTTCCCAAACTTTCAGTAAAAACATTCTTGAAACGGCGTACCACCTCATGTCCAGTGGTATTTTCCTCAATTGACAAAATGTGAGAATACTCAGCTTCATCACACAATTGGACAGGATCATCATCACGCAGATTTAGAATAATTCCTAACTTCCAATGGTCTCTCCAACCTAATACATTCACTCCTTTGTTTGCTACATACAACTTGACATGAGCACACCTACCCTTAGAAACTAAAGATACACTCACAAAACCATCTAAGTCAATGATGGTACCATCAAAACTCTCAGCAACTACATCAGATGGTACCAACTGACCGAGATTGAACACACCATGAAATCTTTCCACAAAATATTCACGAGTCACAATAGTCCAAGGGGACCCAGAATCAACCATAAGGACCAACTCCACAACAGACACAGTTACCACACACTTGAGAGACATCTTGACGGGTTGTTCCGATGAAACAGTCACAACTTCGCTTCCACGAATGGACAACACAATACCTTTGCCAGAAACACTTCCATCACTACATACATATCCCAACTTACTGGCACTCGACTCTGCGGTAGATGAAATTCTTCCAGGAGCCTGATTAATGTTTGACCTGGTACTCTTGCACACACGTGCAAAGTGACCTATACGACCACACTTAACACACTCTTTGTGAAGAGCAGGGCAACCAGCATATGATGCCATATGTGCACTACTGCCACACCTGTAACACTGATGCAAAGAAGACTTGTCATTTCTATCCCATCTCTTGGCATTACCCCCACCAGTCACACGTGCACCACCCACATTCACTCCCCATTTGTCCGGGGGGGGCCTTCCATCCGCTTCCCAACTTCAACTCGCTTTAAAGCACACACATCTTCGTCCTCTTTTACATGATGATTAACACTTTTCACCGCTGACATCCATTTTTCTGACTGCTCTGTAGTTTAGGCAGTAGAAATAGCTTCTTCTAACTTGGGATCACCCATAACCCACAACTGTTCTTGAGTCTTCTTGCTCCTAACATGCACAATATTCTGATCCCTTATCTCGTCGGACATGGGACCAAAATTGCAGTGCATAGACAACCCCCTCAAAGCAGTCAAAAATTCGTCTTCTTCTTTTTGGCACCTCATATAAAATTTAAATCTGCTGAGTGCTACACTGGTGATGGGCTTGAATCTCAGTTCCATCCGCAACATGGCCTCCTTGTAAACATCCATGTCACCTTGGCCACTCGGAAGAGTAGCTTGCATTAAAGTCCTGAATACTGCTTGACCCTCTGACCCCAGACAATGTAGAAAAATGTTTTCTTGCGCTCTGCACCCATTCGCTCTCCGTCTATGGCTTTCATATAGGTACAAAACTCCTCCTTCCATCTAGTCCACGGAATAGGGGGCTCTCCCTTGGTTTTCAGAAACTTGGCTGGGAGGTCAAATTGCATTTCAAAGGTGTTGCACTCAAAACTCCTCTCAAGAGGAACAGGATGAAAGATGTGAAACTCAATTTTCAATATGGGCAGGGAAATGAGCCCAAATGTGCACCAAGGAAACGGCAGACAAAGTTACTCCCCAACAAAAAAATTTGCATAAATTTTAAAGCAGTTCGAGTTCAAACTGACCAAATAATAATGAATCAAATTGAGAAATAGAATGGTAAAAGAAAGTTAGTAAGTCCGTGGTACACAAATAAACTTACTGGTAACTTACTATCTCAGAATATCGGTGTAGACCACGGAAGGAAAGAAATCCCATGGAATCTGGAGGAAGTGGTATAGCGATGTGAAAAAACTGATCTGATTGCACAATTCCAATATGGCTGCCGCAACGTGGTCACGTAGACGTCGTTCCGTACAGGGACCGTAACCGAGACGGACAACAATACGGACAGAGAATGCGGCTCGAGGAAGAATCCACAGCGAGCACCCTGAGAACGCTGGAGTGGAATCACGTAGCAGAAAGTAAGTGCCCAGCAACCAGAAGAGTAATTATTAAAAAAGAAAACGGTTACCAATGTCAGGTTTAGCGATGTCTGAAACTGCCAGATGTTCAATAAAAGCTGCAACAATAGCCACGAAATGCTGCTCCCGTTGCTATTGTTCCTCAATTAACGATACGAGGAAAACTCTTGCTGCATAATAATAACAGTAGATAATATACGAAAATCTCACGTGGGCAAAGAAATGGTCCGTCATGTGTCGCTGGAAATACAGGACCTCTCCTTTAACTCAGCGCCATTGTAAGGATGAACATCCAAGTAGAACGGTTGTAAAAGCTTTATTAATGCGACACAGCAAAGTGCAGCCGTAACGACCAGACTGCACAGCCAACTGTCCAGTCACTTAACATTCCACAGAACACTCATGCAGAATGTAACTACAGTACAACAAATGAAGCACGTTCATGAAGGGGAAAGGCAGTAAATACAACACACAGCTCATTAGTCAGGCTAGCTTGAATCCAGTGGTAAAGTGAACAAGGAATCCACGTCTGGGCATACCCTGCCAACTTAGGGCGAGCAAAGCAAACACAAGGAGATGATGATCAAGACTGATTTGCATATGGCTGGGTCTGAAATGGGGTGGCGAAGTGAGCTAAAGAACGATGATGGATTCAACCCAGATCTGTAACTGGGGGTGAGTGTCTGAAAAGTTTCTGCGCTCCGTCCATCATCATCTTGTGTTTGCTCAGTACTCAGGAAACTCCCAGTGATTATTTTGCGTCTGCAAGATTTACGTTCTTCTGCCCCACATGTCAGAAGAAAGTGGTAATTATTTACCTTAACTGGTAACCTAAAAAGCTGACAACTTCAATGCTATTGTTTCTTTTAGAGAAGAATCCAATAAAATTGTCCTTTAAATGTCTTGTATTTCTTTATCAGAAGTTTCGGAACCAGTTTATAAATGTCGAACATCAACAAAATATAGGGGCATATTAGCAAGACCCACGTTAAAATTATCGCCGTTTTAGCGGCAGGAAACTGCCGCTAAAACGGCGATAATAGGCTTGTTAATATGCGTTATGGAATTCCAATAGAAGCCCAGGTTAGATGTCCTGCACATCTAACCTGGGCTTCTATTGAATTCCATAACGCATATTAGCAAGCCCATTATCGCCGCTTTAGCGGCAGTTTCCTGCCGCTAAACGGCGATAATTTTAATGTGGGTCTTGTTAATATGCCCCCTAGTATTTTCTCGTTTGATATAAGCTTAACTTACAAGTAGGAAATTAAAGATCATTTTAAACGAATCTAAAAGTATTACAAAAGCGAACAGACACAGAGCTGTCACGTTGAAAAGACTGCATGGAGTAAAATGCTTATTCAAATACCAGCTCCTGGTCCCTTCATCATCTACGGCATAGGTCTTCAAACTGTGGGCGCGCCCCCTCGGGGCGCAGCATCCCCCTCAGGGGGCGCGAACTCCACCCCACCTATTAACCTTCCATTGTTTCTTCCAGGCCCATTAGGCTTCGTGTGTCTCATTCCGAGCTGCTGCTGCAGATCGAGCTGCTGGGGACTCGTCTGGGCAGTGTCTGGATGCTTATCTCCGGCACGCCCGAGTTTTTCACAGGTCTTTAAAGACCATGTGCAACCCATGTATATCTTGGAAACAAAGCACAAAGAGCCAAACAAGAGCTCAAAGCGAGCACAAAAGAGCACAAACTAGTACAAAAAGCTCAAAGAAGGGTACAAATAACACAAAAGGGCACAAAAAAGCAGAAAAATAGCAAAAAGGAAAAGAAAGGAGCACAAAATGCACATCCCGATTGCGACCCGTTTTATGCTGCCTCGATAGGGAATTTCAGAATGGTTAATGGCTGCTAAACTGTTCAGGTTTTTTTAAATATGCTTGGGGGTAGTCTGAACCGAAAACTGACCTATTGATAGCGAACCATTTAAACTTTCCTGTTACATTTGAATGGCATTCATAACTTCCTAAGCTCCGGTCAGAAAAGGCATGATTGTAGGCTTAACATAAGAGGAATCCCTTTAGAGAAAACCGAAAATAATGTAACTTTTTTTTCTTTTTATGTAGTGTTTTTTGTTCAGGCTTTTGTTTGACCTTTACTACTGTTTCGATGTTGCAGGTAAAGGGGCAGGGCTACATGTTTAGCGCTTTACCCAGGCTCCATTACCTCAGTGAATGGACTTGACCCAGCTTCAAAGCTGAGGTGAGCCTGGTGCTTCCTTAAATTAACTCTGAACATTCGTGTCCATATTTCACCCATGTTCCTATGTGTAGCCAGCTATACACCTTGTGTAATTGACCTGCCAGACACGAGTTGAGCACTGCTAAACTTGATCATTTTTTTGGGGTGGGTTACATATATCCACCACTCAAATTACTTTCATATTTCACTGTACTAATTCACCACTAATCCTTTATGGGTTTCCCGAGTAGCGTGCTACTCGCCCCCAAAAAGCGCTTCAACACCCCATCAGGGGTAACAAGCGCTATATAAATGCAAACCTTTTTTCCCTCTTCTATCCTTCAGCTATCCTTCTGAATCCAAATAACTGACTAACCTCTCCACCACTTAAATCACTTTCATATTTCACTATACTAATTCAACACTAAACCTTTATGGGTTCCGGAGCAGAGTGCTACTCGCCGAAAAAGCGCTTCGACGCCTCGTCAGGGGTTGTAAGCGCTATATAAATGCAATTACAATATTTACATACCTTTGTAAACTGGTTACAGAGGCTGTTTGTTTTCTGGTTCCAGTACCCCCTGGGCCCCCACTCTGCCTATTTCTTACATTTGGATTTTACTTTTTACTGCCTTAGTGTGAAAATGCATTTCATTAAAAGGAATATAAAGTAGGGTTACCAAAAGAAAAATGCCAGCCATCTGTTTAAAGAGCCTGCAAAGGCCTTGTCTTGACACTAGATAGGGTTATAAATAAAATAGTATGTATTCATTTGTAATGTGACTTTTCAATCTTTGTTCCCTTTAATTATCAGTCATGGATCATTCAGGCCGCCCTAAAACACAATTAAAAATGCTTTCTGTTCAAAGTATGCACAGATAAGTGCTAAAAATAGGCTTTAGGGGACTGCCTGGGACATCAATATAATGAGCTGGCAACCCTAATCATAAGACTGGAAGTTTGTTGCAGGATCAGCACAATATTTATTTCCTCCACCCTCGATCCCTGGACCCTGAATAATGCCATAAAAGCAATAGTGTAACTTATATCTGAAACCCTATGCCAGCCCTCAATAACATGCTGAATAA
The DNA here is from genome assembly GCA_963921515.1 of Calotriton arnoldi. Classification (NCBI taxonomy): domain Eukaryota; kingdom Metazoa; phylum Chordata; class Amphibia; order Caudata; family Salamandridae; genus Calotriton; species Calotriton arnoldi. Next base: position 1,555,503 of record CAWUFW010003856.1, on the reverse strand, counting down.
CTTCAATTGTGTCTGGGAATGCAACCTGCATTCAGACAACTCACTCCTCATTCTCGCCCTTCACTTTCACACTCACCCTGCACTCATAGGGATCACAATGTACTCACACTGATCACCATGCACTCACACCACCCGCTCACCCTGCACTCAGTGACCACATTGCACTTATGCCATTCACCATGAACTCACATCGTTCTCCCTCCACTTACCCTGCGGTCACATGAGCACACAGCTCACTCTGCACTCACAGTGATCACTCTGCACTCACACTGATCACCATGCACTCACACCATTCACCCGCTCACTCTGCACTCACACTGATCACCATGCACTCACAATGCTCTTGCGCTGTTCACCCTGTACCTCACCCTGCAGTCACACGAGCACACTACTCACCCTGCTCATGTGACACTTCACTCACCTGTCCCCCTCACTGCTCACTCTGCAATCTCACTCAAACAAGCCCATTTGTCCCACTCTGACTTACATCTGCACCCAAATGGTCACCTCACTCACCCTGCAGCCACTCCTCTCACCCTACTCTCACACTGTCGCATCATTCACCGTGCACTCACATGGGCACTCCTGTCACCCACACAGCGCAGAGGGCTAATGTGCCTGCTACAAAAAACGTGTACCATGCAGATCACAGAACTGAGTGTTAGTGAACTATGGTAGCCCTATAAAAAAGTGAAATGTTGGTCAGAAAGGGGCTATAGCGAGATGAGGTGCATTGTTGGCGAGTGGTAGTGAGGGAATTCATGGAGAAGGAAGAAATGGGAAAGGGGGCTGTTAGACTTGGCATCTTTTGGCGTGTTTTCCCTGACTTTTTGCTTTCTGACCTCCCGGTTTTGACTCTGTTTTTGCTGGTGTAATGATTCTGCGCACTTTCCTCACTGCTGTCCAGTGGGAAAGTGCAAATGCTCCTGTATAAACATTGCTGTGTTCAGTTCCAGCTGGGAAGAACATTTACAGCACCTTGAGAAAGTGTTGAAGGTTCTGCAAGGTGCAGGCCTCACGAGCAAGGCCAGTAAGTGCCAGATCGGGCAGGGTTCTGTGGTGTACTTGGGACACCAGGTAGGAAGCGGCCAGGTGGCGCCCCTACAACCCAAGATTGACACCATTCTGGCTTGGGAGCCCCCCAAGACCCAGACAGAGGTGAGAGCCTTCTTAGGTCTCACCGGCTACTATAGGAGATTTGTTAAGGGCTATGGCACCATCGTTGCCCCCTTAACAGAGCTGACCTCTAAGAGGCAGCCCAGGAAAGTGATCTGGACTGAGTCCTGCCAGAAAGCCTTTGATGCCATGAAGGCAGCCATGTGTACGGCGCCCATGCTCAAGGCACCTGACTTCTCCAAGGAATTCGTCGTGGAGACTGACGCTTCAGAGCATGGTGTGGGAGCGGTGCTCTCACAACTGAACGAAGAGGGCCTGGATCAGCCTGTAGTCTTCCTTAGCAGGAGACTACTTCCCAGGGAACAGAGGTGGAGTGCCATAGAAAGGGAAGCTTTTGCTGTGGTCTGGGCACTGAAGAAGTTGAGACCATACCTGTTTGGGGCTCACTTCCGGGTTCAGACAGACCACAGGCCCCTCAGATGGTTGATGCAAATGAGGGGTGAGAATCCAAAACTGCTGAGGTGGTCCATCTCCCTACAGGGAATGGACTTTACGGTGGAACACCGTCCTGGTACAAGAACACGCCAACGCAGATGGTCTGTCCAGGTTCTTCCGCCTTAGTGAAGAGAACTCCAATGGGGTTGGGTAGTTCTCCCTACTTTCAGCTGGAGGGGACATGTGTTAGACTTGGCATCTTTTGGCGTGTTTTCCCTGACTTTTTGCTTTTTGACCTCCCGGTTTTGACTCTGTTTTTGCTGGTGTAATGATTCTGCGCACTTTCCTCACTGCTGTCCAGTGGGAAAGTGCAAGTGCTCCTGTATAAAGTGTGTTATGGATTGGTGTTTCCATGATTGGCCTATTTGGTTTATGTGTCAGTCCCTTGTAAAGTGCACTGCGAGTGCCAGGGCCTATAGACCAAATGCTGTTGGTGGGCTGCAGCACTGGATTGTGCCACCCACGCAAACAGCCCGTAAAGTGTAACTCGGGCCTGCCACCGCAGAGCCTGTGCGCAGCCTGGGGCTGCCATGTCGACTTGGCAAGTGCACACACTTGCAAGTCCCTAAACCTTCCCTTTGCTACATGTTAGTCACCCCTAAGGTAGGCCCAAGGTACCCCTGTGGGCAGGGTGCGTTGTATGCGAAAGGTAGGACATGCCCTGGTGTGTGTGGCATGTCCTGATAGTGAATTACAGCCTAGTTCGTTTTCACTATTGCAAGGCTACCTGTTCCCCATAGGCCAGAACGGGCAGTTTTGATTATTACAGCTTATAATCCTAACTGACCCCGGGAACATGGTAGAAATTCGAGTTTAGTATGCTTGGACTCAGAATGATAAAATGCATCTTTTAGTGAAGTTGGTTTTAACATTCTGTGTTTGAAAATACCACTTTTAGAAAGTGGGTATTTTCTTGTCTAACCATCCAAGCCTGCCTCTGCGAGGTTGTGTATTCCTTGTCTGGAGTGTGAGTGACAGGGGCTGGGGGATGCCAGGAGACAGGGTGAGTCAGCACAGGGCTGAATAGCAAGATCTACATGTAGATGGGTGGGAGGGGTTGCACCTGGGCCCTGAATAGGACAGTGCCTTCCCTCCACAATGCTGGCTCCACCTCCTGTGGTGCGTCTGATGTCCCTGGCCTACTCACTGAAAGAAGGGACGGAGACTTGTCAACAAAGTGCTCCAGAACTGGTTTGGACTAGGCAAAGGCCTCTCTGCCTTCAGAGAACAAAGGAATTTGGGATATAAATATTGGGGCCCTGACCCCATGAATTTAGATCTCGCTGGAATCAAGGAACCTGCCAAGACGAAGAGCTGGAAGAGCTGCCAGGAGGAGTACTGCCCCTTTGCTGTGTTGTTGCTTTGTTGGGTTGGCCTGCAGCTGCTGCTTCTGCCTTGGGCAGTGAAAGGACTGAACTTTCTACAAACTTGTGCTGAGTATCTCCAAGGGCCTGGAACCGAGCTGGCCTCCTGTTAAGAAGTCTCAGGGACTGCAAAGACTTCACAAGCCTCTGGGTACCGCTTCTGAACGCTGTTTCAGTTGCCACAGAGGAAGGGAACCGCAACCGACTCCGTCAACCGAATCCATCCCTGGCCGGTGACCTGTTTGCACCGCAGACCGCATCGCCCCGCTTCGCATCGCAACCCTGGCCTCACCGTGGGCGACGTCCGACGCCGCCAACACCGAGCCGCTGCTTGCACCGTGACCTGTGGGCACCGCAATTCGCATCGCATCGCTTCACTGAACCAGCCGGACCCGACCGACGCGGACGCTGCAACTGGCTCAAGAGTCGTGACCGCATCGCATTTGGGGCACCGCTCGCACGTTGCCGACGCACCGCTCCGACTCGCACCGCTGTCCGACGCCAGCTCCCGCACTCCGGCTTGGTCGCCTGCATCGCAACCTGTCAGCACCGCATCGAGCATCGTCTCACCCTGCATCGCACGCCTTGGACTCACCGACTCCGTCTGCACGACGCTCATCGAGCCGCTGCCTGCACCGCATCGAGGGACACCGCACCTTGCATCGCTCCGTCTTGCACCGCAACCGCGACTGAACGCCGACCGGCTCGTACACTCCGTACCAGCCACAACGAGAAAGGTACTGTGACCGAGTCTGTTCACGACTCTGCTGGCCCGTATCGACGCGGTCGGCTGGAACTGTTAGACTCTGTGGTTTTCAGCATCGCGGTAGGCTCGGACGGAGCTACCGACTCGTACTGAACTTTGTTTTTGAACTATTCCTGCAAAGAAGAAGTTACCTTATCAAGCATTCATTTTTAAAGTATAGTATTGTGGATTTTCGTCGTAATTGGTCCTGTCTTGAGTATATAAAAATTGGTTATTTTTCTAAACTGGTGTGGTGTCCGTTTGTAGTGCTTACACTGTATTACTGTTGATTATGTGCAAATGCTTTACACACTGCCTCTGAATTAAGCCTGACTGCTCGTGCCAAGCTACCACGAGGGTGAGCAGGGGTTACTTCACGAGTGTAACACCCTTACCCTGACTAGGAAGAAGGGTCCCTACTTGGACAAAGGTGCAAACCCTTGCCAACTAGAGATCCCATTTCTAACATTGGTTGTCAGCGGTGAGGATAGGACTTGTGTTTGCACTTGACTTACAGTGATTGGTGTGCACTACTACCATATCGCAGACCATTACGTACCACATACTGGTTCTTTTTCTTTTGGCCTATTTTTGATCTTGCCAGTTTTCAACTCACTACTTTTGTCATGCCTGACACAGCTGCATCATCCGTTGCATCTCTGGAAATTATCTTTGAGGAGGATAGGTTGGAAACCTACGAGGTAAAGGAACTAAGAGCAATTTGTAAAAACCTGAAAGTCCAAATTAAAGGCCTGACAAGGAAGGAGGAGCTACAGAAGGCGCTGAGGGCCTGGGTAGCAGCCAGACATGCCAGTGGGCAGCCTGGTAATCTCGGTGAGGAGGTGGAGGAGCCTATTTCCAGGGTGGATATGCTTTTGGGTAGGGGGGAACCCGCCAGGTCAGGGGCAGCAGTCTGTCCCCAGAGGAGCTGGAGGACAGGCGGGAGGCAAGGCAGTTTGAGCTGCAGAAGCTCAGGCTGGAGAGTGAGCGGGAGGAGAAGAGATTGGCCATGGAGGAGAGGAAGATGCGCTTAGAGCATGAGAGAGAACTGAAGGAGCTAGAACTTAGGAGTAAGTCAGGCTCAGATGGTGGCAGCAATTCGTCCAGAAAGGCAGACAGGATTGTGCACATTCCCAAGAATGTAGGCAAGGAGTTCAAGAAGGGGGATGACATACAAAGGTAGTTTCAGGGTTATGAGGCAGCCATACACATGAATGGGGTCCCTGAGGAGAATTGGGGAGCAGGATTGTGGCCACTTTTCCCGGAAGAAGCAAGGGATGCTCTGATAGCTTTGGGTAAGGGGTATCACCTCACCTATGCTGACATGAAGGATGCCCTTCTCACTAAGTATGGTCTTACTCCTGAAAAGTACAGGGATCAGTTCAGGTCCAGTAAGAAGTCTGATGCCAACACTTGGTTGGAATGTGTGGATGTGTTCTGCAGGTCTCTGGATGGCTGGGTAAAGGGCAGTAATGTGACAGATTTTCAGGGGCTCTACAACTTGATTGCGTGGGAGCACTTGTCTAGTCTATGTTTTGCAGATCTGCGCCAGCACCTAGTTGATAGTAAGCTAACTGACCCGAGGAAGCTTGCTATGGAAGCGGACCGCTGGGTGAGTACCAGGGTCCACAAGAAAGCGTTTGGGGGAGACTCAGCCAAAGGTGGGCAGGGTCCCCAGCATAAAGGTGGGGGGGACAAGGGTAAAGCACAGGAGTTCTCTAAAGGGCCCCAAACTAGTACTCAGGGTAAAGGTTCCCAGCCCCCGGTGATAAGAAGAAAGGGGTCTCTACAGGAAGCCTGTTGAGACCGGCCCCCGCAAGTGTTATGCATGTGACCAGGTAGGTCACTTTAAGGGGGACCCCAAGTGCCCAAAGGGGACACAGCCACCCACCGGTGGACAGTCCAAAGTGTTGGCTAGTGTAGCGCTTGGGGAGGAGGGGTGCCCACAGGAGGGTGGGGATCCCGCAGAAATGACCCTTGTCTCACTAGGGGACAGTGAGATGGTCCCAGGAAACCAGGTGCCCCTAACACAAAGAAATTTAGCACCTGGGTGACCATTAATGGGAACAGGGTAGAGGCTCTCAGAGATACTGGAGCCAGTGTGACCTCAGTCCGGTGTCACCTGGTCTCTGAGAAGCAGGTAGTCCCAGGGGCATTCCACCAAGTAGTTGCTGTAGACAACTCAGAGCGCCAATGTATGGTGGCGCAGGTTCCCTTTGAATGGGGGGGGTCTCAGGTCCCTTGAGGGTGGTTGTGAGCCCTACCATGCCTGTAGATTGTCTGCTAGGAAACGACCTGGAGCAGTCCTTATGGAAGGAGGTTGAGCTCAGGTCTCACTTGGAGATGCTTGGGTTGCCAGAGTGGGCATGCGTGTCTACTCGGTCAATGGCAGCCAGAAAGGGTAATCAAGAGGACTTGGAGCCTGGAACAGTGGCCCAAGTCCCTGCCAAGAGAAAGGGCAGGGGGTGTGGAAAACCGGCCCCCGAAGTTCCCACGGACCGGGAGGAGGCGGACCTCGAGGGGGACGCCCGGTGCCTACAGGGGAGCAGGTAGCCGAACTGGGAGACATCTCTGAGCTGACCCATTGGCAGCAAGAAGGGGGTCCCACCAGGGAGGAGTTCTGCAGGGAGCAGAACGAGTGCCCTACTCTGGAGGGTCTGCGGCGGCAGGCTGCAGACCAGGCAGCTGGTAATCAGTCCGGGTCACATCTGATCTACTGGGAGAGTGGTCTCCTATACAGTGAGCCTAAGGTTGCTGAGCCTGGGTCAGCCCGTGTGCTGGTGGTACCCCAGCGCTTCAGGACATTCCTACTGGGTCTGGCTCATGACGTGCCTTTGGCAGGACATTTGGGGCAGGACAAGACCTTGACAGGCTTGTCACCCACTTCTTTTGGCCCCAAATGCGAAGGCAGTCGGATGCACACTGTAGGTCTTGCCAAACTTGCCAGGCAAGTGGTAAGAGTGGGAGGAAGGTCAAAGCTCCTCTCCAACCTTTTCCTGTTGTTGGAACACCCTTTGAAAGGGTAGGGATGGATATTGTGGGGCCACTGGATCCCACGACAGCCATGGGCAACAGGTACATCCTGGTCTTGGTGGACCATGCCACCCGGTACCCGGAGGCAATCCTCTCAGGACAACGACGGCGCCAGTGGTGGGCCGGGCGTTAATGGGGATCTTTTCCCGTGTGGGATTCCCCAGAGAGGTGGTTTCTGATAGGGGGACCAATTTCATATCGAAGTATATGACATCCCTGTGGAAGGAGTGTGGTGTAACCTACAAGTTCACCACTCCTTACCACCCACAAGGAAACGGTCTGGTGGAGAGATTCAACCAGACCTTGAAAGGCATGATCAAGGGTCTAACAGAACCCATGAGGCGTAAGTGGGACGTCCTCTTGCCATGCCTACTATTTGCATACAGGGAGGTGCCTCAGAAGTCTCTTGGGTACAGCCCTTTGAGCTCCTGTATGGCCACCCTGTCAGAGGACCTCTGAGTTTGGTAAAGGAAGGCTGGGAGGCGGCTCCCAGGAAAACTCCCCAGGATGTATTTAGCTACATGCTGGCCTTTAGAAACCAAACTGCCCGCTTCAGGAAACTCGCTCAGGCGAACCTAGAAGCAAGCCAGGAAGAAATGAAGAGATGGTATGACCAGAATGCCACTCTGGTCGAATTTCAACCTGGGCAAAAAGTGTGGGTCATGGCCCCAGTGGCACCTTGTACCTTGCAGGACAAGTGGACTGGGCCATATGAGGTAAAGGAGCGCAAAAGTGACGTCACCTGCCTGGTGGATTTGCAGGCTCCAAGGAACCCTTTGAGGGTCCTTCACGTGAACCGCCTCAAGCCCCACTTCGAGAGGTCCGAAGTGAGTATGCTCTTGGCGACAGATGATGGGGTGGAAGAGGAGAGTGAGCCTCTCCCTGACCTCCTGTCTACCAAGGAGCATGATAGGTCAGTAGAAGGTGTGATCCTCTCCCCTACTCTGACTCAGGAGCAGCAGGGGGACTGTCACCAGTTGTTGGGACAGTTCGCCCCACTGTTCTCTCTGACCCCCGGTGTTACTCACTGGTGTACCCATGACGTGGACACTGGTGACAGCCCTCCTGTGAAGCACAAGATTTACAGGTTGACTGACCGGGTCAGAGCCAGCATCAAGGAGGAGGTCTCTAAGATGTTGGCGTTAGGGGTGATTGAGCCCTCCCACAGTCCTTGGGCCAGCCCAGTGGTCTTGGTCCCAAAGGCTGCTGCGCCCGGTGCCACTCCAGAACTCCGGTTTTGTGTGGACTACCGTGGGCTCAATGCCGTCACCAGGACTGACGCGCACCCCATCCCCAGAGCTGATGAGCTCATTGATCGGTTGGGAGCTGCCCGGTTCCTCAGCACGTTTGATTTGACGTCTGGGTACTGGCAGATTGCCTTAACCGATGGGGCCAAGGAGAGATCAGCATTCTCAACCCCAGAAGGTTATTACCAATTCCGGGTGATGCCCTTTGGGTTGAAGAATGCCCCTGCCACCTTTCAGAGGTTGGTCAATCAGGTGTTGGCTGGGCTGGAGGATTTCAGTGCCGCCTACCTGGATGACATTGCTGTGTTCAGTTCCAGCTGGGAAGAACATTTACAGCACCTTGAGAAAGTGTTGAGGGCTCTGCAAGGTGCAGGCCTCACGATCAAGGCCAGTAAGTGCCAGATCGGGCAGGGTTCTGTGGTGTACTTGGGACACCAGGTAGGAAGCGGCCAGGTGGCGCCCTACAACCCAAGATTGACACCATTCTGGCTTGGGAGCCCCCAAGACCCAGACAGAGGTGAGAGCCTTCTTAGGTCTCACCGGCTACTATAGGAGATTTGTTAAGGGCTATGGCACCATCGTTGCCCCCTTAACAGAGCTGACCTCTAAGAGGCAGCCCAGGAAAGTGATCTGGACTGAGTCCTGCCAGAAAGCCTTTGATGCCCTGAAGGCAGCCATGTGCACGGCGCCCGTGCTCAAGGCACCTGACTTCTCCAAGGAATTCGTCGTGCAGACTGACGCTTCAGAGCATGGTGTGGGAGCGGTGCTCTCACAACTGAACGAAGAGGGCCTGGATCAGCCTGTAGTCTTCCTTAGCAGGAGACTACTTCCCAGGGAACAGAGGTGGAGTGCCATAGAAAGGAAGCTTTTGCTGTGGTCTGGGCACTGAAGAAGTTGAGACCATACCTGTTTGGGGCTCACTTCCGGGTTCAGACAGACCACAGGCCCCTCAGATGGTTGATGCAAATGAGGGGTGAGAATCCAAAACTGCTGAGGTGGTCCATCTCCCTACAGGGAATGGACTTTACGGTGGAACACCGTCCTGGTACAGAACACGCCAACGCAGATGGTCTGTCCAGGTTCTTCCGCCTTAGTGAAGAGAACTCCAATGGGGTTGGGTAGTTCTCCCTACTTTCAGCTGGAGGGGACATGTGTTAGACTTGGCATCTTTTGGCGTGTTTTCCCTGACTTTTGCTTTCTGACCTCCCGGTTTTGACTCTGTTTTTGCTGGTGTAATGATTTCTGCGCACTTTCCTCACTGCTGTCCAGTGGGAAAGTGCAAGTGCTCCTGTATAAAGTGTGTTATGGATTGGTGTTTCCATGATTGGCCTATTTGGTTTATGTGTCAGTCCCTTGTAAAGTGCACTGCGAGTGCCAGGGCCTATAGACCAAATGCTGTTGGTGGGCTGCAGCACTGGATTGTGCCACCCACGCAAACAGCCCGTAAAGTGTAACTTGGGCCTGCCACCGCAGAGCCTGTGCGCAGCCTGGGGCTGCCATGTCGACTTGGCAAGTGCACACACTTGCAAGTCCCTAAACCTTCCCTTTCCTACATGTTAGTCACCCCTAAGGTAGGCCCAAGGTACCCCTGTGGGCAGGGTGCGTTGTATGCGAAAGGTAGGACATGCCCTGGTGCGTGTGGCATGTCCTGATAGTGAATTACAGTCGTTTTTCACTATTGCAAGGCTACCTGTTCCCCATAGGCCAGAACGGGCAGTTTTGATTATTACAGCTTATAATCCTAACTGACCCCGGGAACATGGTAGAAATTCGAGTTTAGTATGCCTGGACTCAGAATGATAAAATGCATCTTTTAGTGAAGTTGGTTTTAACATTCTGTGTTTGAAAATACCACTTTTAGAAAGTGGGTATTTTCTTGTCTAACCATCCAAGCCTGCCTCTGCGAGGTTGTGTATTCCTTGTCTGGAGTGTGAGTGACAGGGGCTGGGGGATGCCAGGAGACAGGGTGAGTCAGCACAGGGCTGAATAGCAAGATCTACATGTGGATGGGTGGGAGGGGTTGCACCTGGGCCCTGAATAGGACAGTGCCTTCCCTCCACAATGCTGGCTCCACCTCCTGTGGTGCGTCTGATGTCCCTGGCCTACTCACTGAAAGAAGGGACGGAGACTTGTCAACAAAGTGCTCCAGAACTGGTTTGGACTAGGCTAAGGCCTCTCTGCCTTCAGAGAACAAAGGAATTTGGGATATAAATATTGGGGCCCTGACCCCATGAATTTAGATCTCGCTGGAATCAAGGAACCTGCCAAGACAAAGAGCTGCCAGGAGGAGTACTGCCCCTTTGCTGTGTTGTTGCTTTGTTGGGTTGGCCTGCAGCTGCTGCTTCTGCCTTGGGCAGTGAAAGGACTGAACTTTCTACAAACTTGTGCTGAGTATCTCCAAGGGCCTGGAACCGAGTTGGCCTCCTGTTAAGAAGTCTCAGGGACTGCAAAGACTTCACAAGCCTCTGGGTACCGCTTCTGGAACGCTGTTTCAGTTGCCACAGAGGAAGGGAACCGCAACCGACTCCGTCAACCGAATCCATCCCTGGCCGGTGACCTGTTTGCACCGCAGACCGCATCGCCCCGCTTCGCATCGCAACCCTGGCCTCACCGTGGGCGACGTCCGACACCGCCAACACCGAGCCGCTGCTTGCACTGTGACCTGTGGGCACCGCAATTCGCATCGCATCGCTTCACTGAACCAGCCGGACCCGACCGACGCGGACGCTGCAACTGGCTCAAGAGTCGTGACCGCATCGCATTTGGGGCAAAGCTCGCACGTTTGCGACGCACCGCTCCAACTCGCACCGCTGTCCGACACCAGCTCCCGCACTCCGGCTTGGTCGCCTGCATCGCAACCTGTCAGCACCGCATCGAGCATCGTCTCACCCTGCATCGCACGCCTTGGACTCACCGACTCCGTCTGCACGACGCTCATCGAGCCGCTGCCTGCACCGCATCGAGGGACTCCGCACCTTGCATCGCTCCGTCTTGCACCGCAACCGCGATGAACGCCGACCGGCTCGTACACTCCGTACCAGCTACAACGAGAAAAGTACTGTGACCGAGTCTGTTCACGACTCTGCTGGCCCGTATCGAGGCGGTCGGCTGGAACTGTTAGACTCTGTGGTTTTCAGCATCGCGGTAGGCTCGGACGGAGCTACCGACTCGTACGAACTTTGTTTTTGAACTATTCCTGCAAAGAAGAAGTTACCTTATCAAGCATTCATTTTTAAAGTATAGTATTGTGGATTTTCGTCGTAATTGGTCCTGTCTTGAGTATATAAAAATTGGTTATTTTTCTAAACTGGTGTGGTGTCCGTTTGTAGTGCTTACACTGTATTACTGTTGGTTATGTGCAAATGCTTTATACACTGCCTCTGAATTAAGCCTGACTGCTCGTGCCAAGCTACCACGAGGGTGAGCAGGGTTTACTTCACGAGTGTAACACCCTTACCCTGACTAGGAAGAAGGGTCCCTACTTGGACAAAGGTGCAAACCCTTGCCAACTAGAGATCCCATTTCTAACAGGGGCGCTCAAAAAGACTGTTCACCATGGGCGACCAGTGTTAGGGCCAGCCCTGGCTGGGAGTCTTAGCCCCCCGAGTTCGGGTCTAGTTGCACCCTGGTTGCTTCCCATGTCAGAAGTACATTTGCTTCCTGTTTTTCATACCCCCTCTCGAGTTAGGGCTCTCTGATTGGAGTAGTCATCCAGAACCGCCAATCAGCATGTAGTTCCTGCAGCAGAGCACTGCTTTGACGTCGGCACTGACGTTCCTCCAATGAACGGGACAGCAGGACGGGTGCCTGGGAGTGCCGCAAATTTTGTATACATAAAGTTGCAAAATACTTCAACTTTGCTAATGAAACAGCACTTCTTCACTGTTGCCTTTTGCCTCGTGGTTGCTGAATTTGACATCTGGTTGCTGCCGTTCGCCTCGCTCTTGAATCCTTCCCCCTCAAGGTTATCCTGGTATTTACCCTGGCAGCTACTGCATTTTACTGCAAGGAATTTACAATGGTTGTATCCTTCCTGAAGATTCCATTCTCTGGCAGGTAAGAGTGAAGAGCTTTTTGTTTTATTTTTTTAAAGCTTCGCTCCTTTCCCCTTCATCCCACTACTAGTGGGAACGTTGGAGGCTTCAAGGAGGAGCGGATTTGGAGATAATGCCATAGGTGCTGACTTTGGTTCTGGGGACCCAGGTTCGAGTCCTGGCATCGGCTCAACATCATGTGATCCTGGGCAAAATCACTTAATTTACCAGTGACTTACGAAAAATGAATTTGACCTTGATTAAAGTCGCTGGTGCTTGTTTAACATGTTCCAGTCCCTAGAGCTGAGTACACAAGCCTAATATAACAAATATTCGTAGACCAAATTTAAATGCTTTCTTGTGCAGTTATTTCTGAAGCTTTCGAAGGCGATCTTCTTTCTAAGCCAACTATGCTAACTAATTGACTCTTGATGCTGCTAGAGAATAAAGATGTATATATCCTCTTGAATCACTTATATCACATGTGTATGATGTAAATGTCCCCTAGGCCTTCTTGGAAAACTGTGACTGGGCTCCTACTGGCACGGCAACACCTGGTCTTACTCCCCAAAATCACAGATTTTTGAATTGTGTCAGAAAGCATGTTTTGTGGAACCCCTTTTTCTGATATCTTGTATAGGGGCAAGGATGTGGCGCAACAGCCAAAGCTGAAGACTGTGGAGCTGGGGAGTCAGGTTCAATTCTTGGTGTCTGCTCAACATCCTGTGATTCTGGGCAAATCACTTAATCTCCCTGTGCTTACAAAAAATGAATGTGTGCTTGTGTAATGTAAAAGATACTCCTGTAAGGCGCTCCAATACCTTTGGGTCATGTTTGCGCGATATAAAACAGCAAAAAATATATTACAAAATTTTGTGAGCACTCCCGTTTCCGGGTACTGCTCAAGACTGGAAGTGGAGCACAACCTAAGGATGGCAGAAGCAAGAATCCATCCACACATTGACTGTCTCTGTGGAGAAAAACAAGCACACCCCTCACCTGTGTTTTGGGAGTGTTTTTACTAATCTATCCTAAATTTTGTGTTTTATGTGAAAAATAAAGCACCAATGTAATTTTTGGGGCTAATGTTTTCTTGGAGACTTTTCATTTAAACTTTATAATAAGCACAAACACTACAAAAACTTCAGGTTACTAAACACTCTTACTTTATTTAATATTATGTGCCCTATACGACGTGGGCTCTGCAGGAGGGAATGGCCATCAATGATGCAGAGTACCAGCTTCCAGAACTTTTTTGTCAGGTGGTGGTGGTGGGGGGCTCGACGTGTAAAAAGGTTTAGATAGGGGGGCTCAGCCGACAAAAGTTTGAAGACCTCTGATCTACGGTATTTTTCTCTAAAACATGAAGCAAGCAACTCTTATTACACGTGTTATTAATGTATTGGAAAACCTCGGCAGTAAACGCTGTAAATGAAGCACACTTGGGGGTTATGTAATTGTAACTGTAATGGGAAAGTAAACGTATTTGATGGCAGTATCAAGCTGTCGTCTTGACAACGCTGAAGGTGTAGCTGGCAAACAGCAGAGGGCGCTGTGAGTTAAATCACCATCGCGTGAAGGAGGTAGGCAGCTCTCTCACGCCCAGCTCTTCATCACCCATCACCTTGGTAACGGGACGCGGCTCTGTGCACTGGGTTCCTCTGGTACCTTTACTACCGCACTGGACTCCTGGGCAATATCTTCGCAACGCCCGCTGTATCTCTGGCAAGCACATCATGTCGGACATTATGTGCCAGTGGCTGAACGAGGAGCTGCGGCTATCCCAGCCTGTGGGTGAGTGAGGCGATGGAGGCCATGGCGAGCTGCCTTCTCCAGCGTGGAGACAGCCGGTGTCCAAAACACAAGCACCTATCAGAATGGGGTAAACTCTCGCCGTGTAAGCGAGGCTGCTGTGACACTAGTCAATGTCCAAAAGGGTAACCCAGGGGTTTGTAAGTAGAAAGTGGAATAGATTGGCAATTGCCTCGCTTTCTTTTCCCTAGGGAAAGCAGTATGCTCTTCGTTTAGCACATATGGACCACAACAAATGAAGTAGCAGGAAAAACAATACAAATCTGTTTTTCATTTCATTACAAACGTTCCCACGTTGAATCGTTCAGCCGGGTTTGTTTCCGTTGGGGTTCGCATCTAATTTTTTTGCCTTTCGCTGTAGCAGGAATCTCAATAACCCAAACAAGATGGCTGCTTCATTGACGTGTCAAGTAGAGATTGAGCTATACATGCCAGTGTTTTGTTACCATGGAAACTTCTTGGCGCTGCTGAACGACGTGGACAGTCATTGGTGGAAATGCGCATAAGTCTGATAAGCCTCGTACCACTGGTGGGTTCATTGGGAAACGCCTCCCTCTACTGGTCACAGACAGAGTCTTCATTTCTAGAGTATGGTGTTTGTTATCTCGTATGCCTATTAAATAGAAACCGCATTAAATGATCTTGGTTTCTTTATCTCATGAATTGGTTATGAAGGTTTGCAAAAATCTAGCCTGTTGCAGCTACATTCTCTGCTCTACATAATTAAATGAATGTATCATTGTAACGTAACTGGTACTCATGTAGAGCGCCCCGGGTTGAGTTCGCGCTATATGAAACTGCAAAAGAAAAAAAAATTCGAATTATTGCAGTACCTGGCGAAAACGTGCCTCGCTAGTTGGGTTTTGTTTGTGATGATAGGCAAGCTTACTTCGATGCAGGTTTCACTAAATATCGTGAAGGATACTCCTGATTTTATTAACTTAAGGCAAATATTATGTTTTCCATTTCTTACTTCTTCCAAACAACAGCAAGACGCTACACTTCAAAAGAAGATCCCCTAAGAAGACATTTCACGTACTGATGATAAAGTATGCAGCACCAAGCCACAAAAGCACTGTCTGCATCATGGCCTTTTTTAGGTTTCACCTGCACAGCGCTTACGCTGTGCTTGTGAAATCTCTTGTATTGAATATATCTTAAAAGTGGAGTGTTACCCGTTCCCAATGTGGAATTACTGTGTTCATTCGCTTTTGTGTGGAACCTATTTTTTTGTTAACTTCCCCAGGCGGCACTCATTTACGAACGATACTTCTACCAAAGTTGTTCACACTGTTTAAGCCCCACTCACTGTCAAGTTAAGATCTCTTCCCACAGAAAAGGCAGACGGCTTCTAACAGTATGCTGGAATGCTTGCTTTTTATTACTTAGCTGTATAAAGCAGATGCTTTAGCCTTATAACGTTTGTGATACCAAAGGGGATGATGGACGGAGCGCTTGAGCAAATCAAACACTCAACCCCAGTCAACTGATCTGGGTTTAATCCATCATCATTCTTTAGCTCACTCCACCACCCCAGTTCAGACATGGCCATATGCAAATCAGTCTGACCCTGTGCCTCATGGGAACAGTCCAGCCCGAACTGCCAAGCCATGTTTTCCCTGGACCGGAAACAAGCATCCTGGGACCGGTTTCTGGCTATTCAGCCGTCATCAGCCAGGCTAGCTTGAATCCAGTGGCAAAGTGAGCAAGGGACCCACGTCTGGGCATACCCTGCCAACTTAGGGCGAACAAAGCGATACCAAAGGGGATGATGGACGGAGCGCTTGAGCAAATCAAACACTCACCCCCAGTCAACTGATCTGGGTTTAATCCATCATCATTCTTTAGCTCACTCCACCACCCCAGTTCAGACATGGCCATATGCAAATCAGTCTGACCCTGTGCCTCATGGGAACAGTCCAGCCCGAACTGCCAAGCCATGTCTTCCCTGGACCGGAAACAAGCATCCTGGGACCGGTTTCTGGCTATTCAGCCGTCATCAGCCAGGCTAGCTTGAATCCAGTGGCAAAGTGAGCAAGGGACCCACGTCTGGGCATACCCTGCCAACTTAGGGCGAACAAAGCGATACCAAAGGGGATGATGGACGGAGCGCTTGAGCAAATCAAACACTCACCCCCAGTCAACTGATCTGGGTTTAATCCATCATCATTCTTTAGCTCACTCCACCACCCCAGTTCAGACATGGCCATATGCAAATCAGTCTGACCCTGTGCCTCATGGGAACAGTCCAGCCCGAACTGCCAAGCCATGTCTTCCCTGGACCGGAAACAAGCATCCTGGGACCGGTTTCTGGCTATTCAGCCGTCATCAGCCAGGCTACCTTGAATCCAGTGGCAAAGTGAGCAAGGGACCCACGTCTGGGCATACCCTGCCAACTTAGGGCGAACAAAGCGATACCAAAGGGGATGATGGACGGAGCGCTTGAGCAAATCAAACACTCACCCCCAGTCAACTGATCTGGGTTTAATCCATCATCATTCTTTAGCTCACTCCACCACCCCAGTTCAGACATGGAGGTGGCATGGTGAGCAAAAGAATGATGGATTTAACCCAGATCTCTTGACTGGGGGTGAATGTTTTGATTTGTTCTGCATTCCGTCCATCAATTGTGTGTCTTTTGCTTTCTCGCCCTAAGTGCGCCAGGTATGCCCAGACGTGGGTCCTGGGCTCACTGTGCCACTGGAATCAAGCTATCCTGGCTGAAGAGGGGTGAAACCCCGAAACCGGTCCTAGGATGCTTGTTTCCGGTCCAGGAGGACCTGGCTTGGCAGTTCGGGCTGGACTGTTCCCATGAGGCACCGGGTCAAGACTGATTTGCATATGGCCAGGTCTAAACTGGGGTGGCATGGTGAGCAAAAGAATGATGGATTTAACCCAGATCTCTTGACTGGGGGTGAATGTTTTGATTTGTTCTGCATTCCGTCCATCAATTGTGTGTCTTTTGCTTATAACGTTTGTGGCATTTCCTATTCATGCCTCAGTACCTTTCTTTGTACTTTGTAGGCATTATTGGATTTATTTTTTCAACTTAATCTATTTGGTCATTATGTTCAAATTCTAAATGTTGTAATAAACAATGCACGTTAAAAATAAAGTTAATATACAAGAACTATGCTATATTTTACTACTAAACAGGCAGCCACAAGTGCAGTTACCTTGCAGACAACAGGATCATGATTTGAATGGTACAGCAGTACCGGGCCCAAAAGTTGTCAGAACTCCTCTAAACACATAATAATGCTATATTTGACTACTTAGCAGGCAGTCACAATTGCTGTTACCTTGCAGTTAAAAGGGACTTGATGTTAATGTTGCAGCAGGTGCAGTGGCACCGGGGCCAACACCTATACGGACCCCACTACACTCAGATTATTGCTAACATTTAAAACTAAACAGGCAGTTGCAAGTGCAGGTACCTTGCAGACAACAGGGTCATGATTTCAATGGTGCAGGAGGTGCAGTGACACCAGGACCAAAAGCTCTAGGCACGTCACAAAACACCTAAAATTGCTATATTTTACTATTAAACAGGCAGTCACAAGTGCAGTTACCTTGCAGACAACAGGGTCATGATTTGAATGGTGCAGCAGGTGCAGTGGCACCGAGCCCAAAAGTTGTCAGAACTCCTCTAAACACATTATATTGCTATATTTGACTACTGAACAGGCAGTCACAATTGCATTTACCTTGCAGTTAAAAAGTGTTT
This sequence comes from Calotriton arnoldi, assembly GCA_963921515.1. NCBI lineage: Eukaryota > Metazoa > Chordata > Amphibia > Caudata > Salamandridae > Calotriton > Calotriton arnoldi. Next base: position 1,537,930 of record CAWUFW010003856.1, on the reverse strand, counting down.
GATTTAAATGGTGCTGCAGGTGCAGTGGCATCGGGGCCAAAAGTTGTCATAAATCTACTAAACACCAAATATTGCTATATTTTACTACTGAACAGGCTGTCTCAAGTGCAGTTATCTTGCACGCAACAGGGTCATTATTTGAATGGTGCAGCAGGTGCAGTGGCACCGGGCCCAAAAGTTATCAGAGCTCCTTTAAACACCTAATATTGCTATATTTTACAAATAAACAGGCAGTTACAAGTGCAGTTATCTAGCAAGCGCTAGGATCATGATTTCAATATTGCAGCAGCTGCAGTGGCACCAGAACCAAAAGCTCCAGGCAACCCACTAAACACAGATTATTGCTATATTTTATAACTAAACAGGCTGTTACAAGTGCAGTGATCTTTAAGTCACTAGGGTCATGATTTCAATAGTGCAGCAGGTGCAGTGGCACCGGGACCAAATGTTCCAGCACCCCACCATACACCTAGTATTGCTATATTTTATTCCTAAAAAGGCAACCATAAGTGCAGCTACCTTGCAAACAAGAGGCTCATGATTTGAATGGTGTAGCAGGTGTAGTGGCACCTGGCCTAAAAGTTGTCAGCACTCCTCTAAAAACATACTATTGCTATTACACTAATTAATTAATTCGATTTTTTTTCCCTCTTTTATTTCATTTTCCAAAATTTTACTATTACTTACCCGCACTATACCACTAGTAACAGCACAATATATTGCCTTTTTGTACATAAATAAGTCATAACACTTTAACAGACTTTCTGTAACTTATATTGTACAGCTACTCGGCAAGCTACAACCTACAACAAAAAACAGCATATTATTAATCACAGGTGAAAACGAATGCATTTACCAATGTTTGTTATTACTCAGTTGTGTAAAGCAGATGCTTTAGCCTTAGAAGGTTTGTGGCATTTCCTATTCATGCCTCAGTACCTTTCTTTGCACTTTGTAGGCATTATCAGATTGATTTTTTTCAGCTTAATCTATTTGGTCATTATGAACAAATTCTAAATGTTGTAATAAACATTGAACGTTAAAAATAAAGTTAATATACAAGAGCTGTGCTATATTTTACTACTAAACAGGCAGCTAAAATTGCAGTTACCTTGCAGACCACAGGGTAATGATTTGAATGGTGCAGCAGGTGGAGTTGCACCAGGCCCAAAAGTAGTTAGAACTCCTCTTGTTATGTGCCCAAGTTAGACCATTGTAACAAAGCTGCACATTTTCTTACATTGTTCTCTTTTTGCACAATAACATTATTGCTGTGACCTTTTGCACATATTTGCGTGCTTGATAATGCTGGATTAGTTTCTCTGAAACTACTTCTGTTTACACATCTGGTTTCGCACAATATTATCATGATGCCTCGAACACCGCACACAATGTACAAATGTTGTTCTATCTTCATCCACGGGGAGACAGGGCTATCTACATATCCATAACATTGCTAATATATATGGATATCGCAAGGATGCTTTTTATTATAAATAATAAGCATCTCAGAGGATTAGTGGAGGAGTCACTTCAGCTGACTCCAAGGGTCCCTGTATGCTGTGGCTTCACAGAACAGCTACCTGACATCTCCGTGAGGGGTATCCAGTTCGTGAACAAGACGGGGTCCTATATTCTCTCCCACCAGGTAATGGGGTTGGAGCATCCCGTGGGGGGATTCTTGGCTCTACACCTTCATAGACTCTAGACCCACGCACTCTAGGGTTTGCATAGTAGGAGTACGCCTGATTACTAGCTTGTTTTATATGCCTGCATATATACACTGTTTTAGCACCATGGTATATCAATATCTGCTATTTAGTCTTTTGGTGCTTGTAATTACTTTCATCTGCTTCTGTCTACTGATTATCACATCACATGTATTCTATACAAGAAGAACGTTGGTCCCAGAAATATATTGAAAACGTCCCACTGCGTATTCTCTGTATATTTCTCTGAGAACAATTAAGCACGAGTGATTGAGCGAGATGGTTCTAGACCTGTTACCACGATCCCTGAGGGGTCAGGGTTGTCATGTTCAGTTGTTACCAGAAACCATTCGCTCCCTGTTAGGGTTAGAGGGATGGTGGTGACACTGTGAGCTAGCTGGTCTCTAGGCCAACATATCCTGCGGGATCCCCGGAATCAGTCTAGGCATCTCGCCCAAAGTTTATGCTGTTCAACAAACGCACAGATCCTACAGATTAGTGGGAACTACACGACACTCTAAACACATAATATTGCTATATTTGACTTCTAAACAGGCAGTCACAAGTGCAGTTACCTTGCAGTTAAAAGGGCCTTGATTTGAATGGTGCAACGGCACCAGGGCCAATAGCTCCTGGGACCCCACTAAACCCAGATTATTGCTAAAATTGAAAACTAAACAGGCAGTCACAAGTGCAGTTACCTTGCAGACAACAGGGTCATGATTTCAATGGTGCAACAGGTGCAGTAACAATAGGACCAAAAGCTCTAGGCACCCCACTAAACACCGAAAATTGCTATATTTTACTACAAAACAGGCAGTCACAAGCACTGTTCCCTATAACGTGCGCGCGCGCACTGAAGTCATCCCGAGCGCGCAGTGTCTCATAATTAGCGCGCACACACCACATCCCGCTAGGGCGTTCAACAGCAAGTGGCTCTGGCACTTGCTCCATTTATTTTCTTAATAGTGCGAGTCTGCGGGGCAGATTGTGGGCTTTTGTGAAAGTATTCGTGTTAATCGCAGTGCCGTCATGCACTGCAATTAACAGAATACTTTTACAAAGGCCCACAATCAGCCCCGCACTATTAGGAAAAGAAATGCAGCAAATCTAAAGCACGACGTGTGCTTTCAGAATCTGAAAGCACACGTCGTGTTTGAGACTCTGCATTCCTTTTCCTAATAGCGCACGGCTGCGGGGTTGATTGTGTGCCTTTGAAATGGAATTCATGTTAATTGCAGCACACACGGGCGCTGCAATTAACATGAATACAATCTCAAAGGCCCACAATCAGCCCCGCAGCCGTGCGCTATTAAGAAAAAAATGCAGTTTCAAACATGACGTGTGCTTTCAGATTCTGAAAACACAAGTCTTTGCATTTCTTTTTTTAATAGCGCACAGCTGCAGGGTTGATTGTGTGCCTTTGAAATAGAATTCATGTTAATGCAGCAATGAAGGATCAGATTGTGCGGCAGAGTTGACTAAATTGTGCCTCAAGTAAAGGCAAATAATGCGGTATATTTCATGTCTTATTGTCTCACTAGTTTACTTTAAATCACAGCGCTGTCTCAGCAAATGTTTCACTTCCTTAGTAGCAGTTGAGCACCGGAATACACTAAAGTATACAAGCAGTTGCAACTGGAAACTGGCCAGCTAACCTTTCCACAGGGTCCGACAGTGGGTAGCACCACGCAAGGGTTTTTTTTCCGGTATCTTTTGACCTGCTTAAATTACAAACAGTTTTTCTTGAATCTATTTCAGCAGACGCATGATTATGTGATAAGTGCGATAAATCTATTGTTATGCGGTAAACGCTGCAGACACAGAACCGCATACTTCCAGTAGCCCCGATTATAGACAGTGATGTACAGGATTTACAAAACAAGATGACATTGGCAGATTACACATGACTTTGCAATCTTTTTATACCTCTGAATTCGTGCACCTGTGCTGTTATCACAAGTAGCTGGAAGATGTTCAATTTTCCACCCATGCCAAGATAGAACAACATTCTTTATAAGCCTTTTGCAATAATTGACAACCCAGGGCTCAATAATGGTGCACAGTATAAGGCCATGGGAAGGGGTGGAGCCTCCTGTAAATAGGACTAGCCAACAAAAGCCCACCCAACGATCTCACACCCAGGCCGAACTCGCTTTGTCCTCCATCTCCGTCTATGAATGCTCTTAAGTTTTTATTTACTTTAGTTATTGATGTAGCGCGATCATGACCTTGGCACTGGACTTCAGAGCGCTTTACAAGGTGCAATGATACATCGCACATATGGCATAAAACTGTTAAAATTGCGGTCAGGTTTAAGAGTGTACAGGACAATTCTGCAGCACTGAGGGCAGTTTAACGCTGTCTGTATCCAGGCCATGGGGCAGTTTACGTGAGGTGAGGTCTGTGAGAGTGCTGAGAGGTTAAAGTGGCAGTCTGATATGTATTGGATGAGCAGTCCAGATCTTTAGTCTCATTTCCGGAGAAGGGCAGTTTGGGGGTGAGATCGAGCTAAACTTGGACGTAACAAGTTTGGCTAAAAGTTTCAAGCGCATTTACTGTTTTCTACAAATCATTCCTCCAGATGCGCCCACCTGACAGTGACGCCACTTTCAGGACTGAACTCCTTCTAACAAATGAGACGTTTGCATTTCCCGGGTCTGTAGCTTCTGGATAAGATAAGAAGTGCTCAAAACAGGTGGAGCTCTTCGTATGTAACAAGGACGGGGTGAGGGGCTAATAATATCAGTGCTTAATTTGTGTGATTGTTTGCCAGTGCTCAGCACCTGCACTTATTTTTGGCAGGCCAGCATATGATGGAGCTCTCTGTCTATTTTTGTAACAGAGCACATCAGCAACAGTATGTAACGAATCAATGTACATAAAAAAAAAAGAAAAGAAAGATATCGGGGCGTCCAGACCATTCTCACGGCCTCGGCGAACTTGCATTTTTATTGGATGAGATTGAATCGTCGGAATTATTGGTGTGTGATGGTAGTAGGTATCGATGACACTGACATTTGGCAGCACTGTCTGTGGCTCTGGGTGGTGCAAGCAGTACTGGTGTCCTGTGAAATCCCTTGGGCCCTGGCACTCGATTCTTTACAAATTTACGACTGGATAATATTGTGGTTTTAAAAAGTATGCAGCAGTGACACTCACTCGGTTGCAAGGACTTAAGCAGGATAAACACACCTTTCCTCTTTCCACCTATACTAGTGGCAGGATTGAAGTCTTGGCGAGTGCCTTTCAAGCGAATGAACGACTGAGGGCTATAGCTGTCCTGGGAGGACAGTTTATAAACAAGCATTGGCAAAGCCATTAGGTCTGGCGTTGGCAGCCAGCCTTCTCGCAATTCTGGTTCTGTCATGGTTTTTGCAAAGCTTTGTTGTTTGTAAATATTCCAAGCCCGCCTCAATCTCCAGGCAAAAAATATTTTTGGGTCTAAAATAAAACTACACATTTGCATAGTACTCACTGGCACTGAGGGGAACTACTTTGTGTGTTGATGTGTTCCTTGTGAAAGGGCAGAATGCCACAACTCATAGTGAATTCAACCAATGGCTGAAGCGGGCTGATACATTGCCCCTAATACATGCCGGAGCAGGTGGAAGAAAAATGTGAATATCACAGTAATGGACTAATGGATATAGTCTGGCTAAAACCACTAAAAGTAACTATATTATACACATAATTTTAGTAGAATCAAAAGGTCTTGGCCAATGCAGAATAAGAAGTGACTAATCTTGAATGATAAAGAATCAAACAATTGACCCCAGCGGTTTATTACCAGTTAGTGTGTATGTGTGTTTATGGGCCCAGGTGAGTATATGGTATTAGAGTACCTGTTGCTGGTAAGCCGCTGGATCAGTTTTCTGGTTAATGCAGACCTAAAAAAGTCAATCAGTCTGGCATTGGCTGCAAGACTCTTACCTTTCAGAAAGACAGCAAGAGAGAAAGAGAAAGTGTGAAAAAAGCAAAGCGAAAAAAGGAAAATGAGAAAGTAGGAAAGCGAGAAAGTAGGACACGAGAAAGAAGGAAAGGGAAAAAGAAAGAAAAGGAATGAGAGAAAGAAAAAGGAAAAAATGTAAGAGGAGGAAAGAGAAGGAAAAAAGAAAAAGGGAAAGAAAGTAAAGAAACAATGTAAGAGAGAAGTAAAGAGTAGGAAAGAGAAGAAAAGAGAAGGAAAGGGAAAAAATAATGAAAGAAGGCAACAAAAAGAAAAAAGTAAAAAGAGGATAACTTAAGACAGAACAGTTTCAAATGGACACAATTTGATCTGGTAGGCTGTAAACTAGCAACAGTCAGAAAAGCAAAACACTCCTAAAGGAATTTGGAACAGCAATGGCAGGAGATGGGATCTAATAAAGATGGAATGTGCATCAGAAGTGTCCTGCTATCACACGAGGCTCCAAACACAAAGGCAACACTAAAGTAATCATAAAGTAAGAACACTGGCACTGAAGGGAACTCGCTTGTGTGTGGATGTGCTCCTTGTGAAAGAGCAAAATGCAGTCACTCAAAGTAATGTTAACCAGTGACTGACCCACTGCTCAATGTTGTATGCTGTAGTGGGCAAAAGCAAAATGTTGATGACAACAATAGACCAATGGATTGAGAGGTGGCTGAAAACCCCTATATGTAAGTATGTGATACATATTTTAATAAAATCAAAAGGTCTTGGCTAACACCAGACCTAAAAGGGAGAATTTGAGTAGGTAGGTGGATCGTCAATCGCTGGCAACGGGGGACCTCCTCACTACAAGTGAGGAGTCACATGCAGCATCGCTGAGCAGGGCAGCTCTGGGCCTTCAGCATAAAGAAGACACACAGCAACAAACCAGCTGCGCACGTGCAATTCTTCAGTTCTGCCATGTATCCCCTTCCATGGTCTGCTATGGCATTATGTCACTGTGCATAGACGAACCCCGACGTTCAGCTCCCTGGTATCTCTTGTGCATGCACATATTGTTGTATTTAAAGTACAATGCTTTACAAATCTGCAGATCCCCCTCAGCATTCCTGTGCATGCACATATTGTTGTATTTGAAGTAGAACCTTTCTTTACAAACCTGCATTTCCCTCATCATTCCTGTGCACGCAGGAGCCCTTACATGGGCCCCTCACAGGTGAAAGCCTGCTTTCCGAGGTTACCTGTTCACACCTGAGCTGCTGCCGGTGCACGGCCTGTCGGCGTGAGCCGCGCCCTCCCCTCTTCTCACGTTGGACCTGGGATCCTCGGGGCTCATGCACCAACGCACACCTGCCAGTGACTGATGCCAGACAGGGCTACCGGGGGCTCGTGTGCAAATCGCATGCTTTTACCTGTGAGTGCATGCAGCGTTTACCAGGAACCCTCTCCAAGGCAGACATGCGCAGTTCAGCGCTTCCTACGCTTGGCCTCACGACAGCAGAGCTGCGTAATCGGACAGGACGTAAAATGCTTACTTGAAACAATGACGCTAGCAGGAAGCGCCTTGTTCAATTCTCCGGTGTCCCGCCTATAGCACCATATGGCCAACACTTGCCGCACTGCTGTAAATTCAGCTCCAACACTCGCGGTCACTGACTCCTATTACACAGGCATTGTCAAGGTGCTAAAAATTAGTGATTAATGCATTTTAGTGCGGTGTTGTGGACCACGCCTAATGCGTACTAATTGGCAGGGCTGGGGTATTCATGTTAATTGCAACGCACACGTGTGGTCTGGTTTCCGGCGCACTTAGCCTTGGTTGCAGTGCACAGAGACCTTACACTGCCGCACATAGAGGAAAAAAATTAGAGGGAACATTGGTCACAAGTGCAGTTACCTTTCAGACAACAGGATTTGAATGGTGCAGCAGGTGCAGTGGGGCCCGGGCCCAAAAGTAGTTGGAGCTCCTCTAAACATCTAATATTGCTATATTTTACTACTATACAGACAGTCACAATTGCAGTTACCTGGCGATTAAAAAGGACTTGAATAAATATTGTAGCAGGTGTAGTGGCACCGGGACCAAAAGTTGGCATAATTCCACTAAACACCAAATATTACTATATTTTACTACTGAACAGGCAGTCACAAGTGCAGTTATCTTGCAAGCAACAGGGTCATTATTTGAATAGTGCAGCAGGTGCAGTGGCACCCGGCTCAAAAGATATCAGAATTCCTCTAAACACCAAATATTGCTATAGTTTCCAACTAATCAGGCTTTCACAAGTGCAGTTATCTAGCATGCACTGGGGTCATGATTTCAATAGTGAAGCAGGTGCTGTGGCACTGGGACCAAAAGCTCCAGGCACCCCACTGCATACCAATTATTGCTATATTTTACTGCTAAACAGGCAGTCACAATTGCAGTTACCTTGCAGTTTAAAGGAGCTTGATTTAAATGGTGCAGCAGGAGCAGTGGCACCGGGGCCAAAAGTTGTCATAACTCCATTAAACGTCAAATATTGCTATATTTTACTTCTAAACAGGCAGTCACAAGTGCAGTTATCTTGCAGGCATTAGGGTCATTATTTCAATGGTGCAGCAGGTGCAGTGGCACCGGACCCAAAAGTTGTCAGAACTCCTCTGAAACACCTAATAATGCTATATTTTCTAACTAAAGAGGCAGTCACAAGTGCAGTTATCTAGCAAGCGCTGGGGTCATGATTTCAATAGTGCAGCAGGTGCAGTGGCACTGGGACCAAAAGCTCCAGGCACCCCACTAAACACCAATTATTGCTATATTGTACAATTAAACAGGCAGTCACAAGTGCAGTTATCTTTCAGGTGCTAGGGTCATGATTTGAATCGTGCAGCAGGTGCAGTGGTACCGGACCCAAAAGTTGTCAGAACTCCCCTAAACACCTAATAATGCTATATTTTACAACTAAACAGGCAGTCATAAGTGCAGTTATATATCAAGCATATGATTGCAATAGTGCAGAAGGTGCAGTGGCACCAGGACCAACACCTCCAGACACCCCACTAAACACCTAATATTGCTGGATTTAATTCCTAAACAGGCAACCACAAGTGCAGTGACCTTAGAGACAACAGGGTCATGATTTGAATGGTGCAGCAGGTGCTCTAGCACTCAGCCCAAAAGTTGTCAGAACTCATCTAAACACTTAATATCGCTATATTTGACTACTAAACAGGCAGTCACAATTGCAGTTAAAAGGGACTTGATTTGAATTGTATTGTATTGTAATTGCATTTATATAGCGCTTATTACCCCTGACGAGGCGTTGAGCGCTTTTTCGGCGAGTAGCATGCTAATGCGGAACCCATAAAGGATTAGTGTTGAATTAGTATAGTGAAATATGAAAGTAATTTGAGTGGTGGATAGGTTAGTCAGTTATTTGGATTCAAAAGGATAGCGGAGGGACAGAAGAGGGAAAAAGGTTTGCATTTATATAACGCTTGTTACCCTTGATGGGGTGTTAAAGCACTTTTTTGGCAAGTAGCACGCTACTCCGGAACCCATAAAGGATTAGTGGTGAATTATTATAGTGAAATATGAAAGTTATTTGAGTGGTGGATATGTTAGTCAGTTATTTGAATTGAGAAGGGTAGCGGAGGGATAGGAGAGGGAAAAATGTTTGCTTTTATATAGTGCTTGTTACCCCTGATGGGGTGTTGAAGCGCTTTTTTGGCGAGTAGCACACTACTCCGGAACCCATAAAGGATTAGTGTTGAATTAGTATAGTGAAATATGAAAGTAATTTGAGTGGTGGATAGGTTAGTCAGTTATTTGGATTCAGAAGGATAGTGGAGGGATGGAAGAGGGAAATAGGTTTGCATTTATACAGCGCTTGTTACCCCAGATAGGGCGTTGAAGCACTTTTTTGGCAAGTAGCACGCTACTCCAGGAACCCATAAAGTATTAGTGGTGAATTAGTATAGTGAAATATGAAAGTAATTTAAGTGGTGGTTATTAGTCAGTTATTTGGATTGAGAAGGATAGCGGATGGATAAAAGAGGGGAAAAGGTTTGCATTTATATAGCGCTCGTTGCCCCTGGTGGGGTGTTGAAGTGCTCTTTTGGCGAGTATCACGCTACTCCGGAACCCATAAAGGACTAGTGTTGAATTAGTATAGTGAAATATGAAAGCAATTTGAGTGGTGGATATGTTAGTCAGTTATTTGGATTGAGAAGGGTAGCGGAGGGATAGAAGAGGGAAAAATGTTTGCATTTATATAGCGCTTGTTACCCCTGATGGGGTGTTGAATCACTTTTTTGGTGAGTAGCACGCTACTCCGGAACCCATAAAGGATTAGTGTTGAATTAGTATAGTGAAATATGAAAGTTATTTGAGTGGTGGATATGTTAGTCAGTTATTTGGATTGAGAAGGGTAGCGGAGGGATAGAAGAGGAAAAATGTTTGCATTTATATAGCGCTTGTTACCCCTGATGGGGTGTTGAATCACTTTTTTGGTGAGTAGCACGCTACTCCGGAACCCATAAAGGATTAGTGTTGAATTAGTATAGTGAAATATGAAAGTTATTTGAGTGGTGGATATGTTAGTCAGTTATTTGGATTGAGAAGGGTAGCGGAGGGATAGGAGAGGGAAAAATGTTTGCATTTATATAGTGCTTGCTACCCCTGATGAGGTGTTAAAGTGATTTTTCAGCGAGTAGCACGCTACTCTGGAACCCATAAAGGATTAGTGGTGAATTAGTATAGTGAAATATGAAATTTGAGAAGTGGACATGTTAGTCTGTTATTTTGATTGAAAAGGATAGTGGAGGGATAGAAGAGTGAAGGTTTTAGACTTTGGTTTTGTTTTTTGTTTGTTTTTGAGGTCAAAGCAGTAGGAGGAGGCTTAGCATGAGTAAAAAGGGATGTGGAGGGGAAGAGTCAGAGGGAAGAGTTTAGAAAGGCTTGTTTTGGGGAATCGGTATAGTAAAATAGGTGTCAGATAATGCAAGGATGGGGTAGAGTAGGGGAGAGTCTAGAAAGGGTTATTTTGGGAATCATAGTAGTGGTATGGGGTTTGGGATGAATGAGAGAGTGGATGTAGAGGATATATTGATAGAGGTATATGGTGAGAAATAGGGCAGTGCATTGGAAAGAGTAGTAGAAAGAGGTTTGAGATGAGTCGGAGAGTTGAGGTAGAAGATATATTGAGAGAGGTATAGGGTGAGAATAGGATAGTGCATTTGATATGCTGAATTAGAAGAAAGTAATAAATATATAGATCCATAAGTACATGGAAAGTATATAGATGCATACAGGAAGTAAGTATATGTAGATTAAAAATATTGATAGAGTTATAGGGTGAGAAATAGGGTAGTGCATTGGAAAGAGTAGTAGATAGAGGTTTGAGATGAGTCAGAGAGTTGAGGTAGAGGATATATTGAGAGAGGTATAGGGTGAGAAATAGGGCAGTGGATTGTATGCTTTTTTAGGAGAAAAGTAATAAATATATAGATCCAAGTACATGGAAGGTATATAGATGCATAAGGGAAGTAAGTATATGTAGATTAAAGATGCATTAGATAAACTCTGGGTTTCAAGTGTTGTTGAACTTAAAAATGTATTTCTTAATTTTTTTAAACATAATTATTCTACATGTTTATACAAAGCAATACGCATATATATGTACATATCTATAATACAAATAAATGCTTATATACATAGGGATATGCTTTATATTTCTGTTTGTGTATGGTGCTTATGTGGGGAAGAGCCAATTCTTGAGCAGTTTTCTGAAGATAAGGTGGTTGTCCGTGGATCTTATGTTTGGGGGTAAAGAGTTCCATAGTTTGGCTGCTTGAACAGACAAGGATGTGCCGCCCATGGTTTTTTTCTTGTATCTTGGGATTTTGAGGCGAGGTGCCACTCTAGAGCGGAGGTTCCTTTGTTGAATGTGTTTGTTGATTTTATTCCTGATGAAGAGCAGTCTCATTCCATGTATCACTTTGTGGGTGATACAAAGCAGCTTGAACGTGGATCTTCTGGCAACCGGTAACCAGTGCAGGGCTTTCAAAGCAGGGGAGATGTGGTCTCGCGGTTTGATATGCAAGAGTTGTCTGGCAGCCGAGTTCTGAATCTGTTATAGTCTTTTCATGGTCGTTAAAGGTGATCCGTGGTAGAGGCTATTGGCGTAATCGAGTGTGGACAGAACAAGGGAGATGGTAGCTTGGACCTTGTGTGGAAATCCCAAATGGGGGAAGATTTGTTGCAGAGTTTTTATAGTAACAAAGCTTGATCTTGCTAGTTAGTTCACTTGGGCATTCATCGATAGCTTGGAGTCCATGGTCATTCCGAGGTTTCTTACTTCCTTCGATACTTTAGGCGGTGATCCCACTTCATCAGGCCAGGCTGCAAGTGGATCATAATGTTTTCAATCGCCACACATGAGTATTTCCGTTTTAGTAGCATTCAATTTGGGATTGCTCCAGGTCATCCATTGATCCACAGCTCTAAAACAACTGAAAATTGGCGAGTTTCAAATTTCTGTGGGGCATTCTAGTTGAAAGAGTATTTGCGTGTCATGTGCATAGTTATAGCACGTGAGGTGAAATTGATTGATCAGTACCGATAATGACTACATGTAGATGTTGAAAAGCATGGGCGAGATGATAGAGCCTTGAGGAACCCCTGCTTTTGTAGAGTGCGGTTTGGATGAGAAAGGTGGGGTATGGAAGACATTAGTTCTGTTTTTTTTTTTTAAACAAATTTTATTGTGTCAAACGTCACATACATTGCAGAGCTCCTTAACCCAGGATACATCTGCCACAGTAAGCATTCCGAATCATTTCAAGGGACATTTGATATACAAATTTTCTTTATAAACTCAATTGTAAGACAAGAGAACAGAAAGACATTAAACCCCCCCGTTGCCTGAACTCGCCACTGCGTCTTATTTGCCACTGCACTCCCCGGTCCCCCACACACAGATCCCTGCTGCCCCCCAAATCACCTACTCAATGGGCCCACGCAACTCCATAGGTGCCGAGAAGTCGATCAGAGGCACCGGCTCCAAGTCTAGGCCTCGATAATCCGCCCACCTCTCCCAAATTTTGGGATGTTTTTGTGGGCAGCCCCTAGCCTTAAATATTGGGATCTCCAACCCCATGCAGAAATCCAGTCCATTCTTCCAGGCCGAGAGAGAGGGCGGAGTTGTCGCCTTCCACCCCCTTGCTATGTCTCGTTTCGCTAAAGTCAGTCCCAGCAACAACAAGTGTCGTTTGTAGAGGTTACCTCCTATACCCTCCATAATGTGCAGGATTACCAGTCTGGGGGAGAAAGGAAGTTCCCACCCCAACACCTCCGCCAGACAGGCCATGACCTCCCTCCAAAATTTCGTGAGTGCTACACAGTGCCAGATGGTATGCATCAGGGACCCCTCCTCTCGGCCACAGCGCAGACATATCGGGGATTGAACAAGACCCGCCCTCCATAACCTGAGCCTAGTATAGTATACCCGGTGAAGGTATTTGAATTGAATGAGACGCAGTCGCATCGCTATTGCTGCCTCTCTAGGAGACGCCAGTGCCTCTGTCTAGTCATCCCCATCAAGTAGGCCGACATCTTCAGCCTATGCATCTCTAAGTTTATCTAATGAACTGGCGCTATGTGTCACCAAGGACTGATAAATCTTCGATATCTTGTGGTCCTGCAAATCACCCATGAACACCTTGGCTTCTAGCGGACTAAATTCAGGGAGCGCTTCTAGTCCCGAGACGCTGGGATGTATGGCATGCCGAAATTGGAGGTATTTGTAAAACTTGGTTTTCGGCATCTGGTACTCGTGTTGCAAATCTTGGAACGACTTCAGCATCAAGCCCCACATTACGTCTCCCAGCGTCGAAATGCTGATATTATCCCACCCCCGGAACCCAGATGATGCAGCTAGCTGCGGAAGACGGCCGTTGTACCACAGTGGGGTTTCCCTGGTCAGCGTATTCCACCACCCCATCCTGCGGAGAGATTGCTTCCAGACCTGGAAGACCACCCTAGTAGCCGACGGGAGAGAATTGCGCAACATCGCGGAGTATAAGATAGTATGTAAAGTGGAGTCCCCCATACACCTTCGTTCCACTGCGTAGGCTGGGTCCTGCCGATCTCCATACCACCACTCATTCAGCACCAGAAGATGCGAGGCCAGGTAGTACGATTGGACATCTGACGTAGCCAGCCCCCCACAATACGTAGAGTGGAAGCAGGTCCGCAGCGCCACCCTGGACGCCCCCCCTGCCCACAGAAATTGCCCTAATGCCGCGTTGACTTGGTGGAACCACATTGGAGATACAGGATAGGGATGATTCTGTAGCTGATAACGCAGACACGGCAGCGATACCATCTTAAAGATAGTCGATCTGCCAAAGATGGAGAGGGGCATGTGTGACCAGTGTTTCATTTCCTCGCGCACGCGTGCCCACACAGGTGCTATATTACTATCCCACGCCACTTTCGGTGAATCTGACAAGAAAACTCCCAGGTATTTCACGCCCTCTGACGTAACCTGGATTGCCGAGGCCCAAGGCCCCAGGTCTGTAGTCCCTCCTAGTGTCCACAGTGTAGATTTACGCGGGTTCATACATAACCCAGACGTTTCCCCAAAGATCTGCATGATGCGCAACAACCTCGGTCCCGTCCTATTGATATGTGTTAGGAAGTATGGGACATCATCCGTATACAAAGCGATGCGGTCGGAGAGCCCTTGGTCCCATTCAACGCCTGCCACTTGCGCATCCATTCTCACCCACCTCGCCAGGGGTTCCATGGCCAAGGCAAAGAGGTATGGGGACAATGGACATCCCTGACGGGTACCCCTACCAATGGGAAATGTAAAGGAGGTGGACCCAGCAACAAGCACCGACGTTGTAAGGTCTGTATAAAGCAGTTTTAGGTATGACAGAAAGCGAGGACCCATGTTCAGTTGGTCCAATAGTGCAAGCAAATAGACCCAGCTAAGGGAGTCAAATGCCCTATCCATATCGGCCAACAGGAGTGCAGCCCGCACACCCTTTCCCTGCACCGCAGCTATAGCCGTGTGAGCTCGTCTGATATTGTGACGTGTTGCCCTCTGAGGCATGAATCCTGCCTGGTCGGGATGTACCAGATCAGTTATGTGGGATTGAAGGCGATTGGCCACTGCTTTGGCCAGAATTTTGGCCTCAACATTTAGCAGGGATATGGGGCGATACGATGAATGCTGGTCTGGGGGTCGGCCTGGCTTATGAAACACCACCACCTCTGCATGTCTCCAGTCTTGTGGTAGGTACCCCTGATCCCTAGCTTCCTCAATGACCTGGAGATAATGGGGCCCTAATTTGGAGGAGTATTTCTTAAAGAATTCACAGGGGAACCCATTTGGGCCTGGCACCTTGCCGGAGTTGTGATCTCCCAGCGCAGCACTTATCTCCTCGTCTGTAAGTGGAAGGTCAAGTGCTACGCACGCCTCACCCGAAAGGGCGCACAGCGGTAAATCAGATAGAAAGCGCTGCACCACATTGGCCTGCAGGAGTTCCCTAGATGTATACAACTCTGCATAGTAACGCGCAAAACTTTCTGCTATGAGAGATGGATCACTCATGACCCTACCATCCGGCCCCAGTATATTCGGGAGAACCTGTGGTTGCAAGGCCCCTTGACACAATCTATGCAACAATTTACCACACTTGTCGCCCCATTTGTAAATTCTACTACGGGATGCCAACCACGCGAGACGTGCCTCCTCCATCAGGGTGTCGGCATGGGATTGTCTCTCTAATGCCAGTTGGCGGTGTACCAAGCTGCCCCCTCCTTTCTACTGTTCTGCTCCAATTCTAGTAAGCGGGCCTCTGACCGCAAAAGCGATTCCCGCCGGATTCGACGGGCTGCCGCGCAGTATGAGATATCCACCCCCCGCAGGATAGGCTTCATAGCCTCCCATAAAGTCGCCTCCCCAGTTACTGTACCCAGGTTTGTATCCAGGTATTGCTCTATTGCCTGCTCCATATGCTCCCGATATTGTGCATCCTGCAGATGCCAGGGGGATTAGCGCCAACGAAAGGGCTGCTTCTTGGGGCCCAGCTGCATCGTCAAAGACACCGGGGAGTGATCAGACAAACCCCTTGGGAGAATCTCTACAGCCCGTAATCGTCCCACAACTCCCAGTGGCACAAATATATAATCAAGGCGGGAATAGGAATCATGTGTTGTCGAGAGGTACGTATAGCCTAATTCTTCATGATGCAGTCACCTCCATGTGTCCACCCAACCCAAACCAGCCACCAATGCGCTCAATTTGGTACTATGTGGGACAGCGGGATGTCCTCCCGCCCTCCATCTATCCATGGTCAGATTCATAACATCATTCCAGTAGCCCCCTACAATCGCTAGCCCCTCAGGGATATCAGCCCACAGCGACGTAAGGCGCTCCACCAATGCCTATTGCAGCGGCGGGGGAGCATACACACACCCTAAGACCACTTGTTCCTCGTATATGGTATCCTGGATGAATACGTATCTCCCCTGAGTGTCAGTCCATGCCTTGATATGTTTATAGGGGACTCTGCGGTGGATCAGAATCACAACCCCTCGGGATCCCCTGGTGAAACCTGAGTGGAACACTTGAATATAGCCATAGCGGAGAAGACACCGAACCTTATTACCCAGTAAGTGCGTCTCCTGAAGGAGCAGAACATCCGCCTAGTACCGTTTGGCCTGATGGAGTAGGGCCCCTCGTTTGATTTTTTGTAGCACTCCCCGGACATTCCAGCTCACTATGCGAAGATCCCCGGCCCGGGGTCGCGCCCTATCTGTGGGGGCTGCTATCTAACAGTCTCCGGGTTATAGCATGTGGGGCAACTATGGACCAGCATACGAGTCGTGTCTGGGCGTGGCTGTGACGCAGCGCAAACATATAACATTTGTACCCCAACTTCCCCTGTCCCCCCAACCTATACCTCAAAACAACTGAAGTATCTGTTGCAGTGGGGGTGGCTAGCAGGCCCCAACGGGAGCCCCCCACCCACCCCCTCAATGGATCCCCAGCAACTTGCCCATCTTCAACAGGTGTGCCCCTGAGCTACCAAAAGTCAAACAGAGGTACTAGCCCCTGCTCACGTTTCCCCAGTTTAGCTTCATATCTTCAGCAGTCTCCCATTGCGGAGAAAGTAGGGTAGCTATGATGCCGAAGACCCCTGCCGGGGAGCCGAGGTAGATCCGCTGGGATCACTGCAGGATTTGGAACGGCGTCGGGATCTCGACCTCCTTGTCCTTTTGGGCTTGATCTTGGGTGGCCTGCGAGAGGCCTCACCTGATGAGGAGTACGATTCCAGCCCAGGCGGCGTGCGTTGTCGAATCTTCACGGTTTCATCCGTCCATTGAAAGACATCTTCCGGTGACTCAAAGAAAAGAGTTCGAGACTGGTACACCACTCGCAACTTGGCAGGATACAGCAATGCGTATGGGAGCTTCAGCTCGCGCAGTCGAGCCTTGGCCGCCAGAAACGACTGCCTCTTCTGTTGAACCAGTCTAGTATAGTCCGGGAATATGAGATTGCGGGTATTCTCAAACAGCAAGGGCTCCTTGATTCTGGCTTGCTTAAGGATCGTGTCTCTGTCATGGTAATTTAATATCTTCGCAATGACGGGCCGTGGTCTGGCCCCAGGAGGCGGCTTCTGCATCAGAGCCCTATGCGCCCTTTCCACTACGAAGCAACTGAACAGCGAGTCCACGGGAGCCAGCTTGCAAGCCACCCAGTTTGGAACGAAGCGGAGGTTGTTCCTCCTGGCCCTGCCTTCTGCGTCTTCCACCCTCGAGGCCAGGCCCCTGGTGATCGTTTCCAAGGATGCAACCTTTTTTTGCAAGGTAACGACCGAGTCCTCTACTCCCGAGACCCTAGTCTCAGCCTCGGTGATTCGCTCAACAGCATTCCGAAGGTCTTGCCGTAGGAGCATGACGTCGGACCCCACCTCTCCAATATTTGCTTCTAGAGCGGCTCTGGATTGTGTAATAGCCGCCATAAGCGCAGCATTGTCTGGAAGGCCACCCTGCGCACCTCCCTATTCCGCTGTCGGGGCTCCAGCTCCAGCATATAGATCCAGGGTGCTCTGTTTGGCAGAGCCTCCGACCACCTTGTCCCTCGTCATTGTGTAGCTCGGATCACTGGGCTCCCAAGATGGCGGATCGATAGCCCCCCAGACCAGCCCCCAACACGAGCAGCACCCACCAGGCCCGTGGTATGTTGCCCTTCGCTGCCACAGATGCTGCTGTCGATCCTGTCTTGTGTCCAGGAGCTCCAGGAATGGGAGGCTTGGATGGGGCCCTTTTGTCCACAAACTGCACCAAGCGCTAGCCTGGCCGCTTCTGTGGACCTTTGCGCCACCACACCCCCTAATGGGTGCCCCCCAGTCCTCCCAATCGCGCGTTCACGATCGCCTGGGCAACGCGAGTTACCACCGCACCGAATCCTGCGTCCCTGTGGCTCCAAGACCCAACCCCACATCAGAGGAAGAGCGAGGATTCAACTAGGGCCCAATAATTCCAGGCCAGACTCCCACTTGCTGTAGTGTCTACTGTAGTGTCCCCCGAGTCACCCACAGCCACGCAGCAGGCAATACGCCTCGCCCGCTGCTGCTACGTGTCCTCGGTTAGCTCTGCTCCCAGCGGCCCCAGTATACTCCACTGCCATCCAACAGAGGCAGCCCAGCCCCAGATCCGGGCCGCTGTGTCCTCCCAAGTCGGTGCAGCCACAGAGTCTCTATACGCAAGAACCCTTCGGGGCATAGAACATTGCCGTGGCTCCCGCAGCAACCCCCAGGTCGCAGACCTCAGTCCGGCAGCCACCAAGAGACAGGGCCGCGCGGGCCAACTCCCAGTCCTCGGAGCCAGCTGCCGCGTAGCCCTAGGGGCCCCGCTAGGACTCGTCTGGGTCGCTGTAGGTCTCGCACCTGGAGCCGGCCCCCAGCAAGCCCGCCACGCTCCCCCTCCCTGCGGCTCGATCCAGCCGCCGAGCACGAGACAAGAGGCAGGGGGAGGGGGAGAAGCACCAGGACACTCACCGGAGCCGCATCGGGGACCGCTCCGCAACATGGATGCCTCCGCTGCCACCACTCAGGTTCCTCGTATGTGCCGAAGGGCCGATTCACCGCCCTGCGTAGACCAGTGGCCTCTGGGGATATCGGCGCAGCCCGCACCCATTGTCCTCAGCTTCTGCAGGCGCCGCCTGGGCCCCGCCTTGCAGCCACGCACCCGGCCTCCAAGATTGTACGCCTCCTCCGCTGCAGCGTTCACTACAGTCGCGGTCTGTCCCCGGGTCCGACTGCTCTCTGTTCGGTTCCCGACTACCACGGAGGGTGATAGGGAAGATTACAACTGGCAAAACAGGATATTTGAAGGATTTTGAAGATGGGCTAAGCGGAGCTCGCCTAACACGCGCCCACCATGTTGGATCGCTAGGCCACGCCCTCCCCCCCCACATTCGTTCTGCTTTGAAGGTAGGATGTGATCCAGTCTAGAGCAGTCCCCTCTATGCCGGCTTCGTATGGTTCAGCAGGTACAGTGGCACAGGGGCCACAAGCTCTAGGGACCCCACTAAACCCAGATTATTGCTAACGTTTACTACTAAAAACAGTCACAAGTGCATTTATCTAGCAGGAAATAGGGTCATGCTTTGAATGGTGCAGCAGGTGCCGTAGCACCAGGACTAAAAGCTCTAGGCACCCCTCTAAACACCCAATATTGCTATATTTTACTACTGAACAGGCAGCAAGTGCAGTTATTTTGCAGACAGCAGAGACATGATTTAAATGTTGCACCAGGTGCAGCGGCACCGGACCCAAAAGTTATCAGAATTCCTCTAAACACATAGGGCCATATGTATCAAGCTAAATTGCGATCGCAAACGCTGAAATTCGCAGAATTTCAGCATTTGCGATCGCAATTTAGCAGTGTGCAATGTATCACACAAAATCCCACTCGCAAAATAAGGAATCGCAAAATTTGCGATTCCCTATTTTGCGAATGCATTTAAGGAATCGCAAATTGCGATTCCTTAAATGCAATGTAAGAAGCACAAAAAAGTGCGATTTGGCCTTAAGGAATCGCAAATTACCACCAACTTCAAGTTGGTGGTAAGTTGCATTTCTTTGAAAAATGCGCTTTTGCATTTTTCAAAGTGCCATGTGGAGCACATACATGCCCTTAGGGCATGTATGTGTACCACATGTGCACACATGCACATTTCAGGGGTGCAACAGGGTGTCCTTTTGACACCCTTGCACCCTTGAAATTGCATTCGCAATTTGCGAGTACCTAATGGGTACTCGCAAATTGCGAATGTCTTCCCATTCATTCCTATGGGCCCTAAGGTATTCCTTAATTGCGAGTCGCAATTTGCGAGTCGCAATTAAGGAATGTCAGGGAATCGCAAAATATTTGCGAATTTTTATTTCCATCTCGTTTTGCGATTCTCAAATAGCGATTCTCTAAAAATCGCTATTTGAGAATCGCAAAAAGTTTGTTTGATACATATGGCCCATAGTATTGCTATTACATCAATTAATTCTATTATTACCCTCTTTCATTACATTTTTCAAAATGTTGCTATTTCTTACCCGCACTATACCACTAGTAACAGCACAATATATTGTCTTTTTGTATGTACACAAGTCATAACACTTTAACAGAGTTTCTGTAACTTATATTGTACAGCTACTCAGCAAGCTACAACAGAAAATATTAATCACATAGGCGAAACCGAATGCATTTATCAATGCTTGTTTGCCTTTGCAGCAGTATGACTTCTAGACTTGAGACTTTTGTGTAGTGGATGTAGCACACAAGAAAGACTCAGGGGCATACTTATCAAAAAATATGCCTCTATAAACTTCAAAATGGTCACTCGCGTTTCAAGCTAACATTGCCTTCTAAAAAATTGTTCTTTTGCTATTCACCTTATGCGTCGCAATTCATCCTCATCTTAGAGTCAACAGGTTTACATGTAGATAGATGATGCATTCATGTATTTGTGTGGACAGAGCAATAGACCTACATATAATTATGCACATTTAGACCAAAACCTGCAGACACCCACAGACATGTAAATGGACGCACAGACCTACAGGTACCCATAACCGCAGACAAACAAACAAGTTATGTTGGTTACTTCTATGCAGCTTTACGCCATCTCAAAGTTCTAGAAGTGCCAGCAAAGTACAAATCAAAGAACAATTGAGTGAATCGTAAAAAGCCTTCTGAATGGAATGATACTCCCACAATTAATAATTACTGAATGCAACCACCTTGCACTTGTATCTGGCTATTCATTTAATTATGTAGTTGTCTATGGAGGAAACATGACACATAGGCATTAGAGCACCTTACAAAGGAATTACGTTGCATATAGTAGTATATAAATCAAGCAACCATGTCGAATCCAGGATAAAACCAACAGCAGTCAATGATCGGTGACCTATAACGTTACCAACAAAACAGGGGTGAACAGCATGAAAAATGGGCAAATATTTAAGATAAGCACAGCGATGTAAAGCAAGAGGAAAAGTAACAAGCATTTGCAATGCAATAGGTCTCGCATTTGCGAGAATTTAAGCTACTGGAATTTTAAGTGACAATGCCTTTTATTTATGTGTTGTTTTTTAAAACATAAGTAAGAGGCATTGTCATTTACAATGGCAATAGCTTAAACTCTCGCAACTGTGAGACCTATTGCATTGCAAATGCTTGTTTACTTTACTGCAGGCAACATTGCCTAATGCACTGATGTGATCACCTGACCAGGTTCATCCTTTACATGCCATGAAGTGCTTCCCATCAGTGTTTCAAACTGCACTTCTCAGGAGCAAACAGGTACTCTGAATAGTGAGTACCAGCACATCTATGTTTACATTTAAAGGAAGGCTTACCACCATGTAAATTATGCAATGTGAAAAATCAGGAATGGCTCAGGTTCACAGGCAAACACAACAAGATGATGGACAGATTGCTGAAACTTTTCAACCACTCACACCCAGTTACAGATCCGGGTTTAATCCATTGTTCTTTTGCTCACCATGCCACCCCAGTTTGGACCCAGCCATATGCAAATCAGTCTTGACCCTGTTCCTCATAGGAACAGTCCAGCCCGAACTGCTTGAATCCGGTGGCAGAGCGAACAAGGGACCTATGGTCTGGGTATACCCTTGGCTACTTAGGGCAAACACAGCATGCCTGGGGGTGAGTGTTTGAAAAGTTTCAACACTTGGTCCATCAGTTTATTTTGAAATGTTGCAACGTACGCCCCAAGTGGGTAAGGGTCCCTTGCTCGCTGCGCCACTGGATTCAAGCTAGCTTCGCTGATGAGGGGTGATACCCTGAAACCGGTCCCAGGATGCTTGTTTCTGGTCCACGAAGTACCTGGCCTGGCAGTTCGGCTGGACTGTTCCCGTGGGGAGCAGGGTTAAGACTGATTTGCATTTGGCTGGGTCTAAACTGAGGTGAAGTGGCGAGCAAAATAAACATGGATTAAACCCAGATCTGTGACTGGCGGTGAGCGCTTAAAATGTTTCAACAATCCGTCCATCATTTTATTTTGTGATGTTGTAAGGTCCACAGGCGACTGTTATCAGCCTCAACTTTTCCAATCCTGAGTTTCCGTTGACAAAACATGTTTTTTCATGCACGTCAATTTAATTGTTTATCACAAAGCAGAGCAGCAGCTCCCTGAAGGACAACAGGTGCCACTGGTGGGAACATCAACTACCAGAATGCATCTGACCAACAAATGAAAACCCAGAGCTGAAACATGGCGTCGCTGGTAACGGAGTTATATGGAAACCTTACTGCTGAAACATATTTTGCAGGCATTTATTTTATAAGGAATTCACACACTAATTCTGAAAAACGCACACCCAGTAATTCTACTCGGTAAAGAATGCAAGCACGAGAAATTAAACATGTAATGTAGCTCAGTCGGTTACTGTTGCTGATGCACATATCTCTGTACATCCCGCAGAATATAGGTTTGATAAAACGACCAATATTTATTTTGGAGAACACGTTATTCACAACACTACGAAATAAAGCTATTGTACCATGGATTAAACAAGAGGCTGTATTCAACTGGAGGTATAATAAAGGACTGAACGAAATGAAAGGGCATTAGCATTCTGCATACGGTAGCCAAGTGGCTTGAAGTCCATTCAGGCTTTCTTTTACTAACCACAGTAATCTTGCACTTTAACCAAAGTTATTCTACTGAAGACCACAGCTCCCAGACTGCACTAGGCTGTTACATGACAGAGGAAATGCTGCATTATAGGTGACACGGAATGCGGAAATCATCTGAAGATGTTCACATGGCAGACCTAGGGTACCCCATTCAATCCTACCTGGTTTTCTTTCTGAATTACGTGCTGCTACTTGCAGTCCTTAATTTATAATACACTACAACAAGTCAACCCCACAAAAAACAGAAAGGAAACTTAAAAGCAGGCTGGGACGACGAATCCCATCTATCAAGGAAGGGACTCCGCGTGGTGCCTGCTGAGAAGCGCCTGCATATCTTGCTATCACTTCAAGCACTGTACCTTTCTTGTTGTCCATGGTTTCCTGGTGCCGACGTTACGCTTTGCAGGGAAAGTAGACAGACTGGAAAAATCCTGACGCGGACGGCTCTTGCAAGAAGTTTAGCAGGAATGCATTGCATCCGTCAAGAGTTGCAATAGAATAGTTTCGACCTGATTTTCCAGGGTCCACACCTAGGACGCGAAGTGGGACGGGGGAGCTGCACCGCCCCCGGCGTCCTTCGGGCGGAGCGTGCCCCCCGGCCGGTGCACACACCAGGGCAAAGAAAAACAAGTTTCTGATTCCAGCTGCGACTGAGGAGCGCTGAGATTGTACAATACTGGTGATGACACTGTAAAGAAAATAATAGTAAAGACGCAGTCTGTGGAAACACAGCGGCATACATTTAAATAACAAGCAAAAGCGAAAGCACGTTGTGCTGAAACGTCGAGACCCGTACGCGTGCACATGACCCGTACGCGTGCACATCTCCTGTCCGGGCGCGTGCACATCTCCTGTCCCCCTTCCGAAAAGAAATCGACGACAATAGATCTCGCCAAGCGGGCAGCGCATGCGCTGCGTCTCTAGGCGAGACCTAAAAAATAAGATAGGTACTCAGAAGGAATAAGAAGAGTGGAATCACTTGTAAGGGACAGCAAGGCAGAGATTGAATAATATGTAGTCGATCAATGGGTTAAGTTGTAGGGATTGATTATAAGAAGAGTAGATAATGATCTCAATCTCAGTCCAAGGGTCTTATGTCCAAGAGAAGTTTAACCTCCCTTTTGAAGTTGCAAGGCACGTATTGGGATGAATTGCTAATATAAATGAATTCCAAATTCTTGTGGTGCTGCCATAGAAGCCTTACTTCTTATACTTTTCCCATTTGTAAATGGAGGAAAATTAAGTTCCTAAGTTTAAGTCTACATTTCTCAAGCCCCATTGACCATTTTGAGATTTTCAATTTCTCAGCCAGAAATCCTTGTGAGTACAGGGGTCAATATACCAGTAGGATGCATTTTTTTCAGGGTGATTAACAGAATCTCTGTTTTAGAGGGGATGGCTTTGCAGGGTGTTGTAGAGCAAAGAAATGTAATTTATAGACAAAATCTTAAGTTGATTTATGTGTCATCCACATATAAATAATAAAGTAACCAAGTGGTTCCAGATACAGATTAAACAGAATCCAAGGCAGAACGGAACCTTGAGGAACCTTTGTTGCAGATCAATATTAATAGATGCTGAGTTTCAATTATAACAGCTTGGGTTTGGGTTGACAAATAGGAGGTGAACCAGTATTGTACTACAACTTGTGACCATTTATTTTTTCAGAGATGAATGATTTACTGTATCGAAGGTAGCTAATAGAGCTAGGAGCACAAGTAAACAAGAGTTTCCTTAGTCAAGGGAGTGGACGGCTTAGTCAATAACCTGTAGAAAAGAAAACTATGCTACTGTCAGGATTCAGGATAAGTGCAGCCACTCTATTAGGTGCAAGGTGCACATGGGATAGAGATAGAGACAGTGAATGAATGAATGAAAAATGTATTGTTCAGTTAATAAAAGCTTACAATAAGACACATTTATACACATTTCGTACATTTCATACATATAACCATTATTTAACCATTTTTAAAAACCAACATGATTAAAATAGGATTTGTCCCACAATAAGAACACTCAATTCATCTAGTTGAAACATGTAAAAAAACTAAACGTAAAGTGCGTTTACTGGTAACATCGTCTACCTACTGTTTCTTCTTATCTAGAGTACCCCATTTAATCTATTTATTACTAACTTGCTGCACACTATGAGTAGGTCTAACCATTCCTGATGTGTGGCATGCAGAGAGTCCTAGTTGATTTTTTATTTTTTTCCCCCGTAAATCAATAGTATAAAAACGATAAGAGCTCTTTACAGGGCACTATTAGCCAATTTCCTCTCTGCTATATCTATGAACTTCAAGAATCTGGCAGTAAATTGTAAAGATTCTCCCTGCAAGCAGGCTATAACTGCTTGTCGACATGTTCGTATGGTTTGACGATTAAAAATCCTGCCTTAACAGACTTCTGCGTTCAGCTGTTAGAGCTGGGCAACTACAAACTATATGGCAAATGTCTTCTCTCTTATAATTGCAGAGGCGGCATGTCCTTTCACTACTCGGCTTTTTCCCGAGACAGTGGAGGACAGGTCAGTGGAAACTGAAGAGGTTGGAAAACACTAGACTGCTAACTGCATGAAGGTGCATACTCCCAGGTTTGGGTCATTTCCTTGTTACTGGTGGCAGAGCTGTATTTAAGACCTTACTTGGCTCTCAGACCTTGCCTGGCAGCATGTCATAAGTTGCAGTGGCTATTCACGACTTGTACCAGTTTGCAATCATTATCCGTCCCTCAAATTTGCTGTTTTGGTCCCTTTTTGTTCCCATTCGGTTTTCCCTGTTCGGCCTCTATATTCCTTTTCCTGTATTTTTTGTGCTTCCTTTCTCACTTGCCTTCAGGCTTCTGACAAAGGAGTTTGCAGTGGTGTCCTGCAACTTTTAGCTGGAATCAAGTTTGGCTAAAGAGTTGTCAAAGCAACACCCTCTGCAGAATCATTAAGCTCTACTAAGCTTGTTTTTAGTGGGACTTTCCTACTGGCTGAAAATCCTTAGTCACCTGTTTTAATCTTGTCTTCCTGGTAGCCAGTTCAGTAAAACCAGTTTCTGTAATATCCAGAGAAAGTCCAGCTGTTGGACTTGGCCCTTTCTGCAGGGTCATCCCCAAACATTTTTGCCTTCACCCTCCTGTTTTCAGGACTTGTTTTCAGTTGGCTTTTAGGACTCTGCACACTTAACCACTGCTAACCACTACTAAAGTGCTTGTGCTCTCTCCTTCAAACATGGAAATATTGGCTTGCACCCATTTGTTGCATTTAATTTACTTGTATGTTCCTGGTAAAATTGTACTACATGTACCCAGGGCCTATAAATTAAACGCTACTAGTGGGCCTGCAGCACTAATCGTGCTACATACTTAAGTAGCCCTTTAAACATGTCTCAAGCCTGCCATTTCAGCCTACGTGTGCAGTTTAAACTGCCATTTCAACCTGGAAAATTAACCCTTTTATGAGGCTTCAGCCTTCCTTTTTTAATACTTATAAGTCACTACTAAGGTAGTCCCTAAACAACCCTTTGGGAAGGGTGCAGTACATTAAAAAAGTTGGACATGTACTTTTACGCTTTACATGTCCTGTTAGTGAAAAACTCTTACATTTGTTTTTCACTACTGCAAGGCCTACCTCTCCCACATGATACCGTTGGGTTACTATATTGCATTTAATAAGCGATAACTTCTGATTGCGGCAGGTCAAAATGTCATATTTTGTGTTTAAGGAACTGTAATTTAAAAACTTCTTTGATGGTAAAGTAGGATTTGAAGCCACAACTCTGAAAATGCCACTTTTAGAAAGTTATACAAAAAGTGATGCATGCAATGCTTAAATTAATCTCAGCCTCTAGTAATTACGTGGGCAACATCGCAATCCATTGTTAATTTGCACACTATGCCAACTCAGTTTGGACTCATCTATATGCAAATAAGTTTTAACCCCAGCTCCAATGGGAACAGATCAGCCCGAACAGCCAGGCCAGGTCCTCTCTGAAACAGAACACAAGCGACCGAGGACCAGTTTTGGCATTGTTGGGGGCTCATAAACCGGGTATAGCTTGGTTATTGTGACTCAGTGTGCACGGGACCCAAGTCTGGGTGTACAAGTCCCACTTAGGACGACATAATAAAGATACAAAAAGTGATAGGGTTAATGCTTGAATTAATCTCCGCCATTGGTAATTACTCTGGGCCGCTTCCCAGTCCATCGTTACTTAGCACACCATGCCACCTCAGTTTGGACCAAGCCATTTTTAAATCAGTCTTGACACTGCTCCAATTTGAGCAGTTCAGCCCGAACGCAACATTCTGCATCATGACATATGATACGATTCTCAGTGGGATTAACCTGGTCCCTGTATCCGACCAACACTCCATCTCAGAAGGTCTGAACTTGTGACTGGTCGACCAGATAACCACAGTTGGTGCTTTGTGCTTTTTGACGCTACTTTTAACTAAGACTTTAAAATTGTATATCCCCAGTTCTACTGATTGGATTTTTGTCATTCTGGTCTTGTTTTATTTATTACAATTTACTCTGTTTTTCAAGATTGGTGTGGGATTTTCCGTGTGTTGTGTTCTCAATTTATTATTGTTTGAGGGCTGCATAAATACTTTACGTATTGCCTCTAAATTTGGCCTGACTGCATTTATTCCAAGCTACCAGTTAGTTAAGCACATGTTAATTTAGCGAATTTTTGTGGTTCATCCTGAGGAGGATTTTGGCTATTGCTTGAGAAGAGTTTCATCCCCCTCAACCAATAACTCAATTTCTCACATCCTCCTGTAAATGTATAATATTCTCTGGTTGGATCTGGGCCATGACTTCATCACTTAAATCAATTGGCATTACATTAGTAGGTACTAAGGGCCACATGCTTGGAGAGTTTACATGTCTTGTGGCTTTTTGGAGATGACAGGTTTTTCAAGCCGCTGAAGTGGCACTAGCTTCAGCTGAGGTAGCTTGTGTACGACAGTCTTCTCCCTGTTACCTTCTTCTGAATTGTGCCTGACAGTATTTTTCCTGTTCCTTTGTTGCAAATTTGCCTCCTACACATTATCCAAGCACACTCTTCTGGACCTTCACATTGACCTTTCCCAAGAAAAATGCTCCCCACGATAGCAGTGTGCATGCCTAACTGGGAAGGCTATCTGATTTTCGCTATACTTTCGCACTCAGCTCCCCATTGTTTCAAGTTGCTAATAATGCTGAGGTTATATGTGTGGCAGACGCTACCTTGCTAGTCATTAGGTATTTTATTTATACATTCCTATAAAACACGCTCAATCTGGGTGGGTCAGCATACTGTACATGAAACTGAGTGAAGTAAGACATCACAATACAAAAAACTTAGTAGGGCATAAAAGACCACAACAAACAAAAAAGATGGCGCAAGAACAATTCAAAATAGAGGAGGTGAAACAGGAGGGAAGTGCGAAGTGCTAGAGCGATTACGAAGCAAGAGAAGCGCAGGAGAATGTAAGGAGTGTGTAGTTAACTACTAGAAATGAGAAAGGAGAAGAAAAATACATGGAAAAAGTTGAGATAAGGTGCGAAAAACAGGAAAGGTAGCTAGGAGGGGGCAGAAAGGGAGGAACAGAGAGGGAACAGGAAAGATACTTTGTGGACAAGAATTAGTAACAAGCATTGGTAAATGCATTAGGTTTCGCCTATGTGATTAACGATAAGCTATTTTTTGTTGTAAGTTGTTAGCTCGCTGAGTAGATGTACAATATAAGTTACAGAAAGTCTGTTAAAGTGTTATGCTTTGTTTACGTACAAAAACGCAATATATTGTGCTATTAATAGTGGTATAGTGCGGGTAAGTAATATAAAAATTTTGAAAAATGAAATGAAAGAGGGAAATAATAGAATTAATTGATGTAATAGCAATATTATGTGTTTAGTGGTGTTCTGACAACTTTTGGGCCTGGTGCCACTGCACCTGCTGCAACATTCAAATCATGACCCAATTGCCTGCAAGATAACTACATTTGTTACTGCCTGTTTAGTAGTAAAATATAGCAATATTTGGTGATTAGAGGAGTTATGACAACTTTTGGCCCTGGTGCCACTGCACCTGCTGCACCATTCAAATCAAGTCCCTTTCAACTGCAAGATAACTACAATTGTGTCTTCCTGTATAGTAGTAACATATAGCAATAGTAGGTGTTTAGAGGAGTCCTGAACAACCTTTGGGCCTGGTGCCACTGCACCTGCTGCACCATTCAAATCATGACCCTGTTGTCTGCAAGGTACCTGCACTTGTGACTGCATGTTTAATAGTAAAATATAGCAATATTAGGTGTTTAGTAGAGTGCCTAGAGCTTTTGATCCTGGTGCTACTGCACCTGCTGCATCATTCAAATCATGGCCCTATTACCTGCTAGATAAATGCAATTATGACTTTCCTGTTTAGTTGTAAAATTTAGCAATAATCTGGGTTTAGTGGAGTTCTGACAACTTTTTGGCCCAGCGCCACTTCACCTGCTGCACCATTCAACTCATGACCCTTTTGCCTGAAAGATAACTGCACTTGTGAGTGCCAGTTTAGTATTAAAATATAGCAATAATCAGTGTTTAGTGGGGTGCCTGGAACTTTTGGTTCCGGTGACACTGCACCTGTTGTGCTTTTGAAAGCATGACGCTAGCGCGTGCTAGATAACTGCACTTGTTACTGCCTGTTTAGTTGTAAAATATTGCAATATTCAAAGTTTAGTGGGATGCCTAGAGCTTTTGTTCCTGGTGTCACTGCACCCGCTGCACCATTGAAATCATGAACCTGTTGTCTGTAAGGTAACGTCACTTGTGACTTTCTGTTTAGTTTTAAATTTGAGCAATAATCTGGGTTTAGTGGGGTCCCTAGAGCTTTTGGCCCCGGTGCCACTGTACCTGCTGCACTATTTAAATCAAATCCCTTTTAACTGCAAGGTAACTGCAATTGTGACTCCTTGTTTAGTCCTCAAATATAGCAATATTATGTGTTTAGAGGAGTTCTAACAACTTTTGGACCCACGTACCACTGCACCTGATACACCATTCAAATCATGATCCTGTTGTCTGCAAGGTAACTGCACTTGTAGCTGCCTGTTTAATAGTAAAATATAGCATAACTTTATTTTTAACTTGAAATGTTTATTACAACATTTAGAATTTGAATATAATGATCAAAAAGATTAAGTTGAAAAAATCAATCCGATAATGCCTACAAAGTACAAATAAAGGTACTGAGGCATGAATAGGAAATGACACAAGTGTTCTAAGGCTAAAGCATCTGCTTTACACATCTAAGTTATAAAAAGCAAGCATTCCAGCATACTGTTAGAATCCGTGGGAAAAGATCTGATCTTGACAGTGAATAGGGCTTAAGCAGTGTGAACAGCTATAGTTGAAGTATCATAAATGCGTGCAGCCAGGGAAAGTTAACAAAACAATTCCACTCAAAAGCGAATAAACAGTAATTCGGCGATGGGGACTGATAAGAGCCTCTTTTTAAGCTATATTAGATACAAGAGATTTCACAACCTAAAAAAGAATTGCCCAGATCATAAGTTAATAAAAACAGATTTGTTTCAGACTTAAATTTAATAAGCGGGTGTTTATTTATGATTAGATGCTGCACTATTTGCTACATGCAATCTTGCACGAGCCACCTTCGCTTAGTCAAGTACTGCACGACTGCACACGTTTTTGCCCCTTCTTTGCATATTATTCACTGTTCCTTTTGGCCAAGTCTTTTGAGTGCATGGGGCTACTATGCAGAAGACATATTACTGGAGCAGTCTGTGTAAATGGTTGAACACATGCCTTTCTGCTCTTGGGTGCCTCCATCATCCAGTGCTCTGCTGGTGCCCTCTTTTCCAGACATTGTAAGTGTCTTAAACACCTTCTCCCAGGACTACAGCTACATGTAAATTGATGGTTAAAATGTCAGTGGCAGTGAACTTACACATTTGCCATGGTGTGATGTTCTGGACCAAGTCTTACATCTTCCACATACCATGGATACGAGGACACTGCATTCACTTTTTGAATGATCTTCCAAAGCCTCATGGATGTTTTGGGTGGGGCTGAGCATAAGGTGGCCCAACAAACGTGCGTGGTTGCTGATGACTTCCTGTACTTCAAGATCAGGGCGAAAACAGGAATGTTTTCTAGCAGCCATCCTTGCACAGTCTGGGTGGTTTCAACGTTTGTTGTGAGATGGTGGAGGATGATGATTGATCCTCTCAGGAAGTTTTAGTTTGCTGTGCGCTCAGGGGCTTAGCTTTGTCACTAAGATTGGGGGCTTGAGCTTCACATTTCCCAACAATCACGCTGGCATATCTTGTTAACATACATTATCTGAGACGCAGGACATGAGAGGGGCTTTAGGGGCATTGGAATGTAGGAGTCGTGCAGATTGTTAGGGGTAAGTAAAACAAAATATTTTGTAAAATAACCAACACTTTTTAAGAGTTTCTAAACACGGAGGAAGGAGAGCGAGAGTGTTTTAGTTTGTGTATGTAAAACTCCTAGGTGAAATCCTACAGACACCTCACCATAGCCCACTGAAAGCACCTGTCCGAAATATTTGCTAACAAATACATTTATTAGGGGGGTGGGTATAACCCCCCTATCCCCTGAAGCTACGCGTCCATGTGCGCTACTCACAAAAAAGGCTGCCCCCTTGCCTGTTTGGGATTCGGTGTTGGATAGACAGCTGCTTGGTATCAAAATATGATGTCTGGGTTGTAGAGTGAGTGTGTTTGGCTCCTCTCAGGCTGTGGCTGAGAACAACGATTTCCTCAGGCTCTGCACATTTATGTTTTGTTCTGTATGTGGTAAATATTGAAAGCAATACATTTTCAAGTGGTATTTTTCACACGTTTGATATGCACAGCATATGAAATGTATTGCACTGATATATATATAATGATGCTCAGACTCAAGCGCAGTTCATCCTGTATGGATATTTTGTGTGTGTATATGCTAATTTGCCTATTTCTGCAGCGAAACTTGTAATCAAGTCGTGAAAGTGGATTGTTTTACTGGACAAATTGAGGTTTATAATATGCCATCCCATGGGCAAGTAAATACTTTATACAGTTGCACTCTCTGATGATATATCCTACATCAAGTATACACGTGGAATAACAGCAGTTCTCTGATTATTTGGAAAAGAACATTGTATGCTAAAGTTTAGGTTGAATAGTTCTTGGTTTATAAGTAAAATGTTTTCAAGAAAACATTAATTCATTAGAACATCAAGGACCAGACATGTCCTGCTTCAGAGCAAGAGGACGTGTGAGACTGACTGCTATTTATAGCCAGCCCTCACCCAATACCAGAGCTGGGAATCTACAATCCTAAATGAAAATAGTACTATGGGTAATTACAAATTAAAAGCCGGTACATTTGTACCATTATCTTTAATAGATTTCATTAAGCAACTTTAAATTGTAAATAAATGTATTGCTCTGTTACTTTTGTTGTAGTTTTAAGATTACTCTGTTTGTCAACTGACTGCCCAAGTAATCTTTTCTGTCTTTGTATACATGCAGCATCCGTGCCTTCTGTCACTGACCTCTGGGCTAGTGTAGGGCTCAGAGGCAGAGACTGAATCCATTGCTGTAGACAGCACGTGGTCACTGCTCATCTTCTTGATATATTTGAGCCATCTCATTAGTTTGCTCCTCACTACTCCCACAATTGGAATGTCTTTGTGCTTTGTAGTATCTACGCATTTTTTTCATGCTACTGTTTTTTTTCTCAATAGATCCGAAGTCATTCGCAAAGGATTTTGCCACTGGTTACCTCATTGGAGAAGTTCTTTACAAACACCAACTCCAGGATGATTTTGATCAGTTTTCACAAAGTCGGTTAGTATGCTTTAACTAATAATCGTAGTTTTCTCATTTAGTAATTAATTGATGCTAAAACAAATCGTCGATTTGTCAAAGAATCTTTTAAAACGAGTCTTCACCAGCTAATTTTTTTTAATTCAGTGGTTGTGTTGTGCACGATGCACATGATTGTTGCATGGGTCACGCACCGAAAAAGAGAGGCTAGTGTGAATTCTTGATAGCATGTTTTTAGTGCCTGTTGCTATATGCTAATGCCACTGACCATCCTTGCAGTGCACTGACATATCGCAGATATTTACAAGTTTACACAAAGTGCTACTGAATTCACATTAGGGCTTTGTCGTGACATAAAAAGTGTCTGCATTTTAAGATGCATAGATTAAGGACGCCACAATGTGGCACAATATGCGCATGTATTACCACACTTAATGAGAATGTAAACCAGACGTGTCATTTGGTAATACTTGTTTTCTTATTGCAAGTGTTCTCTCTCACCACACAATGTCAGCTGATCTAGGCTCCTTCTGTGTATTACATATGCCCGATGCCATGAACTTTTATCTATATGCATAAACCCCGTGTCTGAACCTCAAATTTAAATAACTTGCTCTGTTTAAGTACTTAACAGTCACTTTATGTATGAGTTACTTGAAGGAGACTTCACATTGATATAGAACTTTATTGTAGCAGTTAATTTAAAACTATATATAATATGTTAAAAATAGGTCGAAGTTGCAAACCAGAACATAAAACACTATTAAAATTAGTGTCAGTTCGCATTCACTTGCATATGTACTATGATAAGAGTTAAATATAATATGATAGTCAATAAAAACAGACATTATATAATGTTACTGATAATCTTGCATCACCTTTATGTGACCCAGCGTTTAAATGTGAACTAGTCCTAAAAATTAATTCCTTTTGTCCTCAAGAATATTAATCACCACCTACCAATAATCACAAGCAGTGTCACAATATTACAGTATTTCTCCATGGCATTCCATTGTTCCATTAGCGCTGCAAGGCACTCCATTGTTGTTTATTTTCATGTATTGATACATGCAATATTATAAGTATTATTCTTAAGAAGTATTCAACGGAATTTCCTTAAGCTTTCTTAGGTCGTTCATTGCTGCAGAGACATAAATATATGTAAACAGCCACCTTCCAATAGTCTCAGTTGTAATATTTCATTGTGATTTTATGGCTCACGCTTCAGTGCAGCATGTAGGTATACTTTGGCATAGTGGTTTTAGTGTCCCCTCAATACAGAAGCAGAAATCGATGAGATTTAATATATCTTAGGTGGGCCCTGGCAAAAGAATCATAAATTACTTGGTCAACTTCATCCAGCAACCAATGCAACTTTGTGGTTTTTCAACTCTAGTATTAATAAAGCAACTAATGTTGTCATTGGGAGTCCCTCATTATAAAACCTTAGTCACCCCCAAGTTTTCATTAATGGTCGAAAGCTCGCAAGACAGAGGATATTACGGTTAATATTTCAGAGCGTGTCCATCAGTGGAAAGACCCCTGAGCAAATTTCCTGCCGAACTTTACATTCTAAAAACAAGGAGATTCCATCTGATCCATCATGTACTACTTCACTTCAGAGTTAGGCTTCTGTTTTAACGATATGCCCATTCTGTAACAGTGTCTGATATTTAGGATGCTGGATCATAAAGTAACTATATTCGTCAGCAAGGTTGCATGCGTGGTAGTTCTTTGTCAGATGCTTGTTCATTGCAAAAGATTACGTTTCTGGAATGTTGACCCCATGAAACAGATATGATTTTGCAGCTTCACCTTCAAGCAAGAACAGGAACCAGTTACTTACCCTTTCCAGTTTAGACATTTGTTCAGTTTCTTCTACTCTTAAGCATATTCCTAGATAGTGCCTTAATTTTTTGTTGTGGCTCCAGAGTAGAGAATGCAAGAGTTTTTTCCCCCAAGATTAGTCATGTTGTCTTATTGTTTATCTTTAAACTCTGTACAGATTGCAGGTCACAAAGATTTATTCTCAAGGGCTCTAATTTAATGAAAATGTAAAATGTTTGCTTGAGTTGCTAAGTGAGAATCAGCTACTCTGCCAAGCGCTCCCTGCAATTTAACAATCCGTCTATGAAGTTACATTTTAGAGCATTCAGTTTACATAAGGTTTTAACTTAGTAGACTCGTGAACCGCAGAACATGGTAGAAGCAACTTTGCCTAGAATGTTTACAATAACAGGATAATCAAAGCTCCTGCAAAAAGGGATCAGAGGCACATAAACCCATTTGCATTCTCCTAGACTTACCCACAGACAAGGTATATTTACAAGTGACCCTCTCAAGAATTCAATGGTTTGTTTGAAAAGGGAAATTAAGCTGGTCTTTAAGCTTTAGGCAGCTTATTTTTGCTCTATGTAACTTAGTTAAAAAGGGAGTAAGGTCCCACAAGAGCCTCGTGGTTGATCCTGAGGTGTGTTTCCCCCAAATTTTCAGAGGAAGCATGTAGCGGTGCACCAATACATTTAAACTTCCCTCTTAGTTGACTTGCTGATTTAGTATGGCATGCGTCATGATCACATCCACCTATACCACATGTGCACAGGTGTAGCTTTTGAGTATCAAAGTACTGAGAGTCGCAGTACTTCAAAGATAACATGAATACCTACCATTAGGTAGGGGAAAAAGATCTAAGTCCTAGGTACCAGATGCTCAGAAAGACCTCAATGCCCTCCTACATTGGCCCATCTCCTCTTTGGCTCCAAGGTACAGACATCTGAATGAGCATCGGGATCACCCGGTCCATTTCTACCCAAACTCCCCTTACCCATCTGACCTTCACATAAATTTAAAGATGTGAAAGAAACATATTTTATTATTGTGTATAGGGAAGGTACTGTAAGCAATGATAGACCTACCACCAATTGGGTCACTAGAAGGAAAACAAACAGAAATTTAGTATTCAGCTAAATCCTCATGAGCCCAGGGTTCAAATACTTGTTAGCAGGACTCCTTAAATTAGTCTGTGTTTTTAGGGCAACTACAATATCACTTCTTTTCTTTTACGTACCTATACCAGGGTCTTTTCCATGCTTTGGAAAGGAAACTTCTTTTGTCGTTTTTGTATTAAAACAAGTTGTAAGGAATAAATGAGTAAACTGTCTCCTCAGAGGGTTGCTGAACAAAGAAGCAAAACTGGTTGTGAATATGGGTTGAATTTAATAATGTACTTCTTCTAAACTAAGCCGTATACAATAAAAACAGTTGGACTATTGACAATATCTTTGCTTTGATTCAACCTGCTGAACAATATCTGCATCCTGGTGCCTACATGTTGTACTTCTGTTTTATTGATTACTCAACCACTTTGATTTTTGAAAGATATTATTTGGTTTTGGCAAAAATTAAACAATGGTACAAAAATGTCTCCCTCTTATCGATAATATTTCCATACAGATCACACTAGGGACAGATAACACTCTGCCCCAAACGTTTTCAGACTAATCCCAAAAAGCAGGAGTTCATGACTGCAAGGTTTATATTCAAAATATATTCAGCGCACCTGGGTGTAGAGCTGGAAAATCAGTTTGCCACAACTGTAAGGAATCTTATGTGTGTGCATGATACTGTTGTACTGACCAGAATGCAGGTAGGCCTCTACTAACTTTTCTACATTATACAACTGCATTCATTATAGACCATTAACATTAAATTTATTCACAACCAAAAGTGATGTTAATTATTGCAAATCAACCCTCACCAGCCCGGAGGTGGAATCGCCATCATCCGCACGAACACCATCAGCTGCACCACCTCCACAGACACATCATCCTCCAATATGGGTCACCTGTCGTTCAAGGTCCATGTCACAGCCAACTTCACCCTAAGCAGCACTCTCATCTACAGACTGCCAGGACTATGCACCAACTTCACCGACACCATCACGGACGTCGTTGCACCACTAACCCTCAACACTAGCATTTGCTTCCTGCTCGGAGACCTGATCTTCTGCCTGGAAGACCACGCTGACCCCAACTCAAAAGCACTCATCAAAGACCTTCGATGCCTGGTTCTCACCCAACGACTAAAGGGACCTACCCACATCGCTGGACACCTCCTTGACCCTATTTTGACCACCTTTCACAACATCCAAATTGACATGCCCACACCAGTCCCCTGGACAGACCAGGCCCTTGTCAAGTTCAGCCTCTCTGTCCAACACACAAGCACCACCACCAGCACAGCCTGCCGAAACTGGAACAGCATGACTGACAATGAGTAGAACACCACTCTCAACATCCACTAACCGGAACAAAGCAACAGCCTCCTGAAAACCATCAAGAATTTCAACAATTGGATCACCTCCTGCTCCGACTCCTTGCCCCCTTCAAATACAGCGATACAATAAGATCTAGTCCACAGGACAGTTGGTACAGAGAGGAATTCAGACTGATGAAACACCACTACAAACAACTGGAACGTAGATGGAGAAGGAACCAGAACAATCCAGATAGGCCCTGAGACGCGACCACCAAATGATTTGGACCGCCAAACACGCCACTCTAGTGGACCACATCCATCCCAGCACCAACCGATGCAAAGAAAGCAGCCACCTCCAACTCAATCACCCCCTCGCAGGACCTCTGCAAAAATGTCTCTCAATTCTTCAGCAACAAAGTCACTGCCATATAGAGAAATTTCAACCCACAACATACCCCTCCAAATGCCTCCCGATCTTATCCAAAGAACCAATGCTAAACATATGGCCCATGATCACCCAATGCTAAGCATATGGCCTGTCATCGCCCCAAAAGAAACAGCCGTCACCTTGAAGTCCATCCACTCAGAAGCCCCATCGGAACCATGCTACCCACCATGCCTACTCCAGTGAACTGCAACCCATTAGTGCCATGCTTCAGCCCATTCTGAATGCCTCCACCTCTTCCGTGACCTTCCGAGATGCTTGGAAACATGCAACTGTCCTGCCATTGCTATAGAAACCCTCTGCTGACCCCTCAACGCTTGCAAACTATAGACCGATCTCCCTGCTACCATTCTTGGCTAAGGTCTTGTAGAAAATCATCAACAAACGCCTCACCAAATACCTCAATGACCATCAACTCCTTGACACCACTCAGTCTGGTTTCAGACCCAACCACAAAACGTTAACTGCCCTCATCACGATTAGGATGACATCCGCATGTCTCTGAATGGAGGGGACACGGCATAGCTAGTCCTCTTGGATCTCTCCTCAGCGTTTGACACAGTCTTTCACCCCATCCTCATCCAACACCTACATGACATCAGAATCCAAGGACACGCACTCCGATGGATCTGCTCCTTCCTAACTGGAAGTAGCCGGTCAGTCAGCCTGGCACCGTACACCTCAGACCTCAGCAACCTTATCTGCGGAGTTCCGCAAGGATCCTCATTGAGCCCGACCCTCTTCAACATATACATAGTCCCTCTATCCAGCATCATCCTCTCTCACGGCATCAACATCTTCTCCTACGTCAATAACACACATCTCATTCTCTCCCTCATGGACAAGATGCCCAGTGCCTGGATCTAGTTCAGTGCCTGTATGATTGAAATTGCCCCCTGGATGAAGACCAACTGTCTGAAACAGAACATCGGCAAAACCAAAATCATGATTTTCGGGAAGAGCACTTCACCATGGCACTACCTGGTGGCCAACACGGTTAGTACCGACACCCACCCCCTCCACCCATGCAAAGAACCTTTGGATCGTCATCAACAGCTAAGTCAACATGACTGCCCAAGTCAACGCCGTCACTGCCTCACGTTCCATACCCTGAAGATCCTGGGAAAGATTTTCAAATGGCTCCCAATCAGCACCCAGAAAACCATCACCCACACCCTCATCACAAGGAAGCTGGACCACAGGAATACCCTGTGTGCCTGGATCAACAAAATACTCACCAGAAGGCTGCAGACCATCCAGAAATTGGTGGCCAGATTCACTCTCAACCTCCAATGCAGTATTCACATCACACCTGAAGGAGCTCCTCTAGCTCCGCATACAAAAACGAACACAATTCAAGCTTCTCACCCACACTTTCAAAGCATACATAACACTGACTCAACATACCTCAGCAATTGCATCTGCTTTCACAAACCTTCCAGACACCTCTGCTCATCTGGACTCCTACTTGCACACATCAAGATTTGTTGGTCAAGCCTTCTCCTACATCAGTCCTAAAGTGTGGAAAAACCTGTGGCTACACATGAGAGTCTCCTTTTCCAAGGACATAATGCAGGCCCTGCAGCCTCTGCAGCTCAGGGTCCCCCAACCCTTCAAAGGTGGTCCCATTCAGACCACGGCCAATGAATATCTGTAAGATATGTGAGATGGGAAATGGCATTTGTTAAGCATAAATCTAATCCTACAAACACTTGTAATTTATCTAATCTTTTAGCCTGGTAAACTTAAATGGTAGTAGAGTGTACACCAATATCAATAGCCCATGGCGTTGAAGTTTAACAGAGCACAGATAGACTGTTATATGGAGTATAACTTTACAATTGAACCGATGAAGTTTTCTTTCTGTTTCTCCTTCCCAAAGCAAGAATGTCCCTTAGTGCAGCTGTGCTCTGTGCTATTCATTTGCCTACGGTTGCTTTTCTGTTCATAATAAAGCTTATTCAATTGTCCATATAACAAAACAATACATTCTGTTATCATCACCACAATTAAATCACTATAATTACAGCAAAAGTAATTATAATAAAGCATCTTATACTACCTAAATGGTGCCTAAAGTCTCATTATTAAAATCAATATGTAGATCATATCAAGCCCTTCTTACAAGGATTAAAAACACATAAGGCCACCACCACGGCAGCCCCTTCTTAATCCAACTCACATAAATATCCTAATCTGGCAATGATGCTGGTGTGGTCTTATTATGGATTGATGCTGTCCTTCTGTATCAGAACCACACTCGTAAATGTGCTAGATGGATTTGCTGGGCTATACAGATTTCCTTGCATTTCGTATCACCTGTGTAGTGGCACACTGTTATGATTTTGGCTTTATTTTTCACATCTCAAATACTTGTTATATTTAGTAATCATTGTGTGTTATTTATCCCTCTAACTTTTATACCGCAGACACGTGCTCTGCTTCTTTGTCATAGACATTTTCTCGATATATAATGAATTTGCACGCTTTCTATATGCCTTTAATCTATGCAGTATGCTTATATAAGTGAATATATAAATCCCAAACCCCCCTGCAAGGCAACAAAGGCCTGTGTATGAGAGGGAGGTGGGATTTAATGCTACTAGAGTTATTCTATAGTCTATTTGATGTAGATGTTCAGATGTTGATGTCTTTAGTATTTTGTGTATGTTTTCTTACAACAGAGCGACCCACTCAAAGCTTAATAACTTTTCCCGCATGGAGCCAAAGCTTAATCTTCTCGGTGTGCAGTTCGATCAGAATGTGGCACAAGCCATCATGTCAGAGCAGCATGGAGCTGCCACCCGCCTCCTGTACCAATTGTACATTGTTCTGCAGAAGAAGAAGAAGGCGGGGCTAACTGGCGTTGCCCTGGAAACTATGCGAGCTCAGGCCCCCGCAAAACTTCAGGCCATACAGACTGAAATATATCGAGAGGTAAGCATGCTCTAAAGTGTGGATCCCCAATGGTTTTTGAAGATTAGAATTGTTTTTCCCCCCCCAAAATCATGTTTGCTTAATATGATTGTGCTTGCTGAAATGCTGAGTTGATGTTACAAAGTTTCAAATTTGCAACAATTATAGGGAATGTTGTCAACGTATTCCTTAATCACTGCAACTGTGTTCTTATTTGTTCTGCATGTGGTTAAATATATTTAATTGCACACCCGGCAAAGGTCTTCTCAGACATGCATGTTTTCTAAACGGAGAGTGCAAGCACAAACATCTAGTAGTTTTGTTTTATTCACACATATCAGCACTCAGATAATGATTTAATTGTAAATGTGACTAGTGTCCCATATGGGATAAAAAGACTTAGGGGCCGATTCCGATTCGGGCCGGAAATCTCTCCGACCGAGCCGGACCCGGAGAGAATTCCGACCGAATCGGACCCTAGCAGTCCGACCGAACGAGTACGATGCGCACGCATGCTATCGGACTCGAGTCGGTCGGACTCCCATTGAAGTCAATGAGAGCCTGTCGTACAACGCGTACGCGGGCTCCCATTGACTCAATGGGTGCGAGGCGGACAAGGGTGCCCCCTACAGCGTGTACGCGTCCATGCGCATCGCGGCGTACATGCACAGGTAGGTGTGCGACTCGCGCGCCTACGCGTACAGGGGGGTCCGACGCGGACCCCCAAAGTCCGGCTCCGACAGCTTTTTCGAGCCGGACGGCGCGAGTCGGTCGGACTGCTCGCGGCGCACATCATACTTACCCGGCCGGGAAACGTCTCCATAGCGCGGTGCGAGTCGTGTCCATGCGAGTCGGTCGGAGCGTGTTGAAGCCGCGTTCGAGTCGGTCGGCGATTTCGCGGGTGCTTGCATCGTACTCGCTTCGGCCGGACCCGCGTACGATTCGGTCGGTAAACAGGGCTCCGAATCGGATCCGGTGAATCCGAATCCGATTCGGAGCACTACCGGCCGAGATCGGAATCGGCCCCTTAATAGCACCGTGACAAGAAGTATATGACACAACAAACTGAGAAGTTTCACAATCCAAGGAACCTTTATAGGTCTCAGGGGCAGGCTGCAGGTTGGGATTCTGTGCATGTGTATTACAATTAGGGGTGGGCGGAACTCGCGATGTTTTACTCTGTGGAATTCCGCTGAGTTACATAAAAACTATGTGAGATTCCGCGGACTTCCGTGAGTGCTAGAATTTCGGCACGTCGCGCTGCTTGCTCTGATTTTTAGTGGCTGGAGCCTGTTTCGTGCTGTAAAATCAGAGGGCGCTGCTTCTTTCTGTCGCTCATTTTCCGCAACCGCCCACGTTGAGAAATTGCAATAGGACTCGTCCTAGTGCTCAATTTTTCTTGCTCGCATTCCAGGCGCAAGGAAACTCTGCCACACTGCAGATTGTGGAGTTTTTCCGGTATCTGCGCTGGAGTGGGCAGCACTCCGCGAACTCCGCCGCCGGAGCGGAATTAACCACCCACCCCTAATTACAATTAGTGTCTAATGTGTAAAACAATGAGTTGAGGTGCCCAAAGTGCTGTTCAGAAGCCCACGGTCAGCGCTATTAAATGTCAGCATGCCGAATACTAAGGCTGCATATTTCTGAATCCACATCAGACCTATTTTAATCCTCTGCCAGCTGCTCCCTGCCCTTTACCTTACTCTTGCTGGCTCCTGCTTTCTCCCTTGGTGTTGTTTTACCAGTCTTTCTCTTCCTTTTTTTGCGTTTGTGTGTTTTTCACCCTCTTGCTCTCAGCAAATGTCTGATAAGGAAAAACAAGTGCTGGTCCCCAAAAATGAGTGCCCGTGGCTCCCACAGGCAACCACCAGCTCAAATTAAGTACTGTTAACAATGGAGGTTCCCAAAGAGTGTCCAAACCCCAAATTAGCCTGTTTTTAACCCTCTCGAACTTAGCACAAAGCAGTCCAGCTTAATTTACAGACAATGTGTAAAGTATTTATGCAGTACTTCAAACAGTAATAAAGTAAAAACACAACAAAAGAAAAATCCCACTCCAATTTTGAAAAATAGAGTAAAGTTTAATACATTTTTTGAGAGCAAAACAACAAATATCCAATCACTGGAACCGGAGATATGCAATTCTAAAGATGTAAGCCCCTAAAAGCACAAAGCGCCAACTGTGGTTATCTGGTCGAGCCGGACTGGGACAAAGTCACTAGTTCAGGCCGACCGCGATGGAGCGTGGGCAGGATACAAGAACCAAGTTAGGCCTGCTGCACAAAGTACCTTAAATCCTGGTTGTGGAGAGTTGTGAGATCCCACATCAAGGATGCGTTGCGCAGCAGCTGTTGTGAAGACCAGCGGGGCTGCAGTACGAGGTCCTGCGTCATCTTTGAGGATGCCATCGATGTGGGACTTGCGTTACTCAATTCATGGAGGATGCATCATGCATCGGCGGTTCCGAGGAGTTGTGGACTTGTGATACGAAGTCCTGCATCGAGGATGCATCTTGCAGCGGTTGTTCTGAGGAGCTGCGGGCTGCAATGCGAAGTCCT
This sequence comes from Calotriton arnoldi, assembly GCA_963921515.1. Lineage (NCBI taxonomy): Eukaryota > Metazoa > Chordata > Amphibia > Caudata > Salamandridae > Calotriton > Calotriton arnoldi. The sequence goes on along the minus strand of CAWUFW010003856.1, from coordinate 1,495,083 downwards.
GCATCAGGGATGCATTGCACAGCGGCGATTCCAATGCGGGGCTGTGAGGAGGTGCATACTGCTATGTCGCTTCTCCCCACAGGACCACAGCTGGGCTGGCAGAGCACCTTCAGGCCCATTTCCAAGGGCCCAAAGCTTGGGTGGCATCACTTGGGGGTCAAGGCTCACAGCAGACTAAGTCCAGGTGCTGGGTTCAAGGTGGTTGGAGCCTTTTCTGTCCCTGAGACTCTGATCAGGAGGCCAGCCAACTAGCCCTTTGAGTCACTCTGGTGGTCCTGGGTTCAAGATTCAGGTCCAGTCGTTCCCACTTAATCAGCAGAGTAGCAGTCCATCTGGCAGCAGAGCAGCACAGCACTCTTTCTGAGTCTTCCACAAGTCCAGAGGTATACTCCAGAGTTGAGTCTCCTGGTCCAATTTTTATACCTGGCACCAACAATGAAGGAGGAGGCTCTGGATGTTTCCACCCCTAGAGGTGTTTGGAATTTCCTGCCTCCCTGCCCTGGCAATAGCTTGTCTGGCGGTACAAAATACTAATGTCAAACCCTTTGTGAGTGTGCTCAGGCAGAGGCTATGTTATGTTAGGTGACAGCTCCTCCCCCTATCAAGTCAGAGTATGCCCATTGTGCCAACACCTATTCCCCCTTTGTCTTACGGTCTGGGAGCAAAATACAAAGTAATGGATGAAATGCTTGAATTAATCTCAGCCATTGGTAATTACTCTGCACTGAATCCCAGTCCAGCATTATTTTGCTCACCATGCCATCTCAGTTTGGACCCAGCTATATGCAGATCAGTCTTGACCATGCTCCAATGGGAACAGTCCAGCCTGAACTGTCAAGCCAGGTCCTCCCTAAACTAGAACACAAGCAAACCAGGGCTGATTTTGCCCTTGTTGTGGGCTCATCAACCAGGTATTGCTTGGTTCCAGTGACACAGTGTACACAGGACCCATGTCTCTGCATACCCGTCCCACTTAGGGTGACATACTAAAGTATAGAAAAAGTGATGAGTTGAATGCTTGAACTAATCTCAGGGACTTGTAATTGTTCAGAACACAAGCAACCCAGGACCGATGTTGCCCTTGCCTGGCAGTTCGGGCTGGACTGTTCCTATGAGGAGCAGGGTCAAGACTGATTTACATTCCTCCCATCACTTTGTGTGTTTCAAGCAATATACAAAGACCTCCTGCCAGCTACACCTAATCATGTGACCCAGGATACATACTGCAGACATCAAATGGTTGGGACAAGAATGGAATGCCAACTTTCTAAAAAAAGGCATTTTCAGAATTGCGACTTAAAATTTGACTTTACCATTAAGGAGGGTTTTAGAATACAATTCTTTAGACCCCAAACTCAACATTCCTACTTGCTCCCAATCGTAAGTTATCACGTATTAAATGTAATAAGATAACCCAGTGTTATCCTATGGGAGAGGTAGACATTGCAGTAGTGAAAAACAAATTTAAGAGTTTTTTACCACCAGGACATGTAACACTTAAAAGTACATGTCCTACCTTTTAAATTTATTGCACCCCTCCCAATGGGACTTTCCTATGAGTGACTTTTATGTATTGAAAAGGAAGGTTTGGGCCTGGCAAAGGTCAAAATGGCAGTTTGAAACTGCACGCACATGCTGCAATGGGAGGCCTGAGACATATTTAAAAGGCGACTTAAGTGGGTGGCAATAAGTGCTGCAGGCCAAATAGTATTTAATGTACAGACCCTGGGTATATGTATTATCACTGCACTAGGGACTTTGAAATAAATGAAATGTGCAAATTAGGTGTAAGCCAATGTTACCATGTTTAAGGGAGTGAACACACACACTTTAGCACTGGTTAGCAGTGGTAAAGTGCACAGAGTCCTAAGTCCAACAAAAACAAGTTCAGCGAAACTGGAGGAGTAAGGCAAAAGGTTTGGAGGAAGATCACCCTAAGGCTGATAGGTCTAACAATGGGTTATGAAAGTGATCCACCTGATGCAACCAAGTGATTTGGCAGTTGATCTGTCCTACAACATAAGCAAAACTAATGCCACCTTTCCACCGTAATGATGAAGTTGGGATAATTCCAGTACCTTTTGGTAGATCAAGCAACTCACCCAAGAACCCTTGAGCAGTATTCAGTCCACAGGGAAAACGAACACTGTTAATCACGATTATCTATTTCAGTCTTTTTCATTTCCTACTTTATCACTAGGTAATGGAAACGCATGTTGCAATAATGTGAAAGGTAAGCAGGTTAAAGACAAGTTTTATGGAAATTGGAGTATGGAGGTTTGGCTCATGAAGGCTTTAGATGAAGTGCCTACAGAGTTGCAGCATCACTCATGCGTGAATAATTCCTATTATTCTTTTTGCACTTGTTTCATAAACAAATTATATTTCTGGGCCATATTTTGGGCGTTGGCTCTTATATTCCACATTTGTAAACCGCTAACTTATCACCCCAAGGGTATCCAGCCGCTGCGGGGCCGACGGGGAGATTAAGTGAGCTATTGCCCAGAGTCACATGATGCTGAGCTGAGCTGCCACTGGCGCTGGGGATCGAACCGTGAGCCCTGCGCTCTGGAGTCAGCCGCTCTGGCTGCTGCAGTGGACGAGATGCATTGATTTTCTCCACCCAACTGCAGCAATGCGTCCGTTCCGAGTGCGAGGCACTGGAAATTATGGCGCTGCTCGGCTGCTGCTCCAGCATTAGGCGATGAGTCGATTCCAAACGCGATGTGGTGGTTCCGTCGGCGATGCGCCGGGTCCCCTCCACCCAATGATGAGGATGTGCTGGTTCCGACTCACACAAAGGCGAAGATGCGCCGGTTCCGATGAGGATGCATGGGTTCTGGATGTAAAAGCACCTTAGGCCTCACTTCCAAGGGTCCAGGATTAGGGTGGCACTACTTGACAGGGCAGAGACACAGCTTGTAGAACCCAGATGCAGGTAGTTGAAGTCTTTGATATCCCTCAAACATAGAGCCGGAGGTAAGCCAGCAAGTCCTTGGAGTCACTCTGGGTTCAAGTGCTGCAGGTCCTGTCCTTCTCACCCAGGCAGGAGAACAACAGGCAGCAGGGCAGCTCAGCAAGGCAAGAGCACAGCAAGGCAAGAGTCCAGCAAAGCAGCAGTCCAGCAGAGTGACAGTCTTTCCAGCAGCACAACAGTTCTTCTTGGCAGAGTGGTCACGGGTCCAGAAGTGTATTAAAGTCATGGTATCAGAGGTCCAGTTCTTACACCCAGTTGTGCCTTTGAAGTGGGGGAGGCTTCAAAAAATGTTTTGTAGGGCACAGAGGTCCTCTCTTCCTGCCCTGGCTCCAGACTCACTACAGAGGGATAGTCAGGCATTTGTATGGGGACAGGACACAGCCTATTCAGGTGTAAGTGTCAGCCCCTCCCTCCCATCCTGCGCAGGATTGCCCATCAGGATGTAGATGGTCTATCAGTCATACCTAAGCTTCCTTTGTGTGTGGCTGTCTAGAGGGAATGCTCAAAGTTCAGCTGTCACCTATCCTGAACATGTATTCTGAAACAGGCAGCAGGCACAGAAAGGCTAAAGTAAGAAAATGCCATCTTACTAAAAGTGGCATTTTCAGACTTGCAACTTAAACTCCAATTGCACCATAAGTTGTGATTTAAAATTGTGATTCCAGTGACACCAAACTTGAAAAGTCTAACTCTTCACAATCGGGAATTACACTTAAAAGATGTAATAAGGTAATACCAGTGTTATCCTGTGAGAGAGATAGGCTTTGCAGTAGTTAAAAACAAAATTGGGAGTTTTTCACTACCAAGACATGTGACTTAAAAGTACATGTCCTGCCTTTTAAATGCATTGCACCCTGCCCTGTGGGTCATACAGGACCTACCTTAGGGGTAACATATACTTACAATGGGAAGGTTTAGGCCTGGCAAGAGGTTTATCTTTCCAGGTTGAAGTGGCAGTACAAAACTGTACAATCAGGCTCTGCAATGGAAAGCCTGAGTCATGTTTAGAGGGCTACTTGGACGGCAAAATAAGTGCTGCGAGCCCACCAGTAGCATTTAATTTACAGGCCCTGGGCACATGTAGTGCACCACCCAGGGACTTATACATAGATTAAATATGCCAATTGGGGATTAAGCCAATATTGCCATGGTAAGGGCAGAGTGCACAAGCACTTTAACACAGGTCAGTAGTGGTAACATTCACAAAGTCCTAAAAGTAGTAAAAACAAGGTCAGAAAATGGAGGGAGGCAGGCCAAAAGTTGGGGGAAGACCACCCCAAGGCTGCCAGGTCTAAAAGTAACTGTCTTATACACATACTTTTAGTAAATTCAAAAGGTTTATTTGTAATGTTTTTTGTAAATGCAAAGACATATAGACAGATAGAAAGAGGGTTGTACAGATAGTATTGCATAGATGGACGGATGGAAAGATGGACGGATGGACAGACAGACAGAACGCTAGACAGCCAGATTGCTAGATAGCCAGGTAAACAGACAGACTGCTAGATAGCTAGGTAGATAGACAGATTGCTAGATAGCCAGGTAGACATATTGCTAGACAGACAGATTGCTAGATAGCCATGTAGACCGACAGATAGACAGACAGATTGCTAGACAGAGAGACAGATAGATAGATAGATAGATAGATAGATAGATAGATAGATAGATAGACAAACAAGTAGACGGAAAGACAGACAGATAGACAGACAGACAGACAGACAGACACGTAGACAAATGGACAGAAAGACAGAAAGACAGACGCGTAGATAGATAGACAGACAGACAGGTAGAGAGATAGACAGACAGACAGACACGTATACAGACAGACAGACACGTAGACAGACAGACAGACAGACACGTCGATAGATCAGCTGGCAGACACGTAGATAGATCAGCTGACAGACACGTAGATAGATCAGCTGACAGACAGGGTTTCAAAGAGATAGATAGATAGATAGATAGATAGATAGATAGATAGATAGATAGAACAGGAAATTGGAATAAACAATGCAGCTTTAATCAGTGATATAAGCGTTAGATATAAGGAAACAATACAAGAGCACTGAAAGCAAAATAGAAAGCCATACAGACTAAATTGGTTCACAAGTATAACTGTACTCCTCAATTAAAAAGCATTCCTGTGTGACATACAGGAGTGCGGTTATAAATGCACTTCATTGCTTTCATTCTAAAAAGAGAATATCTTTATAAAAAACAGTTTCAAATGAACACAATCTGGTAAGCTGTGAAACAGCAGCAGTCATATAAGCATAGGCCTCTCCAAAAGGAGTTTTCTACAGCATTAGCAGGAGACAGAAACTGATAAAGCTGGAAAGTGCCCTGTACTCACATCAAACAAATGGAGAGCTGGTAGAAAGCACCCTGCTATCACATTAGGCTCTAGACACAAAGGCAACACTTAAGCAATAATACATTAAAGACAAAAACACTGGCACTGAAGGGAACTTCCTTGCGTTTGGATGTGCTGTTTGTGAAAGAGCAAAACGCAGTCACTCAAAGTGAAGTTTGCCAGTGGCTGAAGTATGCTGACCCATTGTGTATGCTGTAGTGGGTGGAGGCAAAATGTGAATGACACAATGACAGACCAATGGATGAAGAAGCTGGCTTAAAACCCTTTCAAGTGAGTATATTAAGGATATAATTCTAGTAAAATCAAAAGGTCTTGGCGAACACCAGACCTAAAAAGTACCAGGCGTGCATACCTTGGACTTGAGGGCGAAAGAAGGAAGTTAAAATACATTTTGCATCTCAGAATTCCATGATCTTCTTAAGTTTCTATCATCCTCAAAATTTCCATGGTTGTTGTCCAATCCTAGAGAGCTGCGACCCTTTATCCGCAGATCATGTCCTGTGTGGGTTAGAGGCTAAAAGAGTTTAGGGTTAGGGACTTCGATACATTTGCAACATCTTGAGCAACTTTAAAAGGAAAAATTGTGCAATTTAGAAGCACGTGTAATATTGCGTAATAATCTCAAGGCATCTTACTACAAAAAGGCAAACAAGCATTGGTAAAGCCAATAGGTCACGCCTTTGGCACCTAACGGCTTTGGCAATTTGTTTTTAGCCAAGCAGCACAGCATCTCTGATGCTGTGCAGCATGGCTAAAGAATGAAAAAAAAGCCTGTGATGCAAATATATATTTTTCTTCTTTTTAGTTACTGAGCTGAGTTGGGGTGGAAGCAACACATAGGGTGCAGGTGGGGGAAGCAACACACAGGGCGTGGGTGAGAACAGAAGCAGCACAGAGGGCACAGGTGAGAGAAAAGCAAATGGATAAGCAAGAGCAATGTGGAGCTGGCAGAAAGAAGCCGACAAGCGAGAGAGGAACACGGAGCTTGGCAGAGGGGCACAATTACATGAAGGAGACAACTGGAAAACACATGGACTCTCGTGTAGAGCTCAAACAATAAGAATCACAGAGCTGAATTTGCAGGGTGATTTAAAACTGAAATGGAGTGAGCATAAAGCCTACAATTCAGTCCAATTCAGCTAAGGGGGGGTGCATAGAAACAAATGAAAGAAGTGCAGGTACTCAGTACCTCGCAGCACATGGCCTTTTAAAGCACTGAGTACCATCAAGTGTTTCAAGGCATTCACAGAGTTAGTAAATACTAAATGACTGCAATTTCAGTTCAATTCAATAAAATGGGTAATAGTAATACATATTATTTGCAACACCCAGGTTTTGTTGAAATTAGACAAAAGGTGATATGTAATACAAATCGATAATATTGCTATGTTATGTAAAGCTCCAGGGCGAACTGGGCACAGCACAAGTTCATCGGAATGGTGTTGAAATTAAAGCTTTTTTGTGTTGGCTGGAGGGGAAGATCTAAACTCCAGTTGCAGGAGACCCAGTGAATTGAGTGACGGAAGACGCCCAGGTTCTCCGGGGCAGAACCTAGAGGCAGCGTACCGAAGGGCACCACTAGGCTCAAGTACCCTCCTTTGTGGATATCAAAGAAAGCGGGCATTGTCTCAGTGCTTGTGTGTGCATTTCTGGTTTCATCCTAATTGCCTTGGTCACTGGGCAACACACCTCCAAAGCTTCCAGGCCCGCCATTGTTCCCGAGTAGTGAGGGTAGATTGTGTATCTTGTAGGATCCCAGGGTCTGTGTCAGGGCATTCTTTCAAGCCCTTGATCCTCCTGGTTGTGGTGAGAACTCCTCTCAGCAGGGGACATGTCACCGCAACACAGCAAAGGGACACAAGGGGAGGAAATGGTATGAGGAGGTGGGAGTCAGACATTTGAACTGGCATGAACACTTCCTCTTGCAGAAGATGCAGCCGCCCACTCCAAGTTTACTGCCTAGGGGTCGATTCCGATTCCGTTTGTAAAGTGAACCGACCGACACGTCCCGGGATAAAGTACCGACCGACACGTCTCGCCGCCGTACGACCCGCGCAGTACGATGGAAAGCCTGTGAATCCCAACCGACTCACCCGAATATGAACCGGACGACGGAGCCGTACGGAAAAATAGCCTCCGGCCGGAAAAAGCCCTCGAGCAGTACCGTCCGACACGTTCCCGGAACGGAGCCGAGCGACACGTACCCGTGACGTACGAGTTGCAAAGTACGATGCCATACGTGGGAAACAAGAACGACTCGCATGGAGCACAAGCCGCACGACCGACACGCACACGATACAAACACTCAAACCAACGGACTCCGCCCGCGACCGACTCGAACTCCTGCGAGCGAAACGAACGCCCACGACCGAGTCGAACGCCCATTGACCGAGTCGCACACGACATACACAACACAGCATAACAACAGCGTGAAAGGCTCGGAGAAGCCTGTACGACTCACCAGCAGCGTCCGGCACGGTCAGAAGAACATCTCGTACACACACACAAACAACAGCTGACCAAACACAAAAAAAGGACCAAACAAGCACTGACAACGAAAATATATAAAAAAAAAAAATCAATTAAGAGAGACACACCCACAACTCAACATATTTAAAGGCCACCAATCACTCCCATGAGCCATTGCCATTTCCTGAGAACCTCCACACACACAACTCTGCTGACACACACCATTGCCATCTCACCAACAGCATTCACACACATACACCCACAAACCTCACTTGCACCCTCACACACACACACACACCAATCACCACCACCACCACCCCACCACGACCCCAAACCCCCCCATCCACCCCACCCCACCCTCACCACCAACACCACCCCCCACTACCCCAAACCCCCATCCACTCACCCCTCACCATCACCAACCCCCCCCCACCCCCACAACCACAACTCCCCCATCCACCCCCTCACCACTACCACCACCACCACCACCACCCCCAACACCAGTACCCCAACCCCCCATCCACCCCACTCACCACTACTACCACCACCACCACCACCACCACCCCCCAACACCACTACCACAACTCCCCCATCCCCCCCTCACCACTACCACCCCCACCACCCCCACCCCAACACCACTACCCCAACTCCCACATCCACCCCCCTCACCACAACCACCACCACCAACCCACCACCCTCGACACCACCACCACCACCACCATGCCCCCAAGAAGAATCCAAAGTTCACAGATAGTGAGTTGACAGTGCTGGTAGATGAAATCATCAGAGTAGAGCCACATTTGTTTGGCACATTGGTACAGAAGACCCCCATGTCCCAGAAGGCCAAGATGTGGGAGAGAATCGTCAACAAGGTGAACGCACAAGCACCTTGTTTGCGCACAAAGGACGACTGCCAGAACAGGTGGTATGACGTGCGCAGGAGGGTCAAGAAGCTGCTGGAGAAGGACCATAAGCTCAGCAAGCACACCAGCAGCAGCCCCCTGCCAAACCCGTTTACTTCCGGTCCTGGGAGGAGAAGGTGCAGGCCATCTTACCACCGGAGAGCATACATGGTCTGACTGACATCCCAGAGCCTGGTGAGTACACAAATAAGAGACTCAAGATTGTGGGGCCATGTACACATGTCACCGTCAAGGGGACAGGCAAAACAACTTCCGTCAACAAAGCCACAGTAACACAAACAAAGTCATCCCTACAGCCATATGCCTGGCACAGCAACACAACACCTGCTATCTCATACCAACATTGAACTATGTCATCACGTGTACAAACCTAGCAAACATCAGAGCAACTCAGTGCCACAAAACCCCAACAGACACTGCCACACAGTCTGCCACCACTGTCACACCACCTCACAGGGAACCTGACCCACAGGAAGGAAGCTCGGGGATGTTGGACAAGTCAGTGTAGCCAAAAGCATGATGGGAGTTGTAGTCACAGCCAATAGCCCCCCTCACAAATGGACCAACAACACCACTTCTAACCATGCGCACCTCACAGGCAGTGGAAATGTACCCTCAAGATGGCTGACACTGGGTCCTGCTGTGGGGAGCACAAGGCCCTGATGGGCTATGTGAACATACCAAATGCAGGACCCTGATGCCTGACATCCTGAAAGTCAACTGCCACTCCCTGCAAGGGAAGCATACACAATAGTGGCCCATCTGGCCATGGAGGGAGAAGCACTGCCAGCTCTGACCATGCCCACCACCATGTGCTGTCACACACCCCTCAACACAAACTCCACACAACTCACCTGGGAGAAGGCATTTACCCACACTTCATGCAAACAACACCCAAGACCCACCATACTGGCTACTGCTGTGTGACGTACAGGGACTGTTGCCACTTGTGTACAACCACCACTACACCACTGACTCACAACCTCAACATCAACCCACACTCACCGACATTGAAGCATGTCTCTGTGTGAATTGCCTGGCCCCTGGGGGAGGAGGAGGTACTGCAATGACACTGAAAACCATTGAGGCAGCTGCAAATCACATCTATCCAGCAAAAACTAACAGCAGCCCTGGGAACACACACTGCCAAACCAAAGAGCAGGGCAAGATGGCTGACACATGGATACAATGTATGAGTAGGCTGCTAGTCACACACACGCATCGACCAACCCAATCACAGTCACACTGCCAGCTATTGCAAATGTACCTTTGCACTCAACTTCCGGGGATGCAGTGTCCCAGGGACCCCCTCTGGCCTGGACAGGTAGGCGCGGATTGTAGTTGACAAGTGCAGAAATGCAGACCTACCACAGAGACCCAAACACACAGCAACTCACATACACAGCAGTGACAGGGGACACCTGACTGACTACAATGGACCTACCAACATCCCTCACACTGTAGCATGCTGACATACACTCAAACACCCGTTGTCAGCCACATGAAACGCAGACATTGTCCAGTATTGTAGGCATCATCCACACCACACAGCACTCACTGACATGGACACTGGGGACACAAGGACTAACATGGGCTGTACTGGAGCAGGCATGCAAGTCACAGCTGAAGCAACCGAACACACACCTCTGGTCACGACTCTAGTGAAGAAAGACAGCCGCAGCGAACAGTCCATACCACCATGGAGGACATTCACATCACAAAGCATGTGTGCAAACACAAAACTCACACACAACTCCATTAGCAACAGTGACACCATCACCTGTGTGAAATGGGATGTGGACTGGGGACACAGACAACACAGAAGAGAACATCAGGACAACCTGGGCATGCTGGACTGTGACCAGGTTGTGCAGACACACTAATGTGATGCACATTGACTGACACAAACTGGCATCACACATGCCCCAAACAGAGATCCCAAACTAGGTGCCTTTGCAAGGATGCCAGCGTCAAAGCACAAATGTTGACAGGGATGAAACACCTGTGTCAGGCATGTGTCAGCACCAGTGCAGGAATGGCACAGTACAATCCAGTGTGCAATTAAGATGCCAGGCAGGCAGACAGCTAGACTTGACAACCAAAGTGCCTCAGGGTGTCAGGTGAATGCACCACACTAATGGAAATCTCCCGCAGTGACAAAGTAGGATGATGCAATGGACAGGCATGCAACACCAACCACAGTGGCCAATGTCATGTGTATGAACCATTGATGTCCATGAATACATCACTAACATTGTGTCTTCCTTCCAAACACAGGGGCAGATGTGGACTCAACCACAGACGAGGAAGAGTCCCAGTCCCAGGCTCCGGTGGACCCACCTGGCTCCGGTGGCGCACAGTCTCACACCTCGTCGGACGACACCCAAGCTGTCCCCTCCGGTCGCGGCCCTCATGAAGCCCCTCGGCAACATTCACCTGCCCCCCTTGAAACCACCCCTGCAACTGCTGATACACCGCAAGCCACGGACAGACCCACCGAACCATCAGACGGCACAGAGTCACAGGGCACCAGGGCACCTGACAACAGCAACAACATCCAAGGTCCCCCTGTGACACCTGTGCGGAACACCACAGGTGCTGGCCGTGTGGCGAGGGGTGGTGGGAGGGGTGGGAGGCCGAGCAGAGGCTCCACTGAGGGTGCGGGTCTGCAGGATGACACCCACCTGGAACGCATCATGGATGCGTACCAGGAGAGCACCGGAGGGTTCAGCCAGGTCGTGGGGATCCTCACGGACATCAAAGAACAGCAGGCTGCCCACCATGCCCGCTTGGACTCCCACATGTCCCGTGTTGAAACACACCTGTCAAATATGGAGTCCAAGTGGGATACCATGGAAGATATAGCAGTGGTGCACCGGGAAATGTTGACCTGCCTCCGCCAGATCAGCACCAACTTGAGCCCACCTCCCTGTGCGACGACTACATCTCGGGCAACAACATCTGCCACTGCCACAGGGAGTGAGGGGGGTCTGGTGGAAGCCCCGTGCACGGCAGCAGCCTGCAGGTGAGACTCCCCTGAGAAGAAGAAGAGGGGTCGTCCGGTGAGGAACAAGTGAGACGAAGATGCCCATGCACATCCCCCAGGAAACCAACACCTCTTCTGGACAGTGACCTTTGTGTGCAAACCGTTCACCTTGTTGTACGACATCGTACTCCCCACATGACATGGAGGGTCTGAGTTGGAACAATGTGCTTAATGACTGTGGACTGTACTCTAGACATTTCATCTACCAACACTCCTAACTTGTTATCTGTGAACTTTGGATTCTAAAGCCAACGGACAACACTCCCAATCCTGAGCACCATCCCCACTTATGTGCTAATAAATTCACCTAAACACAAGACGTGACTCTGTGGTGATTGAGAGGTTGCCAGTGGCATGTAGATCTGGATGTGCTGAAGAACACTGTGCATGCAAACCTGTACTGTGATGAGTACACTGTCATGTCAGTCAGGCCAATGTGCCACATATGTGGGAGACACACCACCAGGTCTAATTTACACATGCCCACCACGTCCAACCAATTCATTGCCAACATCAATGTTGACAAGCAAGCCTGTGGTATGCACAAACTACACAGCCAACCTGAGTCAGTGGTGACAGGCCCACAAGTGCAGTACGTCAATGTCAGTCTGATGTGTAGGCACAAGCAACACACATCAGAAGGTGCAGCACAGTTTATTGTCAGGCAATTGCCACATGTCCCTTATTACACACATGCAAGCTAGCAACACCTGACAGTGGGCACACGGTCACCAAGTGGATAACTACGGAAGTCCTGGGGTGCCTGGCACATCACTCGTCGGGACACTAACGACTCCATCCTGGCAGTGGAGCATGGGCATCAGGGGTCTCTGTACACCAAACAACAGCCACAGTACCCTGTAAAGGACAGACAGAAACACAATTGTTAACACTGCATGACGCCATACAACTGCAACACACATGGCAAACACAAATCACAGACTACACCACCCCAAAATACTAAACATCACACAACTGGTGGGGAGTACAGGTAAACTGGATGGACACATCACTGCAGGCATCCACACAAGTAGCACACAGCCACACGCAAGGTGCACCACACACACAAAACATGCACACACAACACATTTACAACACATCACTGTATACTCACATTCAGGAGAAGAAGTTGTTGATGAGCTGTGTGCGGACATCCTCCGCAGCCTCATCATCGCTACTGGCATCCTGGCCCAGGCCAGGATCCTCCACAGGTGGCGGGTGTTGGTCATTGTCATCCTGGATGAGGGGCAACTCCCTTCGCACTGCCAGATTGTGCAGCATGCATGCTACGATGATGATCCGGCACACCTTAGCAGGGGCATACGGGAGGGCACCTCCTGTCTTGTCTAAACACCTGAAGCGGCTCTTCAGGGGTCCAAATGTCCGCTCTATCACCCTCCTGGTACGACCATGTGCCTGGTTGTAGCGCATCTCGGCTGGTGTCACAGGGTTCCTCAGGGGTGTCAGCAACCATGGCATGTTGGGATATCCAGAGTCACCTACATACAAACACATGCACATTAGAGGAGTTGGAGAAAAACAGGTAGCACACAATTGGCAGGCACACACAATGAGGAAAAGTCAGTACACACCAACAAGCCAGGCACGTAGATTCTGCATCCGTGACATCAGTCTAGGGACACGACTACTCCTCATCACATAGGCATCATGCGCAGACCCAGGGAAACGGGCACACACATGGGAGATTGTCATGTCCGCCAAACAAACCACCAGAGCATTGATGGAGTTGAAATGCTTGCGGTTCCTGTATGGCAGCTCATGTGCCTGTGGTGGCACCAAAGCCACATGTGTCCCGTCAATGGAGCCTATGACATTTGGCATCCTCCCCAGGGCATAGAAGTCACCCTTTATGTCTGCAAGTCGTTGGGGTGTGGGGAAATAGATGTACAGGTCCAGGAAATGTAACATGGCCTCCAACACATCCCGAAGCACCCGACTGAACATTGTCTGCGACATCCCTCCACCAGAAGACACAGTGTACTGGAAGGTACCAGTCGCAAAGAAATGAAGGGCTGCCATCACCTTCACCTTGGGGGTCAGTGCCGTCGGGTATGGCCGGCCAGGTTGCAGGTGTGGGCCCAACTGCCCTGCCAACTCCTCAATCACTGCCCTGGTGAAACGGTACTTTCTGATGGACTCACGATCCACCATCGTTGCCAGGTCCGGGAATGGCCTAGGTACATTTGGGGCCCTGCAGTACAGACAGAAACAAAGGATGAAGGCACACCCTCCAGCAATGTCACAAAGCCACAGCAACACAGCCCATCATAAACAAACACATAACACAATGAGCTGAGGTGGTTGCCACAGGTTACAGACACTAATGTCCCATACATGGCATCAACGCACATTGAAGCCCAAGATGTGCACATGACAGGGCCCCTGTTGTGCCATGACAAAGCAATGGGCCCTAGCACAGTACATCTGCCCTGTTGCCACCTACCACACAAAGCCCACAGTGACTAGTGAGGACTGATATTTTCTCCACATCACAGCTCCCTGACTGACAGTTACACAGGCATGATTTGACGTATCGTTGACATTACACACAACAAGCATGTTAGCCACAGTCCATGTGCCCTGTCGCCACAAGTGGACATATGTAGGTGTCTGTGCCACCCCCACACAACAACACTGTGCATGTACAAACCAATGTGATGTGTGGATCAGCTCACATTGGATCACACCACATGCACACAGATAGTGTATGGACATCACAATGTCGACACTGGTTCACCCTGCGTTGAAGCTACTAACACTGATGAGACAGGGTACATGTGACACGACACACACGCACATCCTGGCTGGGACTGTGTCCATTGCCAATGTCCTGTACTGCATTGCTGCACCCCCTGTGGCAATGGGCACACCACACATGTATGTGTCCACCCACATCCGGGTCCAGCCTGGGAGTGCTTGTCAACAAGTGGCACACGACCAAACACATCCTGTGCCCCCAGACACACACATAAGAGGCAGCCATACATGACTGGGGACACACTGTGGCACAGGCAGTGGTGCCATTGGTGTGCCCCATAGTCCCTAGCTAGTGACAGAGGATGTCATCTGTCAGGAATTGACAGCAAGGCTGACCGACACGTTCAATGTCCCCAAAACCCAAATAACTTGTTCGGACCGAGCCGTGCGCATGTCAGGGACACACATTACAATGGCGACGGACGCGTGTGACGCGTCCGTCGTGCATGACCGAGCCGCACGCATGTCAGGGACACACATTACAATGGCGACGGACGCGTGTGACGCGTCCATCGTGCATGACTGAGCCGCGCGCATGTCAGGGACACACATTACAATGGCGACGGACGCGTGTGACGCGTCGGTCGTGCAAGACCGAGCCGCGCGTATGTCAGGGACACACATTACAATGGCGACGGACGCGTGTGACGCGTCCGTCGTGCATGACCGAGCCGCGCGCACGTCTTGCCCATTGAATCTGATGGAGACGGGTGTGTGTTGCCATTCAAAATCCGCGTAGTACAGTCATTTGCCGGGCCCTGCACCCTCATTGGCCATGAGCTGTGATGGTGATGGACGCGGATCTGAAATTTGAACGAGGCGTGTGCAGGAAATTCAGTTGGAGTCGTACAACATTGTTGCAATTGCCAGTGTGTCATGGAGGTGATGTTTTAAATGATGCTGAAGGCGTGTACGAGTCGTGCTATCCCATGGATTGGCCTAATTCATAGGATGCAAGCTTTTTGGACCTATCCCTTTGTACCCCAGGGCAGACATGCCTCCACAGCACAGATATAAGGCTGCCTGGCCCCCAGAGAACCCACTTGCCTGCACCACATGCTACTGGAGCACATCAAGATCATCACTGCTGCTGTCTCTGCTTCCTCTGGCTTCAATGATGGCACGTACTGTGGAGAGGGCCCCAGCCTTCAGTGAGGAGGAGAACCAGGCCCTGCTGGACGGGCTCCTGCCGCAGTACACCAAGCTCTATGGGAAACCAGGGGAGCAGGTGAGTGTGCTGTCCACTGCTTTGCTAATTGTGCTACTGGTCTGACCAGCAGCAGCATTAGTGTGTACACCAGTGGCTTGGTTGCCCACTGACTACTGCTCTTGCCACAAATGGGGCACCCACATGTACTGCACAGTTGCAGTGCAGTGCAAGGTGTATTGTCACTAGGTCCCCTTCCCAGGCCATGTCTCAAAGCTGTGAGTGCTGGACACCGGTCCCTCAACCATAGTTGCACCACCTGTGTACCTCATTAGCCTTGCTGATGCCCACATGTGTGACTGCCTGTGTGTTGCACTAATATGTTGCCAGTGTAGTAATGTCCTCTGCACTTTGTCATCCTCAAAGGTTGCTGCCCAGAAGAAGCATGATATCTGGAGGAGCATCGTCCGGGCGGTGAGATCCGTGGGGGTCTACAGGCGCAGGATCCGCAACTGCCAAAAGAGGTGGCAGGACCTTCGGGGCTGGACCCGGAGGATCGCACGGGTCCAGCTGAAGCTGTCGCCTCCACGCAGGAGGGGCGGACACCGGACCCTGACCCCCACATGCTCCGGATCCTGGCGGTGGTCTTCCCGGACCTGGATGGGCAGCTGAAGGCCAGACAGCAGCAAGGAGGGGGTGAGTACATGACTGCACTGTGTGCTGTGTCTGACATGCTATGTGCCCCCTCTGGCCTGGTAACACCTCAACAGTGCATTGTTCAGTTAGTCCAGGACCCATGTCCCTCTCTGGTGACTTGCCCCTTCTCATCTGTTTGCCAGGTGTTGCTGTTTCTGTCTGGGCATAGTGTCACGTGGGAACTGTGCCCTTACATGTGAAGGTGCATGGGATGTGGGCCAGCATTGCTTCAGGGGACTCAGTGTTGTGCTTCAAGGGTGGGACCATTGTACAGTACATGCCAGGGTCCTGGTATTTATCTGCATGTACTCCTGTCATGTGGCCCATTGACAGCTCGGGCTCACCACATGTGCCTGGGGCATTCAGCACACACCCATGCTGCTGGTTGGGTAAACTGTTGGGGCCTCTGGAGCATGTACCTCAAGTGTGTCACATATGCACAGCCACCTGCCTACTGTCCATGGCTATCACCTGTTCCACCTGGAGCAGGACAGTCATGGCTAGTCCAGGGCATGCTACAGTCTGTACTCCCACTCCCGTGTCTCGGTTGGCACTTTGTGCCAGGTGAACAGTTCCCTCAGGTGTCTGCCCCTGTGTCATTGTGCTGTGGCACCGTTGTCAGGCCCACTGGTGTGTACATGGGTTTGGGGTCAGCATGCAATCTGAGATGTGCCCATGTGAGACAATACCTCTGTGACATGTATGGATGTGATGACTTGACCGTGCACAATGGTGCCTGCAACCGGGTAGTTCCAGCAGCTGGGTGTCATTCACAGCAGCGTGCGAGTTGCTCAGCTTCAGAGTGCCCTGTCCCATGTCTCTCATGCGTCCAATGGATCTGGGGTGGGCACATCAGAATCCAGACGCTGTTGTTACTGTGGATGGTAATGTGTAGTTGTCAGCTACAGAGTTTGCAGGCCCCATGTCTTGGGAATGTGACACAGTGGTGACAGTTGTTGTAGGGCTGCCCTGCCCCCTGTGACTGGAGACTGTGATGTATGATCTCACAGGCATGGCTGAGCCATGGGACTACACTACCTAGGGGTGATCCAGCAGGAGTGTGTCATGTGCAACATGCACTCCATTGTGCCAAGGTATGCAGGACTTGCGGGGATCAGGATGTCTGGTGCATGTACTCAGCCCCAGCCTCTCAGATGCAACACTGGCCATCCCTACGTCCAGGCAAATGTACAGGTCCATTGTCAGCAGATGTGATGTGTGCATGTTGACAGACCACTAGGTATTTTCAGGTCTTGTCAAGTGATGGGTAGGTGGTGCATGTGTCTGCAGTGGGGTGTAGGGATCCTACATGCGCAAGACAGATGGGTGCAAGGGCAGGAGGGATGTGAATGCCATGCTCAACTCTCAGACTAACCATTGGCCTATGCAAATCTGTGTGAGCACTCCTAGCAAAGTTCAACTGATTGATGCCCGCACTTGGCCACTGATGTGCTGTACTGTCTGTGGTGTGTGTGGTCAGTGCAGATGACTAATGTGTTTTCATTCTATTTTCCCTGTGCAGATACAGACACGGACACAGAGGGAGACCGCTCCACGGACCAGGGGGAGCCAGAGAGCCAGACTGGGTCGGAATTTGAGGAGTCGGAGGGACCCAGTGGCACGGAGGACGAGGGGAGTGAGTCTGTGGGCTCCTCGGCAAACACCACCGCAGCTGAGGACCACAGCAGCAGTGACGGGGACTTCCTTGTGGAGGCGGGTGGCAGCAGCCACCATCCAACAGCTGTTGAGGTTGTCCCCGCCCCCACCATCACTGCCCTCCCCATGGCTCCCACATCTAAGGTCCGTGGAGGCGCCCGTGTTCATGGGCATGTCTCCTTCCAGTCAGGCACCGCACCCCCTACCCCTGTGTCCCCTGCAGCCCTGAGTGAGGAGTCTGTCGACCTGCTGCGGCAGATCCATGTGGGGCAGTCATCCATGCTGCGTGTCTTCCATGTGCACACGGGTCTGTTGAACCAGCTGGTGTCGTACATGGAGGGATGTCATCATCCATGTCTGCCCTACAGAGGACCAGTCAGGGCATGGCCTCCTCACTGACGGCAGCAGTGTCCCTCCTCCAGCAGTCCCTCCCCCCTCCTGCCCCTGCCCAATCCCCTACTCCCAGCACCCTACCTGTCCAACTCACACACACACCTGTACCATCATTGCACACAACAGACCCAGGCACTACACACACCCCCAAGCCAAAGTCTAAACATGCACGCACGCATACTCAGGGGACTGATAATACACTCACCGGGGATGGGTCAGACACACACACACATGCATCCATAGGCACTCCGCAGTCCTCCGATGCCTCACCCTCCACAGCCCCTTCCACGGCCCCTTCCACTGCCTCAACTGCATCCCCAGCTGCAAAGAGGCTCTTCCTGGTCGACCTCGGACTCTTCCCCACTGATCCATCCACACCAGCACACAAGGGGAAGAGGGGGTCCGGCCACACAGAGGGGGTGTCCCTCGCCCCAGACACCCTCCCCCAGGCGCAGGCAGGCTGAGACACCACGCCGCAGGTCCCCCGCACACGGAAGAGCAAGACCCCACCACCGGCCCAACACTCCACCAGACAGTCTCCACCCGCCATCCCCCAGGCTCCCACTCCACAGGTCCCACCACCACACCCTGCCCCAGGTTCACCCACCCACCGCTACCGCATCCCCAAGATGCTCAGGCCTTCCCCACCTGCCTCTTGCTCTTCCAGCACCCCACACCCCACTCAGCCTGTGTGTGGCACTGCTGTGGAGGGCGTGCCCTCCTCCTCCGTCCTGCCCACATCACCGGATCCACTTCCTGCTCCCCTGGGGATGGGCACTGCAGTGGAGTCTCTGCCCTCCCGGTCTGACTTGGGCACTGCAGTGGGTTCCGTGTCCACTCCCTCTGACCTGCCCACTGCAGTTGTGCCGGCACCCACTGCTCCTGACTTGTGCCCCCCAGTTGTGCCGGCACCCACTGCTCCTGACTTGTGCCCCCCAGTTGTGCCGGCACCCACTGATCCTGACTTGTGCCCCCCAGTCGTGCCGGCACCCACCCTGTCAGACTCCTCCGCTGCAGCTGCCGCTCCTGCACCCACCAGCCCTTCCCTGCCTGTTTCTGTAGACCCATGATCCTGTACCTGCGGTGCCTGGCTGGCCTCTATGTATGCCCCTCCCAGGGGTATGTCCCCTTCCGTTGGCAGTGCAGGCATGCCAAATGTGGCATTTGGACACTTGACCCTGTTGGGTCTGTTTATGGACTGGCCATAGGCCTTCATGTTTTTCTTCTTGATTCTCCATTTCACAAATAACTCGGCTGAATAAAAGCTCCTTTTTGTTCACTAGTGGTTTTGCTTCAGATGTACATGATGTTGTTGATACTTGACATGCCCTTGCTCCAGTGATGGTGTATTCCATGGCTGGGAAATGTAGTGTCACTGTGCTGGAGACCATGTGGCCCATGGGGGGTATGTCCTGTTGGGGTGTGTATCCATGTCATCCTTTGCAGCAATCCGACAGGGTCATGATTATGGTCTTTGGAAATGTGTTATCTATCTTTTGTTAGCAATGTCTCATCAGTGTCTTACACACATGCACACCTGTTGGCCTTAGCATGGTTCAGTTGGCCCATTTCACTGACTGTGTGGCCATCTCCAATGGACATGCAAGTGTATGCATCTATGTGGATGGACTCATCTGTGTCCTCAGTGCTACTTCATCTACATGTGTGTTGACTGTGCAGTTGACTCAGGGGACCCTCCCGTGCCCAGGCTGCTGTTACCAGGGCCACCAATGTGTGGTATATGTTAGCTGTGTGACAAAGTATACTGCTGACATGCTGGTGGCCTGCATGGACAACATATGGCACAGCTTTCCTTCCACAGGAGTGGAGTCCCCTCATGTCACTGTGCTGATGGGGGTTGAGACCCCATTGGCACAGTGCTCTACATATGCTGCATGTGTGGTCCCCACACTCACCTTCATGTCACTGTGCTGATGGGGGTTGAGACCCCATTGGCACAGTGCTCTATATATGCTGCATGTGTGCTCCCCACACTTACCTTCATGTCACTGTGCTGATGGGGGTTGAGACCCCATTGGCACAGTGCTCTATATATGCTGCATGTGTGATCCCCACACTCACCTTCATGTCACTGTGCTGATGGGGGTTGAGACCCCATTGGCACAGTGCTCTATATATGCTGCATGTGTGCTCCCCACACTTACCTTCATGTCACTGTGCTGATGGGGGTTGAGACCCCATTGGCACAGTGCTCTACATATGCTGCATGTGTGCTCCCCACACTTACCTTCATGTCACTGTGCTGATGGGGGTTGAGACCCCATTGGCACAGTGCTCTATATATGCTGCATGTGTGATCCCCACACTCACCTTCATGTCACTGTGCTGATGGGGGTTGAGACCCCATTGGCACAGTGCTCTATATATGCTGCATGTGTGCTCCCCACACTTACCTTCATGTCACTGTGCTGATGGGGGTTGAGACCCCATTGGCACAGTGCTCTATATATGCTGCATGTGTGATCCCACACTTACCTTCATGTCACTGTGCTGATGGGGGTTGAGACCCCATTGGCACAGTGCTCTACAAATGCTGCATGTGTGATCCCCACACTTACCTTCATGTCACTGTGCTGATGGGGGTTGAGACCCCATTAGCACAGTGCTCTACATATGCTGCTGTTTAGTACCACACAGTTACCTTTTGTACACTCAAGTGATGGGTGTTGAGGACATTACTGCAGTGCTCATGTGAGGCTTGGCTTGTGTTAGCCACACTATGGTATTGCAGACACGTGTTGTGAGTTACATTGTGTGTACATGGTCATGTTCACTGTGGTGGGTATTGTACACAGACTACATGTTGTGGTCATGAGGTTGTTGTGGATATCCTTTGGTTTGTAGTCCTTATGTTGGGGTATGGGGTATGTGTTACACATCACCCATCCTATGTGTGTGGGCATTGGTAGTGGTACTCACACAGTTCACTATTGGTGGTGGTGACAGGCAAGATGCCCCCTATGGGTGGGGGTGTGAGTAGTCCCAGCCAAGAGGCCCCCTATGGGTGGGGGTGTGAGTGGTGACAGGCAAGAGGCCCCCTATGGGTGGGGGTGTGAGTGGTGACAGGCAAGAGGCCCCCTATGGGTGGGGGTGTGAGTAATCCCAGCCAAGATGCCCACTATGGGTGGGGGTGGGAGTGGTGACAGGCAAGAGGCCCCCTATAGGTGGGGGTGTGAGTAGTCCCAGCCAAGAGGCCCCCTATGGGTGGGGGTGTGAGTAGTCCCAGCAAAGAGGCCCCCTATGGGTGGGGGTGTGAGTAGTCCCAGCAAAGAGGCCCCTATGGGTGGGGGTGTGAGTAGTCCCAGCAAAGAGGCCCCCTATGGGTGGGGGTGTGAGTAGTCCCAGCCAAGAGGCCCACTATGGGTGGGGGTGGGAGTGGTGACAGGCAAGAGGCCCCCTATAGGTGGGGGTGTGAGTAGTCCCAGCCAAGAGGCCCCCTATGGGTGGGGGTGTGAGTGGTGACAGGCAAGAGGCCCCCTATGGGTGGGGGTGTGAGTAGTCCCAGCAAAGAGGCCCCTATGGGTGGGGGTGTGAGTGGTGACAGGCAAGAGGCCCCCTATGGGTGGGGGTGTGAGTAGTCCCAGCCAAGAGGCCCCCTATGGGTGGGGGTGTGAGTGGTGACAGGCAAGAGGCCCCCTATGGGTGGGGTGTGAGTAGTCCCAGCCAAGAGGCCCCCTATGGGTGGGGGTGTGAGTAGTCCCAGCAAAGAGGCCCCCTATGGGTGGGGGTGTGAGTAGTCCCAGCAAAGAGGCCCCCTATGGGTGGGGGTGTTAGTCCCAGCAAAGAGGCCCCTATGGGTGGGGGTGTGAGTAGTCCCAGCCAAGAGGCCCCTATGGGTGGGGGTGTGAGTGGTGACAGGCAAGAGGCCCCCTATGGGTGGGGGTGTGAGTAGTCCCAGCAAAGAGGCCCCCTATGGGTGGGGGTGTGAGTGGTGACAGGCAAGAGGCCCCCTATGGGTGGGGGTGTGAGTAGTCCCAGCCAAGAGGCCCCCTATGGGTGGGGGTGTGAGTGGTGACAGGCAAGAGGCCCCCTATGGGTGGGGGTGTGAGTAGTCCCAGCCAAGAGGCCCCCTATGGGTGGGGGTGGAAGTGGTGGCAGGCAAGGGGCCCCCTATGGGTGGGGGTGTGAGTAGTCCCAGCAAAGAGGCCCCCTTTGGGTGGGGGTGATGGGCAAGGGGGGGCCTGGGTGTTTGTCACAGGTTTACTGGTACGTGTCGGCTGTTTGTTTGGGGGGGGTATCTCTTACCATCTCCGTCGTTGGCGTCTGTTCCGGATAAGTCCTTGGAAGTAGAGGATCGGTATGGCCTGTGCGATGGGATTCATGTCGACACCGTCTCGTCTGCACTGGTCGTTGGTTCGTTTCGTCCCAGTTGCAGGCTTGCACGTCTCGTGTCCGGGGATCGTGTTGTGGCGCGAATCGTTCCTTTCATGCAGCTTTTCCGGATGCTGTGATGTGCCGTACGTGTCGACTCGCTCGGCGCATAGGAAGTGCGCATCGTACTTGTCCGGCCGGAAACAGCTCTGACCTAGCCCCCGTGCGAGTCGATTCTGCGTTTACGGGACCGGGTCGTAGGGTGAATTGAGTGTTTATTTGGCGAGTTCGTGTCGGTCGAGTTTTCAGCACATGCACGCATCGTACTTGATCGGCAGGACTGACCGGCTCCCGGGACGGGTCGGTCGGGAGGTAAGCGTCCGGACGGCTCTTTTTGAGCTGTCCGATCGGAATCGGCCCCCTAGTGTATGACACGAGAACCCCTCCCTGACGCGGAAAGCAGCTGCAGTGTGCAGAAATGATAGGCAGGATTTACTGGTGCAATGTGAATCCCAGTACAAGTAGAGAGCGTGTTCTGAACTCTCAAAATGGATATGAACATTAATCAGAGACATCGTGATATTAAACAAGCACTGACAAAGTCAACAGGTCTCTGACCTATTGACATTGCTAATCAAAACTACCTGGAAAGCGGGTAAGGGAATTGGGTTGAAACAACAGGGAGAAATACACAGACACAGATGAGATGAGAATATGGGAATCGATGGAGGGCCGAGGATATGGCCTTCAACTAGGGCTGCCAACTTTAGAACTGGGAAACAAGGGTTTTGGCATTGTCACCGCAACATCTTGTGAGTTTGGACTCATAACGTAATCTCCTCATGCTTAAAAAATTAATGTGACCATGGATAGTGTAACTGGTGCGCAATGAAGTTGCCGCTAAATATAAAAATAACTCAAAAAACCCAAGAAATACGGGTGGGATGGGGAGTACAAACCACACAGGCAAAACACAAACATGGGGGTTGCACAGCCGCACACAGTGTTTGGGATCAACATGGGGGTTAGGGAGAAGCATATAAGGGAGACAGCTGGCTAAAACATGCAGTCTTAGGGAGTGCTTCAGGCAAAAAAGAGAGTTCTCAAAAAGCAAGAACTCGTGGAAGAAACAAAGAAGCCAGTCAAAGAGGTGCTAAAGAGGCTATGCTCCTTGGGAGGAACAAAGACATAGTAATAGGACTAAAATAAATAGAGCCAGTGAATAGAAAGAATGTAACTGTGAGTGACATAACAAAAACCCATTGGTAAGCAATGAGTGAATGCGTTTCTAGGAAAGCTTTCAGCATGTGCGTAATATGTTTCTTCAACCTAAAAATGCTGTACTAGATATTAAATATCAGTGTGATTAGATGGATATATTTCTATCCCATGTTCGCCCTCCAGCACGGATAACACAGACTATTTTACAGCCTTTTCCAGTCCCCACAGTGCCAGATCTCATGTATGCTTGTGTGTTTGTCTGTTTGCATGTAGTTACATGTGCATACACATCCTTTCCTGTATGCATTTGTGCATCTGCATATGTGTTTTGTGTGTATTTGTGCACATGCATGTGCACGTTGTTAGGAAAAAGTGTGTACCCATTGAAAGGCTTAACAGATAAGCTAGGCACGGTACCATGGCCTAGCTCAGCTGCCTGAAGACAGTGATTGTGCCAGGAGTGAGCAGGTTGAAAGGAGGCTGATCAAGGCTGCACTGGTCATAGAGATCACAGGAAAAATCCCTCGTAAGCTAGAGGACAGTGAGCTGTTTTTTCAAAGCTGAAGGATCCTTCGCCCATCGAGCTAATGAAAGCATCCCTCAAGATTTTCACAAACCTTTTATATCTTTAGATATTTTGTGATGTTCCTTCTAGAACTGCTTATAAAATCCTTGGCTTTCTAGCTGATATAGTTGAACAAACAAATAGTCCGGCCTCGTTTTGGTGTCACTTGATAAAATAAATCTTTGGAGGGAAAAGGGTGAAGATGAGGGTTAGGCCAGGGCTTGCATGACACCAGAGCATGATGAATGTCAGGCAGCAGTCTTCAGGGAAGCACCAGATTAGAGGCTTGTGAAAAGTACCAACTTATCTCTTGGCGTCAGGTTACAGACTGTGCCCATCATAAGTCCTGACCTATCAGAAAATAGGTTAGAGCCCTGCTAGTTTGACCAGATACACTCTGGAAAGAAAATTATTATCAGGGAACCTCAGGATTAATTAAATCTCTTGTCTGTAATTGAAAGTACATTTAAGGAGGCTGCTTCCTAAGTTAAGGAAAGGAATATCACTGAGAAAGAGCACTGGGTCTATGTCACATCATAAGCTGAAGAGTAAAAACAGATATCAGTGGTCTATATCAGATGTAAATCAGATCAGTACTGCCTGTGAGTTTGGAGGCTAAAGCAAAAATTATTACTGGTGTAGCTGAAAGAAGAATTAAATACCAAGAAGCCAATCACGATGTCGGTCGGAAAGGCTCTGAACGGCATTCGGTTCATCCGAATCGGATTCGGAAGCCTTGTTTCCGACCGATTTGGAAACATTTCCGACCAACCGATTACGATGGTCAGAAACTGTACGGACTGTCTGACTCAGTTCCACTCGAGTCCGAACGGCATTCGGAGACACTGAGTCGGTCGAAGCTGACTCGTACGTCTCTACGGTTTCCGACCGAGCGATTACGATGTCAGATTCGGACAGCCTTTCCGAATCGGTCTGTCTGGCACGGATCGGCTGTCGGAATCCAACTTTGGGGGCCCGTAGCAAGCTCCCCTTCACCCGGAGGCCTCCGGTTGGGGTCCGTGGGGGTACCCATGGGTGCCCTCTTTCCAACCATGTACGGTGTGGCAGGCACCAAGGGGTGCCTGCTACAGGGTTCACGGTTTTCTGCAATCACCCCGTTTTTCAATGAGAGCCTGTGTAATCGGTCAGAACAGAGGCTCCCATTGAAGTCAATGGGAGTCCGACCGAACGGTGTTCGGAAACATCGTAATCGGTCGGTCGGACTCCCCGAACCGTTGTCGGTCAGAAATCATTCTATAACCGAGTCGATCGGAATGCTTTCCGACCGACATCGTAATCGGCCCCCAAGTGTCAACAATACCTAAGACCATTTACATTCAGGAATAGTCAACTAGTGGTTGAGTTGGTAACGTTTGCTGGCTATCAACAATTAAACATATTAGTAAACTTATATTCCTACTTGTTCCCAATTGAAAGTTATTACATATTAAATGTAATAAGGTAACCCAATGTTACCCTATGAGAAAAGTAGGCCTTGCAGTAGTGAAAAAGGAATTCACCACTAGGACATTAAAACTTAGGACATGTAAGAAGCTTGCTCTATACTATATCAAAATGCGGGATAGTGTGCACAGAGTCCAGAGGATCCCTAGAGGCTTTCCAGAGGCTCAAGTAGATAATACTAATACTCTCTTTTGTGGTAGTGTGAGCGAACAGTTAGGCTCGTCAGAGGGCAGTGCTAAGCATTCGGTGTACACACGCAGACAAGAAATGATTATGCACACTCAATGACTAAATCAGAGACCAATGGTTTGTAAAAATATTACTTTTAATATATTTATTTTATAGAACCAAAGATGCTTTGCTGCAGCAAAATACATTTTGCAATATCACTGTTTTTCAATGTAAAAAGTGGACACAGTGCATGTTTCAATCAGTACAATGTTACCCTATGGGAGGAGACACAATCAGCAATATGCAGGTAAGTGAACTATTTTATGGTATTGAGCTTTTGGATGAAGAATCAGTACCAGGCAAGGTTCAGGTAATTGACCTCACTGCACCACCAGCTGTACTGGGGCGGCCGGGTGCAGAGGTCAAACTTGGGATTTAGTGCCAATGTTATCCAATGGAGAGAGGGGGCAATAGAAGTGGTACTACTTGCAGGTGAGTAGCATGGTTTTGGAACCCTCTGGGGGTTTAGGTAAACATGGGGGGGAGCCAAGGCAGCACCAACTTTACACCCAGAGCAGGCTTTGTTTCTGACCTACGAGAGCAAAAGGCTCCCACCTCAGGGGGTCAGAAACATGTCTAGAGATGGCAGGCTGGTGCAGACCAGT
Organism: Calotriton arnoldi; assembly: GCA_963921515.1. Classification (NCBI taxonomy): domain Eukaryota; kingdom Metazoa; phylum Chordata; class Amphibia; order Caudata; family Salamandridae; genus Calotriton; species Calotriton arnoldi. The sequence goes on along the minus strand of CAWUFW010003856.1, from coordinate 1,468,209 downwards.
AAGGCACACACTAGTGGTTTGGTAGGTTTGCAGGGGGCACCTCTGAGGTGCCCTCTGAGTACATTCATTAATGAATCCAACACTAGCATCAGTGTGAGCTCATTAATCTGAGATGTTTGGTACCAAACTTCTTGGAATTTGGTGAAGCCATCATGGAACTGTGGAACTCATAGCAACAAGCTCCCAGCCCATGCACTCAGTTTGGCCTCACCGTGCATTTATAATGTCTAAGAAGGGACGAATACGCTATAGGGGCATATCGCTCATTCAGTTATGCCCTCACATGAGGTATAGTGCACCCTGCCTTAAGCTATAAGGCCTGCTGTAGGGGTGACTTACCTAAGCCTCTTGATGTGCTGGTAGGCTTGTCACACAGGTATGTGTGTCAGGTCGACTCTTCACTTTTATCTGCACCAAATTACACAGGCTGCAGTGGCAGTGTGCATCTGTTTGGTGAGGGGTCTCTTAGGGTGCATGCTGCAGTCCTTAGACGCCCTCTCTGGTCACAATGCCATTGGTACCGCTGGTACCTTTTACAAGGGACTTATATGTAGGCCAGATATGTGCCAATTGTGGAAACAAAGGTACAGTTTTGGGAAAGAACACAGGCACGGCGAACCTGGTTAGCAGGAACCCAGTGCACATTCAGTCAAAGATGCATCAGAGTCAGGCAAAAAGTGGGGGTAACCATGCCAAAAGGAGTACTTTCCTACAGTACATGTCCAACCTTTCAAATGCACTGCACCCCGCCCTATGCATTGTTTGGGGATTACCCTAGGGGTGACTTATATGTATTGAAAAGGAAGGTTTGGAACTGGCAAAAAGTGTATTTTGCCAGGTCGAAATGGCAGTTTAAAACTGCACGCACAGGCTGCAATCAAAGACCTAAGAGATATTTAAAAGATTAATTAGGTGGGTGCACAATAAGTGCTGCGGGCCCACTAGTAGTATTAAATTTACAGGCCCTGGGTACATGCAGTACCACTGTACTAGGGACTTACAAGCACATTAAATGTGCCAATTAGGTGCAAGGCAATGTTACCATGGTGTAGGGAGTGACAACACACACTTTAGCACTGGTTAGCAGTGGCAAAGTGCACAGAGTCCTAAGGCCTACAAAAACGAGATCAGCAAAAATTAAGAAGTAAGGCATAATGTTCAAGGGAAGACCACTCTAAGGCTGATAAGGTCAAAGAATGGGTTATGAACGTGAGCCAAGTGATTGGGCAGTTAATCTATCCTATGACATAAGCAAACCTAATGCCAAACATATATTCATAACTTGCATCTATATCTAGTTAAAATATTATATAAGGAAAACGCTAGGAAACAGGATAGCAAACCGAAAGTTAGAGGTATCTATAATTAATATAAATAATGTGATGTTCTTCCCCAGTCCCTCTCAACTTGATTGACAGCTCCTCCCGTTTTTCGAGTAGCTGATGCAAAGTACGAACTTGCTTAAACAAAAGACAATGCTGTACAAAAATAATAAACAAATGTTAAGATCAATTGTATTACTTGTAGGTTATAACATGAAAAGGAAAAGAAGTCAGAAATGTTTTTGTGTAGCGCAGGCCCAGTTTGCGCACTATTGGCTCAGTGGTCTGATGAATCGGTCTCACTTGTGACTAGAAAGAGATGCATTTACTACTGTTTTGGGTCTTTTTTGGCTGTAGAAACCTTAGAAGTACAGTTGGCGAATAGAAATAGTCTTACTCTTTTGTGGGTGGGTGCCTGTCACTCTCCAAACCTCTCCTTAACCCTTCCTTAACCCCATCACCAGCCGACTCCCACGGATCCTTCAGCTGTCACCGCTGCCGGCACACCTGCAGCACCGCCAAGAACACGGATCCAGCACAATCCGCCCACAAGAACACAACCAAACCGAAGACCCTGCAATGCATCCTCCTCAACGTCCGATCCCTCCACAAACACGCCACAGAAATCTGGGACCTCCTCGACAGCACCACCCAGGACGTAGCGTTCTTCACCGAAACCTGGACCAACACCACCTCGGGACCGGACATCGCCATCGCCATCCCCCAAGGATACAAGATCTCCAGGAAGGACCGCCCCACCCGCCCAGGAGGAGGAATTGCCATCGTCCACAAATCCAGCCTCCGCCTGAGCTCACTCCCTGACGAGCCCACAGAACTGATGGAACACCTTCACTTCAAGATACTTGCCAGCCCCACCGCCACCCTCTGAGGAACCCTCATCTACCGACCCCCTGGATCCTTCGCCAACTCCATCACGGACATTATCTCCCCGCAGGCTATCGCATCCACCAACTACACCCTGCTGGGAGACCTCAACTTCCACCTCGACAACCAACTGGACCCCAACACCACATCCCTCCTGGACAACCTCCACAACATTGGACTGCGCCAGATCGTGACCGAGCCCACGCACTCAGCAGGACACACCCTCGACCCCCTCTTCACTACAGGAAACTCCATCACCTTCAGCCACACCACCGAACTCCCATGGACCGACCATCGTTGCGTCCACTTCACCTTCAGAACACCCACCATCCACAGACACCAGCACCTGCTTCCACGAAGAAACTGGACCAAAATCACTGACGACCAGCTCACCTCCTCACTCAACAACTCCACCCCAACCATCGCGGAAAACGACGACTCCCAACACCGCAGCCCGAACCCTGCATAGATGGATCTCGGACAGCACCAACACCATAGCCCCCTCAAGAAAAACAACAATACCCGCGCCAAGAAAGCCAGATGGTTTACCACCGAACTTCGAGAGTCCAGAAGCACATGCCGCCGCCTCGAAAAGGCCTGGAGGAACACCAAATCCACAGAAGCCCACGACAACTTCAGAGCCGCCACCAACGCCCACCATCAACTCATCAGAGAAACGAGGAAAAAAGCGATTGAAGACAGAATCTCCACCCACGCGCACAACAGCAAGGAACTCTTCAGCATCATCAAGGAGTTCGCCCAACCCACTAGCGAGTCTACCGACATCCCTCCCTCACAAGACCTCTGCGACAAACTCAGCACCTTTTTCCACCACAAAATCAAGAGCATCTATGACAACTTCGACGAAGACAACCAACACACTGAACCCTCACCAACCACCCCCGACACCCGGAAACCAGCGATTGACGACTGGACAGCCCTCACCACCGAAGACACACTGAAGACAATGAAGTCAATCCACTCAGGGGCCCCCACGGACCCCTGCCCCCACCACATCTTCAACAGAGCCGCTGACACCATCGCACCCATGCTCCGCCACACCATCAACCGCTCCCTGGTGACCGCCTCGTTCCCCGACGACTGGAAACACGCCGAGGTCAACCCCTCCTAAAGAAACCCTCAGCGGACCCCACCGACCTCAAAAACTACAGACCCATCTCCCTGCTCCCGTTCCCAGCGAAAGTCATCGAGAAAGCCATCAACAGCCAGCTCGCCACATTCATTGAAGAACACAACATCCTCGACTCCTCCCAATCCGGCTTCAGAAAAACCACAGTACGGAAACTGCCCTCCTCGCCGCAACAGACGACATCCGCACCCTACTGGACAAAGGAGAAACAGTAGCCCTCATCCTCCTCGACCTATCAGCGGCGTTCGACACAGTCTCCCACTGCACCCTAATACGCAGACTCTACGACGCAGGAATCCAGGACAAGGCCCTCGACTGGATCCGCTCCTTCCTCTCCGGCAGGACGCAGCGGGTCAGACTCCCCCTTTCCTCTCGGACCCCACACCTACCACCTGCGGAGTCCCCCAGGGCTCCTCCCTCAGCCCGACGCTCTTCAACGTCTACATGGCTCCACTCGCCCCCATCGTCAGAACCTACGGACTCAACATCGTGTCATACGCAGACGACACCCAGCTCATCCTCTCCCTATCCAACGAGCCCCACACCGCCAGACGCAACTTTCGAGAAGGCATGGAAGCCGTCGCCAAATGGATGAAAAACAGCTGCCTACAACTAAACACCAACAAAACAGAAGTACTCATCATGGGCCCAAACCCCGAAGCCTGGAGCGACACCTGGTGGCCCCGCGCCCTCGGAAACCCGCCAACCCCCACGGACCACGCACGCAACCTGGGAATCATCCTGGACTCCGAGCTCAAAATGGACCGCCAGATCAACTCTGTCTCGTCTTCCTGCTTCCACACCCTCCGCCTCCTTCGTAAGACCTTCAAATGGATCCCCTCGAACACCGAAAGACCGTCACTCACGACCTGGTCACCAGCAGACTCGACTACGGCAACGCACTCTACGCCGGAATAAACAAAAACCTCACCCGCAAGCTACAGAACATCCAGAACGCCGCTGCAAGACTGGTCCTCAACCTGCCAAAACACTGCCACATCTCCCAGCACCTGCGCACACTCCACTGGATCCCTGTCGAGGCAAGAATCACCTTCAAGATGCTCACCCACGCACACAAGGCCCTCCACGGCACCGGACCAGCATACCTGAACAGCCGACTCAAATTCCACGCACCCCAAAGGACCCTACGATCAGCCCAGCTCTCCTACGCCGTGGTCCCCCGCACCAGAAAGACCAGATCGGGAGGCCGCTCCTTCTCCTTCCTCGCGGCCAAAGCATGGAACGCCCTTCCGCTCCACCTCAGACAGACAACATCGCTCCCCATCTTCGCAAGAAACCTCAAAACCTGGCTCTTCGACAGACCCCCTCCTTGATGGATGGAACCTGCACCCCCCCCCACCTCTAGCGCCTTGAGACCCTTACGGGTGAGTAGTCGCGCTTTAACAAACCCCTGATTGATTGATTGATTCTTACTCAAAGCCCACCTATTTTGTTGTAAATATGTCCTTGTTTCCAGTCACTCCTCTGGTCCCTCCCACCTTTACTACTAAGGCGGAAAGGCTCCTATCGGCATTCGGTAAGTCAGAATCCGATTCGGAAGCCTTGTTTCCGACCGACTCAGAAACCTTTCCGACCGACCGATTACGATGGTCGGAAACCGTTTGGACTGTCCGACTCGGTTCCGAGTCGCATCCGAATTGCATTCAGAGACACCGAGTTGATCGGAGCCGACTCATACGACTATACGGGCCGCGTGTCTGACCGAGTGATTGCGATGCCGGATTCGGACAGCCTTTACGAATCGGTCTTTCCGACACAGATCGGCTGTCGGAATCCAAATTTGGGGGCCCGTTGCAGGCCCCCCTACACCCGGAGGCCTCCGAATGGGCCCCGTGGGGGTACCCATGGGTCTCCTCTTTCCAACCATGCACAGTGTGGCAGGCACCATGGGGTGCCAACTACAGGGTGCAAGGTTTTCCGCAACCATCCCTTTTTTCAATGGGAGCCTGTGTTGTCAGTCGGAACACAGGCTCCCATTGAAGTTAATGGGAGTCCGACTGAACGGTGTTCGGCACCATCGTAATCAGTTGGTCGAACTCCACGTACCTGAGACGGTCGCAAAGTATTCTGGAACCGATTTGGTCGGAATGTTTTCCGACCGACATTGTAATCGGCCCCTAAGTAGTAAGCTCACATGTGTGAGGATCTCCCCATAGAAAAGATAAGAGAGGTGGACATGGAGATTTACACTTTCAGGTTTGTGAATAGCATTTTGTAGTACTTTAGTAGTACTATTGTTTTACTACTAAATTACTATTGTAGTACTACTGAAGTACTACAAAATGCAGTTTGTGAATAGACCCGTATGTGTTTGGGGTCTGCCTTCTGTACCAACTGTATTGGCGTATGAAAGGATTCTAGTTTATCAGAAAAGTTTGTTATAGAATTTTAGAGAGGTCCTGTATTCCAAAATACAAAACTATAACTAGTGCTGTAACATCAAGATTTTTACTAATTATCTGATCTAATGTCTTGAACGTACTGTCAAGGAACAAGTCTAAAATATTTTTAATTTTTAACCTCCACGACTGGTCGGTCATTCACCCCTCTACTCACTATAGCAGGCAGCCAGGTGCTCTCTATGCATATCACTTGAGTACAGAGATGGATTTTGGCTGTATCTGGATGACCGTTGCCACACGTACTGTTGAGCCAATCAGATATCAATCAAATCTATAATGCGAGACCAAACAGTTGTGCTATCATGGACAATGTCTCTTTGACCCGATGGTGAGCGAACTGTTGGATCAATGGTTTACACTGGCTGAAACAGCGGCGCTCTGTCACTGGAAAACCAGCATTTCCTCCGAGTAAGTACAGCGAGGAAACCACAGTTTTTGCAGGGTTGGTTCACTGCCAATTTATCGCATATCTCCTGCTCTGTAAACACTAAACTACCACTATGATTTTATTTCTGTATGGTAAATCTCTGAGTAATGACCTGCAGATATTCTGTATCACCTTCGAGTCTTAATTGTCTACACATATTCTTGCTGCTGGCTTAAACAAACTATGCAAAAAAAGCAACCAAAAAAAAGCAACCATAGAGTTTTTTTCCTGAAGGAAATAAGAGAGTTTGCAGCTTTTAGTCCTATTCAGTGTGATTGGCTCACATAAAGCAAGGTTGATGCTGCAGGGGTAGGCTGGCCATCAGTCTCTTGTTTTCTCTGAACATCACTCTTTTTCTCAGGTATGGAAATCGGCGAATGGCTCCCAAACGCAAGGAGAAAGTTCTTTGTATGCTAGGACCATTGTTTTTTGTTTTCAAGGAACAAACTCCTTGTTTTCGTTTTTGGAATAAATAATGTGAACGTCCACCTATGGATAAGGCTAGAGAAGTACAAAAAAACCCAAAGAGATTCACATTCTAAAGTAAAGCCAGGTCAAAACACACTAAAGGAATGTCCATTGACTAGTAAGGGGCCAACAACTAAATCTCCATTCTCAGGAATATAATTGTCAACATCTTGATGCTTAAAATGAAATCTTATGAGGGAAAAAAACTGAAAGTGAACTACATCATTACTAACAGAGGAAGGATCATCTCTGCCAAAATATTTGCATTTTAAAGTTTGTAAGTCCTGACTGCTAAATTTAATGCTGAAAATCAGAATGATCATTGCACAGAATTTAACATTGCTCCTGTAATTAAGAGATGTAAAATGCACTTCATTTTAGAAATGCCATGTTGCTAAATGCAGTACAACGCAAATTAGTTTATATTTTTGGTACAGTCTACAAAAGTATAGTGGTAAGTTGGGTAAGTGGTGCGGCAAATTTATTTGCATATCTTTGAATCCATATTTAGCGCCTGAAGACCATTGTGCCTCGTCAGACTGATTTGAACCTGCAATATGTAACTGACCAGTTCGAACAGAAGACCAAGGAGATTGATGAGAAGATGACTCGACTGCAGAATGAAGAACTAAGAAAAGTTAAACAAATACAAGACGAGCTGAGATTTCAGGACATAGAAAAGGTGTGGATATGCTTAAAGGCTCTAAGATTACTGCAGCATACTATTTTCTTATGTAAATTTGTTGTATTGTCTAAGAAAATAATTGTGTCATCTTCATCAACATAGAATATGATTACATGTATTTTCTGATAAATCACCCAAAAAGTCACTTCTGTTCACAGTAACATCCTACATGTATGTTTCAAATTTACCAATTCATAACTTTCACTACTCAGTGTGTAACTGGTAGGCCACCTTTTCTAATATTAATTAAGACTAAATCAAGTCGAAGAAGAATGCTCCCTGCGTTTTTACTATGGAAAGAGAATATACCATGCCCTGTTCAAATGTGAGCATCCCTGCCAAGGCAAAGAAGACACTGGCGTAGCTCCCATTCTTTAATAGTTGGTTGCCCATCAATGCCAGCGGTTCTTATCTAAAAAGGTATCAATTATATCTGGGACCACTGTTTTGGACATATGGCTTCCAAAAGCATAAATAAAATGATTGTGCTTCTGAAATAATGGTCTGTTCCTGAATGTCAGTCCCTCTGGTGTATGAATTATCTACATGAACTAATAGCACTTTCTAGGTCAAATTCCAAACCTGTTTTTTTTATCATATCCCACGAACAGCATTAGTAAATAACTTTATGGGAAAGTCACTTAGTAAGTCAAAATCTCAGATGGTCAATAAAATCCTACCTATAATAGCTCTAAACCTGTATTGCCTAATGGTGCATCACTATCCCCTACTTTTATGTTCACTGAGCAACATACTGGAAATGAAGCAAGAAAGGGTCACACCCACCCTCAGTTCCACACATTTCATTTCCTAAGTATAGCACAAAGAGACCCTACTTACTCTTAGTTTTACCCTACCTCTGACTGCTATTTATCCATTTGAGCAAGGTTCTTAGCCTAATCCTCCCAAACTGTCTTGGCAGTGTTACTGACTAGGCGTGTGTGACCAATTTAGCATCTGCACCTTGTTCCCACCCCAGGCTATAGCCTACTACCTCCTAGTCCCTGACCGCCAAAAGACTTTTTATTCCCCAGTATTCTTGCACTGTGTCCGACACACTGCCTGTATATTTTACAGATGAGCACATTCACTTTGGATATTTAAGATACCACATCGGGTGGGGATTCCTGCACCAACAAGTAGTGTGGGTGCAGGGAAAATGTATGTGGGACTTCTTGATTGACGAATACAGCAGAGCTTGAGTGCCTGTTTTGTCATGACACTTGGAACGAGAGCTTACTGAATTAGATGTATTTTATTAGAAAGATTAACTATGTTACAGTTACCGATCCAAACATAACCAAAAGCCAGAATCCGAGACCAAGTCCATAATGAACTCATCTACCCACTCAGTTGCTGGGATTGGAGCAGGGCCATCTCAGAAGCGGTTCATGCAGATTGGTGGCTCTTCATGTTTCCGTCACCACTGACTTTTTGAATTTCGGGTGGAGACTGAGGCCAATGCACTGTTAGACAGTCCACCTAGAATGCCACTGAATACTGACTCACTTTTTATAGTCCTGCACCTGTTATCGAAGAAAGACAAGTGACTCGCCAATGACATTGTTGAAATGAAAAGGATCTTCCTCACCTCTCCTTGAAGTAGTCTCCTTTTCCATTTGCTCTAGTAGCACAGTGCGCTATGCTAACAACCAGGAAACTCTTCACTGACTCAGAACATTTAATTTGATGCACAATTCCGTTCTATCCTGTCAGGCCCAGGCTTTCAAAGTTAGAAGTCATTGAGTCATGTACCTCTCTGATAAGAATTCGAAGGTCATTTTAGCCTTTTTGCTGACACACATCAACATGCCTTTCAGGTAAATATTGTATCATGCTATGGAATCAACGGCATTTGCATATATGGGGCACCTGTACCTGCCCTTTGGAGTGGAGATGAATACTTAAAAGCGTCCAAGTGGGCAGTAAAAAGGGGGCTTTTTTTAGTTGTTCCTCTTATACTCCCTCATGATTTGTAATGTTGTTTAAAAAACTCACTAGTGATCGATTGGTACCAGAAAATTAATCTCAACCCCATTTAGTGTGTTTTCAATGTTTATGTTGCACAGTTATTATATTAGTGTTTTATAGAGCAGGAAGCTTAAACGCCGCCGTGTATGGGCACACCCAAAGAAACGTACCTCACAGGATCAAAACACATAGTACTGGAGTCTCTAAATGCATGTCTAATCTGCAGTCACTTTCCAGTTCTGGCAATCTAGTTAACCATTAAAGTGATGTATTTCGATTCCTTTAATAGTCTTGGTGCCAGGATCTTCCCCAGGACTAGCTCCTAAAAGATATTACATTTTATTGTAGTTGTATTTATATAGGTCTTCATACTGCGGACCAGAAGCTAAAGGACATTTAGGGACAGGAACATAGAATGGGGATTATGCATCCCAGTCATGTTTTATGCTCTGAAAAGTCCATACAGGAGTGGCAGGCAGCAGTCCATAGTACTGGTCGTTAAACCATCTGCCTTTGTATATGAATGGCTGAGGAGAGAAACCCATAGGAATGGGCATTATGCAACCAACAGCGGTATTTATTCTGGGAGTTCACATATAAATGGATCTGTGAATATAACCCGGAGCATAGATGATGCAACCCAAGTGATAGATGACACGCCATCTATAAGTGATAGATGACACATGTAAAGGTTAGACACCACAGAAATGAATTGGAGTTTGGTGTACAAGTCAACAAGTATGAGGGAATGGCACAGCTCTATATACCTTGGCTATTGTTTGCCTACGGAGGGAGTGAGAGGGCGTATTCCCAGGGAAAGTAGTTCACAAGTCCCTGATAGTCAGAGCAAAGCAGCATATTACACTTTGCACTTATAGGGCTATTCACACAAAACTGTTCATATGTATATTTTAAATTCAAATAGAGCCTTAAACACATTAAATAGAGGAGTCCGCACTGCACCCAAAAGCACCTTTAAGGGTGTTGAGACATTTTGTTGGCAAATATTTCAAGCCTCGATTATGGGCAAAATGGCTCAAAGTTCGGAGGAATCATTGTGCCCACAGTCAAAACCTCATGTGGCAGTCTCAAGGCACAGGGCACCAGCCAAAGATAGCCATGAGTTTCTGGCAATATAGTGCTGCCATTGCCTATGTTCTCCAGAGTCCACCCAGAAACTGCATTTGGCCCTCTTGTTTCTCTTTCCAAGTCTTGGGAGCCTGTTGGGTCTAGTCGTTATAGCATCATCTTAGGAAGAGCCAGGCCTACAAAGCTTTCCAGAATTCTAGATGTCTTTCAGTGATTCATATCTTTGGCAGAGCAGTTTTAGAGTTTAGCCAACTTGTATGCAGAAAGAAGTCCCACCAATGAGTTTCCTCTTATAAGTGGAACTGATCAGTGTGGTGACAGCCTTTAGCAGAGGATTCTATGTTGTGTGTCTTTTGAGTTTACTTGCAGGAAAAATGGGCTTTTGATATTGATGGTCCTATAGCTGATGTGTTGTGTTTCCCAGGATGACTGGGAACACACCCAGTAGATTTTCTAAGCCACAAAAGGAAAATTACTTTTTGGGAGAAAAGGAAAACTGGCAGGTGTCTCCCTTCCTTCAGGATTCTGCTTCTGTGGGGAAGGATGTTAGAAATTAGAAAAACATGTAACAGGATCTCTTATTTGCAGGTGTAAATGTGGAGCTCAACCCGAACCACAAAATCAATGCAAATATATAAGTATTGGTATTTTACAACTAATATTTATTATTATTATTTATTATGAGCTATTCTCCTCCCAACATGAAAAAGAACTATGCCATGAATGTCAGCAAACACAATGAATAAAAGTGTGAACCATAAAATACCCCCAATAGTATTTCCTTACACTTCCCTAAACAATTAGGGCTTGATTTAGATCTTGGTGGACGGGTTATTCTGTCACATCGGTGATGGATATCCCATCCGCTGAATTATAAATCCTATTGGATATAATGGGATTTATATTTCAGTGGATGGGATGTCTGTCACAGTTGCGACGGAGTAACCTGTCCGCCAAAATCTAAATCAGGCCCTTAGTCTAATCTCCACCTATGTAACAACTAGCTAAAATACAGAGCAGTTAACTTTAGGATATCTTTGATGAGTCGGATACAGCCCCATATACCTTTCTGACACAAGGGCTGAAGTAGAGGTTTGGCTTCTGTATCCTTCTAGCAGCTGGTCCTTCAGATCTGCCTCATTTCAGTTACCTGTAGCTTTTAAACCTTTTTCTTAATGTGTGGTCTACGGAGCGTAGAGGGATATGCATTTGTTCCGCTCTTGTTTCAGTTACACCAAACATAGAACAACTTCTTCATTTAGATTTTAAAAGGCCCATGCTAGTGGCTGCTATTGCATTATTTAGTTCCTCTTATATGGATCTGAGCAAGGCCAGTTATAGTCATAGATTCTATGGGAAAGAACAATGCTTCTCTGACTTTTTAATGTGAGCTTCAGAAAAATTTGACAATTGAGCTCATATATTGTTTAAAAGCCGAGAGCCCCATGTTAGTGTTAATCAATCCTGACATCTAAGCTCTAAAGGTCAGTCATGCTCTTGAATACAGTTTGTGCACAAAGAATATCCACGTTAACTTGCAACAAGGCCTGTGCTGCATGTAACATCATCTATATCATTTATAAAATATTTGCGTCAGATGCAGATGGTTTTGAAATTAAATGTCAGCAATGAGAAGCCAATGAAGTGCTTTGAGGGCTGAAGAGATGTGGTGGCAAAGATCAATATGTAGCAGTAGTCTTGCTGTGGCATTCTGGATTCTTTGTAAGCAGCATAGTAAAGCGAACTACCTAGAGTTTGTTTTCACCATCAAGGTATGACAGAATAGTGAATGTGGTGGCTTGGAATTTCTTTGGGGATCCTAGATGCAAGAACATTTGTCCTGGGGTACCTATGTGGTGATCAGTGCTGGGTTTATTTTGGCTGTAATAGATAAATGTTCCTGAAGGGTTGTGGCAGGTAGGGGTCTGATGGTGACCCTACAGGTCTACTAGCTGTGGCCAGATTATGGAATTCTGACGCTAACATTTGCTTCAATGAAGCAAGTGCTCGATATCTGTTGGTCAATAGTAGTCATCTTTGTCTTGCCCTTGAAGGCTCTGGGGGCTGAGTGGCTGATGTTTTGTTGATGAACTGAAGTTCTAACTTCTTAGCTTATGTCATAAAGGGATCTGTGATGGTGTTTCAGAATCATGACACTGAAAAGTCTTTGCCATGTTGCACTCCATAGTGTGGGATTCTGTGAAGATCATCTTAAGTTTCCTAGTGATGAAATTGGTCTTGGAGATCCAGTTCGAATAGTGCAGTCTTCTTGCACCTTTGAGTATGGATTTGTAAATCCTGTTGAATTGCTGGAGGCAGATTCTGTTGAGCATGTTTCTGCATTTCTTCCATTGGCATTGAAGTGTAGCTATTTGTAATTTTTATCATCTTTATTCCACCATTTCTTCCTGGTGCCTTATGTCATTGTTTAGGATGCCAGAATGTTTTGTGAGGGATGGGTTTGTTGAAAGCTTTGGAGAACTAATTATACAGCTGGTTGTCATCTTCAATTGAAGGCAATGGAGAAAGGTGAGAGTCGAGTTTCAAGAGGTCAAATTTGTTCCAGGTTCTGTAAATGATTAATGTCGGTGTGATAGTAGTGTTTGGTTTTGATGGGAGCTCAATGAGGAAGGAGGCTTGTTGGTATTGGTGGTAGTGCTCCAGAACGTAAGTTTGTTCTCTGTGAATGAAAGCAAGAGATGGAGAGAGAGAGAGGTCTCTATGTTCTTAGGAATGCACACAATAAAGTAGAGGTGGGCGCACAGGTGGACTAGCATTAATTTGCAATCTGTCAAGCATGTCTTCAGTGTTGGTGTGCTGTAATGATTCTATGAAGATCTCCTTCTTCCTCTGGCAGTTGTGTATGTGCATTATGTACCTCGGTGGGACTGTATTGTGAACTCTCAATGGAATGTCATCTCCACCCGTGTTTTCAAGAGTAGGTGTGGTGTTGAGTTTGATATGAACACAAAGGCATTTTGTCAGAGAGGAGAAGTTTGATGAAGATGGGGAATAGATGGGAGATAGGAGAGAGGGAATTGGAATTTCAAGAAGAGCAAATGGATGAGTAATCTTCCCTCTTGAGAAGGTTGAGCAAAGACTTAACCTGGTTAGAGTTGGTAAGCAAGGCTGGGGCACGTCATTGAATGGTGTATGAGAAGGTAGGCGGTGAGTTAGCCATGTTTGTTTGCTTAGGCTGCAGGGATCAGAGTGTGGTGCATTCGAGGGGAGAAAAACACAGTTGGTTAGAGGAAAAAGAGAAAGTTGGTTAGAAAGAGGTTAAGGGGGGAGGAAAAAGATGAAGACAACGTGGCTCAGCCATCGGCATTTTGCACCAGGTGCTGATGGTGTGGTGTATATGTTAGGGGGAGAGAAAGATGAAGATCATGAGAAGGTTGACCATTGTGTCATTAGTGGAAGGCTGAGCTGGAGCTATAGTGTTGACTGTCTCTTTAATGACCCATCAGACTAGAAGTGCACTTGCAGTCAGCCTTCAAACCCAAAAGTACATCTTCCTCTCTACAGGTTCCCTTGAACAAGCATGGGGTTCCCTTTTCTGAAGACCTTTAGACACAGCTACACAAATAATTAGCATAGGATTGCTCCATAGTAGGCTACAGTGCTTCGTACATTTGGATACTGTTGGAAGAAGTACTTGCTAAGCCAACTTTTTTACACAATACAAATAATTGCCTCCTCTGAGGGGCATGTTAGTTGGATGAGGGGAAGCAAAATAATGACTTTTTAGTGCCAACATGCCTCGGATTGAAATAAAGGTGTAATCAAATAACAAGTGATTTTGTTTATTTAGCTGCGACAAGCGAGAAGGAAACAGAATGAAATTATGGCACGCATTCAAGCAGCTATTGTACAGATCCCCAAACCGCCTGCGAATCGTACCTTGAAAGCACTTGATGGTCAGAAACTGCTCAAAAAGAAAAGGGAAGCAGAGGTGAGATATTACTGTGACTGTAGAAATTCATATCTTATGACAGACTTGGCCATAAAACACCTGTTTATTTGCTACTTTAATTTATGTTTTCTTCCTAGACACCTACAAAACAGCAAGCATTAGCAAAGCTAATAGGTTTGACATTGGCCATATGCCTTTTGGCTTTTTCAGCGCTTGTTTTTATTTTGTCATGATCTTAGCAAAACTTTATCGTTGGCTGAGTGTCTGAGCCCTCGTCAATCAAAAAAAAAAAATGCCTAAAAGCAAAATACTTTTTTTGGTCTCAAAAAGCACACATTTCCATACTAGTCCCTGGCACTTAAGGGGACTACTTTGTGTACGGATGTGCTGCTTGTGAAAGGAAAGAATGCTGTCACTCACTGTGACGTTAGCTAATGGCTGACGTAACCTATTTACAATGTTGTACTCTGTAGTGATCAGAATAAAAGTGTGAATGACACAATTACAGACTAACAAATGAATAGGGCTGGTTTAAAGCACCTATAAGTAAGAGTGTTATACATATAATTTAGTGAAATGAAAAGGTTTTGGCTAATACCAGACCCAAAAATGACTTCAAAAAGCAGTTGTGTGATTTCTTTATGTGCCTCCATGGACAAACACTGTGTTTTGGACCTCGTCTGCTCTCCGATGTGTTCACAATTTTTGTTACCTCTAAGTAAAAAGAGTAAGACTGTTTTCTCGCCATCTAGCGATCACTGGTATGGGATTTCTGTTTTAATGTCTTTCATGCTCCCTGATGCTAGCACTGTTGTTTGTTACCTTCCTTTCTAGGCGGATCCTCAGTGCAAGGCTACACTACCCTCAACCGACAAGGGTTCTGCCTTCAGTTTTCACTTCAGCAGGTCTTGCTTAATTGACCATCGTAGGAGGCAAAGAGATTGGTGATGGCAGATCCAGCTCCATTTTCTATGCCTGTTTCCTTTTCTGATGCCTTACAGTGGGCAGTACTTAGTTCCCAGATTTCTTACTCTTCCCTATGCCCATCCTATAAGATCCTCCCTTGCAACAAACCATATCACTTGGGGCCAGATGTATGAAACTATTTTGCGTTCCCAAACGATGCGAAACGCTAAATTCTGCTGTTTTTGAATGCAAAATAGCCTTTCCTTATGTTTGAAAGGCTTTGTATTTGCAATTTTTAGTGATTACCTAAATTGCAAATGCAAATAGGGAATCGCAATTTGCGAATCCCTAATGCACATGTAAGAAGCCATTCCTAAATGTGAACCGTGCATTTAGGAAACACTATTACCATCAACTTCAAGTTGATGGTAACCATGTGCAAACTTTGAAAAATGTACAAAACGGCATAGATTCCCATGCTTGAATCATTCCCCGTCGTCGAGATGGGAGTCCCTGTATATATAAAAATAGCAATACAAACCATTAGACTTAGAAACTAGGCCTAGGCCCAATCTAGTTTTGTAACATATCCTCCTCTTTTTGTAACAGAGACCAAATAAAATCAACAACCAATCAGATCAGCCTCACCCTCTAGAACCCTCCTGAGAGAGCCTCAGACCATCAGATTTTCTACCACACGTTGTGCTAGGGAGTCTCCACTGAGCTCTGCTCAGTTTTTTCCTTATTACCTTACTCCTAGAGTTTTTTTCAACTGATTTCTTCAACAGCTTCTTCAACAACTTCTTCAGCTTCGTGTCAACATGTCTGACAAGGAGAAGAAAGGCCTTTTTAGAGCCTGTTCCAACTGCTCTAAAAAAAAGGCTTTACATAGATGACCCTCACAAGGTCTGCATCTATTGCCTCTATCCAGATCACAAGGCTAAAGATTGCAAGGTTTGCCGTACTTTTTCCACAAAAACCTTGAGAGACCGTGAGGGATGTCTTCTGACCTGGCTCCAAAAGCTGAAATCCAGGAGGGATCCTTTATCCAGTGACGATAGTGATGAGGCCTCATCAGCTTCTTCTTCCAAGAGATCCCTGAAGAGGTCGAGATCTGACCCCTCTTCTTCTGAAGACCGACCTGGTAAAGCCTCTAAAAAGACCTCTCATAGGTCTGACAGGCAAAGTCCAAACAAATCTCCTCACCGAGGTGTAAAGGAGAGGGAAGGACTATCTAAAGGAGATTCTGCAGTGAGGAAGTCGACTTCTGTTCCTCCATCTTCTTCTCCTGACAGGAAAAAGGACTTTAAAAAGCCCTCCTCTGTACCTTCTGAGGGAAAACATACTAAGAAGATTCCACCTTCGATGACGCTGTCGACGACACCGTCGGCGAAGAAACCGTCATCGTCTTCGTCGACGCGCAGCGAAAAGGTACAGTCTTCTCAGTCTTTTCCTACTCCGGCGACGGGATCGTCGACAAGAGTTTCCTTGCCTTCTTCGACGGCGATGCAGTTTTCATCGTCAATGCCAGTGACGACGGATGCAACGGTGATGACGAAGTTGTCGTCGACGACTTCGACGACGACGGCCGTGGTGACGACGGCGACGGTGATGACGATGGTATCGGTGACGGTACCGACGATGGCGATAACTACATCGTCGACGACACCGCCGTCAACGGTACAAATTTCCAAGGTGATCATCAGGAAACGTCGCATTACTCCAGATCTCACTTCTCCCAGCAAAGTGACACCTCTGCTGCCTACTCACCTTCTAGAGGAGGAGTATTCGGAGGATGAAGGTCCATATGGGTATGCTCATAGCCCTTCTAAACTGCACGTGAAGTGCCAGGACCTAGATTCAGAAGAGGGGTATGAGGAGCAGGAATATGATCCTCCTCAGGACTATCATGGAGGTTACCAAGAGGAGATGGTTTGTATGCCATCGTCCTTGATTTCGGACTTACAGTTCATGCTCTCAGACTATAAAAGGAGATTTCCAACTACATCTCCGGCTCAGGAGCAGGTTTCAACTCCAGCGGTTCCACCTGCAGGGCCTTCCACCCCTCGGCTGCCACCACCACCACTGCAATTACTTGTGGATCCACCACCGTCGACTCCGATTATTCAGGAGGATACCTCTGATGACGACCAGGATAATGCGATTCCCCCGGATCCAGACAGGGAATGGGATGAGTATATTATCCCTACTCCTGCTTCACCTTCACCGGTGCCAGTGGATTTTCCGCCTGGAGATGTGGGCGGTTTCCATAATTTGTTGGACAGGGCAGCAAAAAGATTTGAGCTTCCTATGCCATCGGTCCAGTCTGAGTGCTTTCTATACGATTTCAAAGAGCCCTTTAAGAAATCTGTGAGATCAATTCCTATCGTTGGTCATGTTTGGGAAGAGGGGCTCAAGGTTATGAAGACCCTGGCTACAGTGGTTCCGGTGCTTCCTCGTTTAGAGAAAAAGTATAAAGCCCCGGAGGATAGCCCAGCATGCCTGGTGAGTCAGCCTAAACCGGACTCAGTGATATCGCAGGCAGCACAGAGAAAGTCTAAAAATCCGGCGGCTCCTCTAACAACACCTCCAGACAAGGAAGGCAGACGCCTGGACAATGCTGGCAAAACGTTTTCTTCAATGCCAAGCCTTCTCGTGAAAGCGGCTAACGCTTTAGCCATCTTGGGGCGCTACGTCCGCCAGATGTGGTGTGACCTCTCTCCCTACCTTGACCAGTTGCCTGATGACAGCAGGTCCGAAGCGAAAAAGATTCTCCAGGAAGGGGAGAGGGCCTCCTCAGAAGTAATCGATTGCGCAGAGGACATTGCAACAACTGTGTTCCGTTCCCTGGCTGGAGCGGCAGTCCTTCCTCGCCAAGGATGGCTTCGGGCGACCTCGTTTATGCCTGAGGTTCAGAACAAGATTCTGGACCTCCCCTTTGATGGAGAGGCACTCTTTGGGAAGCACTTAGACGATGCGCTTCAGGACATTAAAAAAGATACGGACACAGCAAGATCATTAGGGACACTCCAATACCGAAAGGTCCCTTTTCGAGGCGCAAGGGGCAGAGGTCTTCCCTCATACAGAAGAGGTTACCAGCAATATCGGTACTCCTCTTATACGCCGGCCTCGCAATCTTACCGCCCGTAGTATAACCAGAGGCAGGGGCAGTCCTCGTCATATTCGAGATCTTCAAACAGAGGAAGAGGGGGGCGCCAGGGGAAGGAGTCTTCTTGGTGTCAATAGCGGCCTGTTGGCTCTGTCTACAGTTCCTACCCCTCATTTAACACCTGTTTTCACGTTACGTTACGTTACTTCCAAGAATGGCAACGGATAACATTGGATCGTTGGGTTCTCAATATAATCCAATTTGGTCACACGTTGGAGTTTGTCCATCCTCCTCCAACCAAGCCCCCTCACGCCAACATAACAAAACATCTTCGTCTCCTGCGCTTAGAGGTCCAACAGATGCTGCAGAAGGGGGCTATAGAGCCAGTCCCTGTCTCGCAAAGGAGAGAGGGTTTCTACTCCCGGTTCTTTCTAGTTCGAAAGACTGTAGAAAAGTGGCGCCCTATTCTAGATCTGAGGGAGCTCAACACCTATCTCATCAAACAGTCGTTTCGGATGATCTCCTTGCAGGACATACTTCGACTTTTAAATTCAGGAGATTTCATGGCCACTTTGGATCTAGAGGACGCATATTTTCATGTTCCCATACATCCGTCCCACAGGAAGTTTCTTCGCTTCACAGTAGCCAAGAGCCACTTTCAATTCAGGGTTCTTCCCTTCGGCCTCAGATCGGCACCAAGGATCTTTACAAAGATACTGGCTCCAATAGCGGCTATTCTAAGGAAACAACAGCACCGGGTTTTCCCTTACCTGGACGACTGGTTGCTAAAGGCGCCTACCAAGACTGCAGCCGAGAGGTCAGTGGCAGCTTGTACACAGCTGTTCAGAAGTCTGGGTCTTACCCTCAACAGGGAAAAATCAAATTTGTGCCCTTCAAAGAAAGCCAAATTCCTGGGAGCCATTTTGGACACATCCCTGAACAAAGCTTTTCCGTCAGTGGAAAGACAAGCCAAATTGATGTCAATGGCCCGTCTACTTCAAAAAAGAAGGTCACTTTCAGTTCGCCTCTACAAGTCCCTTCTAGGGTCCATTTCGTCCTGCATTCCTCTGATTCCTCACTGCAGGTTACGAATGCGCCCTCTTCAGGAACAGCTGGACCTACAGTGGCGCCAAGTGGAAGGGTCTTTCGAAGACATGATCACGATCACTATGTCAATGAAAGATGCCGCTTCATGGTGGACTCTCAAGGAGAACATTTCCCAAGGTCTCTCCTTCGTGGTCACACCGGCTCCTCAGATTATTACTACAGATGCGTCTCTGGAAGGCTGGGGAGCGGTCTTACAGGACCTCCAGATAAGCGGTCGATGGCTACACCACCATCGCCTGTTGCACATCAATCTACTGGAACTCAGAGCAATTCACCTAGCCCTACAGGCTTTCCTCCCGAAGATAAAGAATTTGTTGGTTCTAATAAGAACAGACAATACTACAGCCATGCATTATATCAACAAGCAGGGCGGCACAAGATCTCGTCTACTGTCGGCGGGAGCTCAGGCTGTCTGGGAGTGGGCGATTCTGCATGGAGTCTCACTAAAAGTGAAGCATCTCCCAGGGAATCTCAACGAGACAGCAGACACGCTGAGTAGACTAAAGTCAGTCAGCCACGAATGGGAGCTAGACCAGAGGACTCTGGAGGAGATTTTTCGACTATGGGGCAGGCCAGCCATAGATCTCTTTGCTACACCAGAGAACAAGAAATGCCGGTTCTACGCAAGCTGGCATCACCATCCGGGATCCTCGGGGAATGCGTTTTCGATGGCATGGTCAGGCGCCTTTGTTTACGCTTTTCCCCCCATTCCTCTGATCCCGAGGCTGCTCAGAAAGCTAAAAACAGAACCCTGCAAGATGATCCTAATAGCACCGTCTTGGCCTCGCCAGTACTGGTACACAGAGCTTCTTCTCCTATCCTTGGAGCATCCGGTTCCTTTGAAACCGATTCCATCGCTGCTGACGATGTCCCGGGACCAAGTATTACATCCGGATCCCCGATCCCTTCAATTATCGGTGTGGCTCCTGAGCACAGAGAGTTTCTCGACTTAAAGCAATCTGCAGAATGTAGAGACATCCTGTCTCAGGCTCGTGCTCAAAGTACAAACAAAACCTACCGGATGAAATGGAAGAGGTTTTGTCACTGTGCAGAGATTCGGGGGTTCACCCTTTCGCTTCTTCGGCACATGAAATCCTTCCTTACATTCTTTCCTTGGCAAAGGCGGGCCTGGCTCATTCATCTATTAAAGTGCATCTCGCGGCCATTTCTCGCTTCAGGAGGACATCCTCAGGCCCTTCGCTCTAGTCAGCAAGAATAATTAAACAGTTTTTGAAAGGTCTTTTTCGAGTCTTCCCTCCAGTGAAGCCTCCTCCACCACTGTGGCACCTTAATCTGGTCTTGACCCAGCTCATGAAACATCCCTTCGAGCCGATACATAAAGCAAACTTGAAATTTCTCTCCTGGAAGGTGGCCCTTCTTTTAGCCTTGACTTCAGCTAGAAGGGTCAGCGAGTTGCAGGCTCTCACCATTCAAGAGCTGTTTCTTCAATTTAAAAATGAAACGGTAGTACTCTGTACCAACCCAAAGTTCATCCCGAAGGTACCTTCGGACTTTCATTTAAATGAACCTGTGATACTTAAAACCTTTTTCCCTCAACCTACGACTCCGGCTGAGAGGTCACTTCACTCATTGGACATTCAACGTTGCCTGAAGTTCTATCTTCATAAAACTAAGGACTTTAGAAAGTCACCTCAGCTCTTCGTGGCTTACAGCGCCCCTCGTAAAGGTTTTCCCCTTTCCAAACAGGGGATTGCACAGTGAATTTCCAGCGCTATCCAATATTGTCATCAAGCAGCTGGTAAGCCCCTTGAAGGGAAAGTCCATGCTCACTCCACGAGGGCGAACTCTTCTTCTACGGCCCTCTTTGCTGGGGTACCTATCCGGGACATCTGCAGAGCAGCGACCTGGAAGAGTGCCCATACCTTCACAAGACATCACTGCTTGGATTCTTCGTCGCGCAGCGACATGGCAGTGGGCCAGGCAGTCCTGAGGAACCTCTTTCAATAAGTGGTGAGCTTTTCCTCTCATCCCTCCTTCCTTTTCCTTCGTATTTTTCTTCGCACATTCTTTGATACAACTGATTGCTTCTGATTATTTCTGTATGTATATATATATATATGGGTATTTGATTCACATTTCAATGTTGGGTGATTTCTTTATTTCACTTTTCAAAAAAAAAAGGAAAGATGATGATATCTAAACTGCGAGGTAGGCAATTTCTTTTCTTTCTTTAATCTCATTAATGCATTGTTTGATCTCTCTAGAAGATGATACAAAGAAGTGTGCTCATGACTGCTAGCTACTCTGATTCAAGCATGGGAATCTATGAAAGTTCCAATACTGGAGTAAAAAAACAAGTTACTTACCTGTAACTTTAGTTCTCCAGTATTGGTAACTTTCATAGATTCACATGCGACCCACCCTCCTCCCCTGGAAAAGCTCGACCTTCTGCTTCTTTGTGGTTATCCTGTGGCACTACGGCCACGAAAATCTGATGGTCTGAGGCTCTCTCAGGAGGGTTCTAGAGTGTGAGGCTGATCTGATTGGTTGTTGATTTTATTTGGTCTCTTTTACAAAAAGAGGAGGATATGTTACAAAACTAGATTGGGCCTAGGCCTAATTTCTAATTCTAATGGTTTGTATTGCTATTTTTATATATACCGGGACTTCCATCTCAACGACGGGGAATGATTCAAGCATGGGAATCTATGAAAGTTACCAATACTGGAGAACGAAAGTTACAGGTAAGTAACTTGTTTTCTTTCAAAGTGTCATGTAGCGCACATAGGGCATGTGTGTGCTTTACATGTGCACACTTTATTTTTTGGGGTGCTTCAGGAGGGCCTTAGGCCCCCGGGCACCCTTGGCTTTCCCTTAGCTAATTTGCGATTACGAATTAGGTAATCGCAAATTAGCTAATGCAAAATCATTCGCACCTATTGGCCTTTCAGCCCATAGAAATGAATGGCATAATATAATCTAGTAGCAATTCGCTATTTACCGAATCGCTATTAGGTAATATTAAGGAATCTTTGGCGATTCCTACATAAATAGCATTTTGCGATTGACTAATTAGCGATTCAGTAAAACTCGCTATTTGAGAATCGCAAAATGCTTTTTTGATACATCTGGCCCATAGTCCCTTGTTTCAGAACTTCGCTTCACATCTGTCTCTCTGCTTTACTACACGTAGATTAAATGCTTCTGTCTTGTGTCATGAGACTTCTGATGCACGTTTATAACTTTCATCAGGGTTGTTCATCAGCTGTCTAACCTATTTTATTGCTTTCGAGATGTGAACCCAGTGCTTCAGCTTTACATTTTTTCCAGGTAGAAGTAACCTTATACACCTCAATATCCTGTCAGTGAAGGGCTGGGAAAGAAGTCCCAGGGACCAAAATAAAAGTGGCCCCTATTTGTGACTACAGTAGTAATAATAGTAGCCCACATTTGAAATTCGAGGCCACTCTGAATGTTTTAAGACATGCGATGTGTGTGGTTTGTGAGGGACCATCCCCACACATTTATGGCTACTGCAGGCAATGTTTGAGGTATTAATAGAGAAATGCTGTAATGACATATACAATGCTTTTCCCGTCTAAAAAGAAACGCCAAAACAGTAACATTTTTACACCTAGAATATACTTGATGTGAACATCATTTGCAACACAGCTTCTCCATTCTGTCAATATTTTCTTCTCCTGGTCCCACTTTTCAACGTAAAGTCTGCCCCGCTGTGAGGTGACTGCTTCATTTTAGGATTTGAATATCTGCGGCCCTATTACAATAAGTGCCCTGGGAGCGCAACGGGCGATTGCGCCCGCTTTGCGCGCCCCCGGGGCACTTTGGTATTATAGAAGGGGTCGCAGACGCTTGTGCATCCCCTTCTATAGCTCTTAAAGCCCCAGCGCTACCTTCAGAGGGTGTTCCCTTATTTGTATAGGGGCGTGCCCTATGCAAATGAGGGAATTCCTTTGACTCTGCGCCCGCGCCGTATTATCAAAGCAGCCCTCAGGAGGTGCACTGACAGTGCGCCATTTAAAAGGTGGCGCACTGCCAGTGCGCCTCCTGACAGCAGCCCTCTGCAGGGGGTAAAGAGGGTCCCATGGAACCCCCAGACATCCCATTGCAGGCGGGTGCAGTCACTGACTGCACCCGCCTACAAGTGGATCTCTAATCCTCTTTGAAAGTGCAGGCGGGTGCCGCTTGCACTGTGAAAACACGGAGCGGCTGCTCCGTGTTTTCATATGAATGCGCCGTTCTGGGGGCAGTGCGAGTTCGGGGCTGCCCTGGGGGCAGCGCATACAACATAATAAGATGCATTGTGATTGTTTGTGCCCGGCGCACCTTTTAAAAGGTGCACCGGGCGCAAACAATCACAATGCATAATACAGCACCAGATGTGACAGTTATGCACAGTGCTTTGAAGTAGGCACATATATATATATATATATATATATATATATATATTGTATGGTTATTTAAATATGCAAGCAGATTACACACAAATCTCTTTAACATGCACAAACAACCTGAGCTATATTAGAAGCATTAAGCATGGGTGGTGGATGCACACAGATAATTTTTAGAACAGGTTTGTTAATACCAGAAGACACACTCGGCCAGCAGATACAGCTGGTAAGGTACCTCAGTAGTCAATTTTCCTATTGTGTTTATCTTAAGGCAACCTGGAGATGGCTGGTCTAAATCGTGCTGCTCCAAGCTCAGCATTTCATTCTTTTAGGATGAATACAACAAGCATCACTAAGTTGGGTACCAGTAACTCCTATTAACATTGCTACTAAACTGCAAAACTGTAGTAACAAGAGTTAAGTAGAAACACAAGTAATGGTAGACGCCTGTGCGTCAATATGCGCACCTACTCTTATAATAAACAAAAGAGTGTTGCAAAGGGGTCTGTCACTTTCAGGTTGAAAGAGCTTAATCTCCAGATTTCATTTTCACAAGTGCCAATCCATATTCAGGCAAATCTGATACCACCCTGAAAATATTTCCAGGATTGAGAGGTCTGCCACATTGCCATGCAATCCTGACGAGTGCCCTGTTTCTTTCTTCTATAATGGTGTTTGTGGGTGATAGCTGCCATTTTAGAAGACAGAAAGCAGGGGCAAAGCATCTTTGTGGATGACACAGGCCACACCTTTCGCCTTCCACCTCTTTTAGAATCATACTGTCAACATTAAAATTAATTTAATACAATTACAACGGAGCGAGTGGGTGGAAGATTAATAACAGCATACATACCTGGTGTAATTTTGTGAAATATTTGCTTGCACTACCTTACTGCACATGGGCCGGGCAACAACTGCTCAACAAAGATGAGAGGGCCTGATTATGAGTTTGGCGGATGGGATACTCCATCACAAACGTGACTGATATCCCGTCCGCCGTATTACAGGTTCCATGGGATATAATGGAATTGTAATTTGGCGGACGGGATAGCCGCCACTTTTGTGACGGAGTAACCCTGTCCGCCAAACTCATAATCAGGACCAAAAAGTCATTGTTATCTTAATACAGCAGCCCTAAAATATGGCAAGCAGATGATGCAATCTTGTTCAAAAGTGGCCAAGAGAGCAGCATGCCCTAGAGACTTTATGGTATATTCTGAGATCTTCTTACGCTCAGACAGTACTGTCCAAGTTAAATGGGAAGATGGAAAGTGGCCACAAGTGGAGTGGCCTGGGGCCACACCACTTGCTAAAACTGATAACCATCCTAGGGATGGGTGCTTGTTCTCTTGTAACTGCCCCCCAGAAAATGGTAAGTAGAGGTAAAGGAAGAGAGCATGGCCTTGGGCTATCAGACTCTGCACAACAGCTTTGCAACTCTAGTGCTGCAGTGCCAATTGTTCTTAACCTTTTGACTTCTTTGGTCCCCCACTTTACCATTACTGAGTCATCATTGGAATCCTGGGACCCCACTCGTCATTACTGGAATCCTTGGCACACTAAGCATTTTCAGTGATTTGAACCGTAAAACAATACACAAAAATACAGAAACAAGTATTCATCAAATAAATACACAAAAAATGAAACATTAATACGAAAATTTAAAAAAACGAAATTTTCATTTTAATAGGAAGGTTGGAGCTTTTCTAAATTTTAGGCTACTCATCATCCATACTATATTCTGTTTGATGCACTTGAACTGCTCCCTTAAATCAATCTGAGGATACTTACTTAATTTTTAGCCTCCAATTTCAAACTCCTTCATATTGACAGAACATTTGAAAAATGTTATTTGTACATTTTGTTTCTGGACCTCAAGTTAAGAGCCACTGTTGTATGTCCCCCCCCCTCTCTGATTATGTTTAGCTATTATGTACATCTAGACGATGCTCTACTGTTTCTTTTCCAGTCAGCCTCTTGTGTGTGGGACTTCTAGACCAAAGGCATGAACACTGAGCCAAGGCTACCCTGGTAGAGGATTCAGTACTGGAGCATTTTACTAGTTCTTCCCTTCTTTTTCCTTCACTGGTCTGCAGAGAAAGCACTTTACCATCCTACATGCGATTATGGCAGCGGGGAGCCATGCCTTCTGGGCCAGAGCCTGATCCCTATTCCTATGAGAAGAATGAGAGGGATCTTTGAACCCTGAAGAATACCACTCTTCTGACTCCTTGGCCTGGTGTTAGGATCTAGGTGAAGCCAGCGGACTGGATACCTTTCCAGATACTGGCATGCTTTTTCCCCCCACTGTGTCTATGGAGGAGGGAGCATCATTAGCAATGGTGGCGCAGAGGGCAGCTGAGGTCCTGGACATTAGCTTGCCCTCAATGGCAATCAAGACTAATGTCTTGACGGAAGTGCTTCAGCCGGGAGTGTCTCCTTCCAAACCGTTTCTCCCATTTAATGAAGCACTTACTGATGTCTTGCTTGGGACCTGGTCCAAGCCCAGCAAAGGGGCTACTGCGAAGAGGACTATTGCCCGCTGCCACCGCACCACTCTTGGGGACCCCAAATTCCTCAAGGAACACCCTTCCCTGGAGAGCTTGGTGGTCCAAATCCACTTTGCGTGTAAATCCTGTCGCATTCCCAACTCCCCCGCCGCATCAGGAATCCAGGAGGCTAGACAATTTAGGCAAGAAAATGTTTTCTTCCATCTTCCTGGCATTGCGTTAGTTGAATACCACTTGCCTTTTGGACTGCTATAACCCCGCCCTGTGGGATACGGTTGCACAGGTTCTGCCAATGGTCCCGGAGCTGTTGCAGATGGGAGGGCTGCAGTCAAGTTCAACATTACATGTGGACTAGACACCAGCGACTCACTAGGCAGAGCGGTTTCGTCGACAGTGGCCCTGCGACAACATGACTGGTTAAGGACTTCTGGCTTTTCTGGGGATGTCAAAATGTCACTCATGGACATGCCCTTAGATGTCTCCCGTCTCTTCAGACACAAGGTGGATTCGATGCTGAAATGATTTAATGACAGCAGTGTTACGGTCAGGTCCTTGGGCCTTTCTGTCGCCCCTCGTCACCCTCAATCCACCTTTTTCTCTTTTCGTCACACAGCCACCGCAGTGCGCAAGCTTTCCAGCCTCTGCTGTGGGTCGGGTGGACAGCGGTCGGGTCAGCCGACTACTCCCCAGCAGCCGCAGCCTCCAAATCCTCCGGTCTGTCCGTTTAACATCATGGACACCCAATTGGTGGCAAAATTCGGCATCACCTGCCCCGCTGGCACTCCATAACATCGGACAGGTGAATTTTGCAGATTATCCGAAGGGGCTCTTCCCTCCTGTTCGAAACTACCCCTTCCTCCATGCCACCTACTTACGACAGGCTGATGGAGGACCACCTATCTCTTCTCTACCATGACGTGAGGGCTATTATGGCCAAAGGAGCCATAGAGAGAGTGCTGACACCAGAAATAAGTTGTGGTTGTTATTCCCACTACATTCTTGTGCCCAAGAAGGACAGAGGCCTTCATCCTATCCTAGACCTGGGCTCTCTCAACTTCTTCCTTAAGAAGGAGAAGTTCAAAATGCTCACTTTAACTCATGTCCTATCTGCCCTGGATCCAGGAGACTGGATGGTAGCATTGTTCTTTCAGGACCCATATTTCCACATTCCCATCCGCATGCCTTTCCAATCCATCAATCAATCAATCAGTCAGTATTTGTAGAGCATGGCTTATCACCCATGAGGGTATTTTGGCACTGGGTTGCTGGTCTTAGTGGAAGATCCAGGTCTTGAGTCTCTTCCTGAAGTCTGACAGTGAGGTTGATGTTCGGAGGTGGAGGGCGTTCCAGGTCTTTGCAGTGAGGTGGGCAAAGGATAATCCTCCGCTGTGGCTGCAGCGGATGCGATGTGTCTGTGCCAGGGCGGCAGAGCAAAGTTTTCTGGATGGTTGGTGGAAGTTTAGGCGGTGGTTCATGTATGCTGGTCCTTGGTCATGGAGGGCTTTGTAGGCGTGTGTCAGTAGTTTGAATTGGCATATTTTCTGGACGGTGAGCCAGTGGAGGTTCCTCAGGTGCTGGGTGATATTGGTCAGTTTGGGCAGGTTGAGGATTATTCTGCCTGCTGAATTCTGTATCGTCTGGAGCCTTATCATGAGTTCCGTGGTGGTTCCTTTGTACAGTGTGTTGCTGTAGTCCAGATGGCTGGTGATTAGGACTTGCGTGACTGTGTTTTTGGTGCTTGTTGGGAGCCATTTGAAGATTCTTCGGAGCATGCAGAGGGTGTGGAAGCAGGCCGACGAGTCTATCTTGATCTGTTGTTTCATGGTGAGTTTGCTGCCGAGCTTGCGGGCATGGTCTTTTGGTGTGGGGGTGGGTCAGAGTTCAGTGGGACACCAGGTGTCATTCCAGAGGGAGGTATGGTTGTCAAAGATTAGCACATCGGTCTTGTCCGTGTTGAGCTTCAGACAGTTTTCCTTCATCCAGACTGAGATGTTCCTCATGCAGTTGTGAAAGTTAGTCTTTGTTGTGGTGGGGTCAGCTGAGAGCGAGAGGATGAGCAGGGTGTCATTGGTGTAGGATATGATGTTGATATCGTGCTTTCTGACGATGTTGGCTACAGGCGTCATGTAGATGTTGAAGAGGGTGGGACTGAGGGATGAACTTTGGGGGGCGCCGCAGATGGTGCTCTTGGGTTCCGAGGGGAAGGGGGAGACGGATTCTCTGCATGCGTCCCGTGAGGAATGATGCAATCCATCTGAGTGCATCTCCTTTGATTCTGTACTGGTGCACTCTGATGATCAGTGTGTGGTGTGAAATGGTGTCGAAGGCTGCAGAGAGGCCGAGAAGCCGATTCTCCTCTGTCGAGTAGGGTGCAGATGTTGTCCATGGCGGCGATCAGGGCAGTCTCGGTGCTGTGGTTGGCTCAGTAACTTGACTGGGAAGGGTCTAGTAGGTTGTTTCTCTCCAGGTGTTCGGTGAGCTGAAGGTTGATATCCTTCTCCAGGACTTTGGCAGGAAATAGGAGCAACAAGGTGGGGCGGTAGTTCTGCAGATTGCTGGGGCCTGTGGAGGGTTTCTTGAGGAGATTTCTGACCTCTACGTGTTTCCATGCGCCAGGAAAGGTGGCTGTGGCGATGGATGCATTTAGGATGGTGGTGAGTTGGTGGCTGATCTTGTTGCTTCCTAGGTTGAAGAGGCAGTGGGTGCTCCTGAATGGATGAAGTTCATTATGGCTGTGTGACCGGTGTGGTGAGCAGTTCCCATGCAGTGACTTGTTGGTCCGGGGAGGCTTCCGTAGGAATGGGGAGGCTGAGGAGGTCGGTAGGTTGGGGCTTGATGTTCCTGTAGATGATGGATATGTTGTTTGTGGAAGTGATTTCCTAGGGCGTCGCAGAGTTCCTGTGAGGGCGGGATCGTGTTCTCGGTGGCTGTTGGGCAGGAGAACTCTCTGACGATACTGAAGAGTTCCTGGGTGTGGTTAACCCTAGCCTCGATGTGGTCTGCCAGGGTGCCCTTTTTGTGTCTTTTTGAGTTGTTGGTGGTATTTGTTGAGGGCTGACTTGAAGGTGGTTTGCCTTCTCTCTAGTTGTTTGCAGCTGCAAAGTTCCAGAGTGAACCAGCTGGCTTGTTTAGTGGACCTGCTAGTTTTGGTTGGTTTGATGGGGGCAACTCAGTCTGCAGCATTGGTGATCCAGGACATTTTTGACTGCCTGTTTCAGGTTGGTTGCAGCAGAGGGCTGGGTGGTGTTGAGGGCATCCGTCCATTGGTTTTGTGTCACTTTGCTCCAGCTGTGGAAGGAGTTGCTGGGAGGGTTGGCGGTGGTGCAAGGTGGTGAAGTGGATGATGCAGTGGTTGGATGAGGTGAGTTCTGTGGTATGGCTGTATTTGACTCTGTTGCTGGACGTGAAGATGGTGACCAGTGTGTGTCCTGCTCTAGCTGTGGGGGTCTATGATCAACTGGGTGAGGCCGATGTTGCCTATTCGTTCCAAGAGGTTGGCAGAGTTCATGTTTGTGGCGTCGTTCAGGTGGAAGTTGAGGTCTCCGAGGAAGATGTAGTGCTTAGATTTGATGGCAAATGGGGCAATGAAGTCTGTGATGGTGTCGCAGAGGCCGGTTCATGGTCCTGGAGGCGAGGCTGCCTTTAATTGTAGTTTTGTTATCAGTGTGGGGATGGAAATTCAGTTATCCCATTATTGGTGTGGTTTTGTCATCGGTTGTGGTGCAGCCGATTGATTCTTTGTGGATGATGGTGTGCTGATCAGGAAGCACCAGAGTGGTTCTGTGGTGGTGTCGGCCAGCGGGGTGGGAGTGGCATGGGTTTGTGCAGGCGGGTGGTCCTAGATTGCAGGTGAAGAGACAGTGGTGGCAGGTGAATGTTCCTGCTGTGGACCGTGTAAATGGGAGGCAGAAGTTGTTGCGTAGTCCTGGATCCAGGGCTCGAAGATCTGTGGAGGAGTACCTGTGGGTAGCCGGAGGACCAGGGTTCCTGAGTTCCAGGCTTGCCTTTGGCATGCCTACTGCATGCAGCCGCACTGCCACCTCCATTAAGTAGGTCCTGGGATGGTCTCTAGGGAGGAGGACGGCATGAAGCGGGTGTCGGGTAAAAAAGGCCCTAAAGGATTGGGCAGTAATCCAGAAGGCTAGTTCCCAAGTGATAGCTAAATATCCTCAGGCTGGGGCACACAGGAAGGCAGCAGACAGGCAGCAAGGGGAGCTGGGGAGTACCTGCTCAATGGTGCCGCGCTGCAGCCTCCATTAAGTAGGTCCTGGGAGGGGTGCTGGGGAGGCAGGTGGTGGGAAGCAGGCGGTGGGAAAACAAACAGCGGCAAGGAGGCCCAGGGGAGGCTGCATAGGGAACGGGCACTAAGCCAGAAGACTAGGGCCCAAGTGATAGCTAAATATCCTCAGGCTGGGGCACACAGGAAGGCAGCAGACAGGCAGCAAGGCGAGCTAGGGAGGACCTGCTCAATGGTGCCGTACTGCAGCCTCCATTAAGTAGGTCCTGGGAGTAGTGCTGGGGAGGCAGGCGGTGGGAAGCAGATGGCGGGAAAATAACGGTAGCAAGCGGGCTCAGGGAGGCCACAAAAGGAATGGGCACTAAGCCAGAAGACTAGGGCCCAAGTGATAGCTAAATATCCTCAGGCTGGGGCACACAGGAAGGCAGCAGACAGGCAGCAAGGGGAGCTGAGGAGCACCCGTGCCCACAGGCAATACCTGTGGTTAACGGTGGGTCACGAGCACTTTCAGTTCGCTAAGGTGATGGCAGTGGTTGAAGCTCATATGCGAAGATCGGGGGTGTCATTCTTCTCCTATTGCACTGACTGGCTGTTGAAGGCAGGCTCGACCCAGACTGTCGTCTCCCTCCTCCAGACTCAGGCAGACTTCCTGCATTAGCTAGGGTTCACTATGAATGTGCCGAAGTCACACCTGACTCCCTCTCAGGCGCTCCCTTTCATCGGAGGTATTCTGGACACGGTGCAGTTTCCGGCCTATCCTTCCGAGTGGTGAGTCCAGGAGGATATTCAGGCTATGATACCAATATTTTAGCCTTTATCCTGGATTTCGTTGCGACAGGCTCTGAGGCTGCTAGGCCTCATGGCCTCCTATATCCTGCTGATGACACATGCCCATTGGCATATGCGGGCTCTGCAGTGGGACCTGAAGTTCCAGTGGACGCAGCATTTGGGGAATCTCAACGTGGTCCAGATCTCGGAGGGAACTGCGAAAGATCTGCAGAGATGGTTAACGAACCACGATTCCCCCCTTTCCCTTCCCCAACCAGATCTCACAGTAGTGACAGAAGTATCACTCCTGGGATGCGGCGGCCATCTGTGAGAAGTGAAGATCAGAGGACTGTGGCCTTCGGCGGAATCCGGACTCCACATCAACCTGTTGGAGCTCTGATAGATCCGATTCCCATTGAAAGCCTTTCTACCCTCCATCCAGGAAAGGCTAGTGAAGGTGTTCACAGACAACACCACTGCCATGTGGCACTGCAACAAACAGGGCGGTGTGTGGTCGTAGACTCTTTGTCAATAGGCCCTGCATCTCTAGACATGGCTGGAAAAGCAGGGCACATCCCTGGTGGTACAACGTCTGACGGGTTCTCTGATTGCCAGAGTGAACAAACTCAACCGACGTTGCCAATCGGATCATAAATGAAGGCTTCATCCAGAGCTGGTGCAAGGTCTCTTTATGCAGTGGGGAGAGCCTTGGTTAGATCTGTTTGCCACCGGTGAGAATGCACAATGTCAGCAGTTCTGTGCACTGGAGTTTCTAAGGCGGCTCTCACTCAGGGATGCTTTTTGCCTCAAGTGGAGCTTAGGCCTCCTGTATGCCTTTCCACCCATACCACTTCTACCCAGAGTTCTCAAGATGATCATGAACAACCGGGCGCAAGATATCCTTGTGGAGAGTCTGGTACCCTGAGCTGTTGAGCATGGCCATCGGTCCTGCGATCAGGCTGCCCCTTCGGGAGGATCTCTTGTTGCAGCAGCAGGGGAGGGTTCTCCACCCAAACCTGTCAATGCTCTGCCCTCTTACGTGGAGTTTGAGTGGTGACAGTTGACAGCTTTCGACCTTCCTCTCGTAGTCTGTAACATTATGTTGGCAGCCAGACGTCCCTTCACCTAGCCGGTTTACATCTGCCATTGGGCAAAATTTGTGGCATGGTGTGCAGTGAAGTAAGTTTACCCTCTTTCTGCTCTCCTTTCTCAGGTTCTCCTGTTGTTCTTTCCCTTTTCCAGCAAAACTCTCCTCTGGGCACTGTTTAAGGATATCTTTCTGCAGTCTCTGCTTTTATTCAGTTGCCAGACCAACCTTCTGTTTTCCAATCCCCTATTGTACATGGGGTTTGAAAGAGTTGCACCATATGTTTCCTCTCTCTCCTTTCAAAATGCCTCAGTGGGACCTTAAATCTGTTCCTGACCTTCCTGATGTTCGCTCAGTTTGACTCTAACATAACTGCCCTCTCAGTCTACTTACCATCAAGACAGCCTTTGTGGTGGCCATTACATCTGCCTGGAGGGTCAGTGATCTTCAGGCCTTGTCATCCAAGCATCCTAATCTGAACAGCTACCCAGACAAACTGGTGATTCGTACGAGGGCTTCCTATCTTCCGAAAGAGGTCACTCCATTTCACGTATGCCAAACCATGAAATTTGAAATTTGTACTTGTAAAGCGCACCATACCCCCAAAGGGGTGTCCAGGCGCTGTACGCATACCGCTGTGGAACCCTTCCTGGCTTTTCCCTGTGAAATGTCCACTCCTGGGCACCCCCAGGGTGAAGCCAAGCATCCCAGCGCTGTTGGGGCCGTTGTGGAGATTAAGCAAGCTATTGCCCAGAGTTGCAGAGTGGGACCCATGATTAGAATAGGCACCGAGGCGAGAATTATCAGGTCCGAGGAAATTGAGCCCAAGACCCGCCGAGGCGGGAATTGAACCCTGGTCCCGGGCCAGGTCTCTGCATCAGGGTCTGCCGCTCTAACCATTGAGCCACACTTCTCCACTCTGCCTAGCTTTTTATTCACTTCCACTCTGCCTAGCTTTTTATTCTCTTCCAAAGAGAGCAAAGTAAGAATGGGCTGTACAAAAGAGGACCATCTCATGATGGATCGTTCTCTGTAACAAAATCTGCTATGCATTGGCTAGGAAGCAACCCCCTGAGGGTTTGCGTGCTCATTCCACCAAAGCTAAAGCTGCAACAACTGCGTTAGCTTGCGGAGTTCCAGTCCTGGACATTTGCCAGGCACCAACATGGGCTTCACTGCATACATTTATCAAACACTACTGTCTGGACAGTGAGGTCCATAGGTATGGGCACTTTCCCGTTCGGTCCTGCAGGACTTCCTAGTGTGAAATTGGTCCGCAGACCCACCTCTGGTTTACTTACCTTCAGTAATGCCATTTCTGGTAGAGACTCTATCTAGCAGCAGATTCCTTACCTACCCACACATCCTCCCTGCTCTGCGTACGGATTTCTAGGGACAGGACTTTCCACTTTCAGGGTCCTAGTTTTCCACACCGGTGGTCAGTGTACTTCGTGGATCTACGTTTCTGGCATGGAAAGTTGCGAAAGGTAACTAACTTCAGCATGCCTAGGTGGCACCTGTATAGTCATGTCGCCACATGGAGCTGAACGACGCCACCTACCGGTGTGCAGCTTAACTACTCATGAAAGATTTTCAGACCCAGTCTGATGCCGGTGGATAATTGTAAGGTAAGGAATCTGCGGCTCAATAGAGTGTCTACCAGGGAAGGCATTACTGAAGGTAAGTAACTTGTTCTTTGGTACCTGCATACTGGGTCTCAGGACTAGGTGTAGCTGGCAGTTGGCCTTTGTGCATTATTCCCAGACAGTTACACAAAGGAGGAATAAGTGTGCGCAAGATGGGCCATCTCTGCCAGGATGAGGGGGAGGAGCTGTCACCTACCACACCTGTACATCACAAATACTCTGCCTCAGCACACTCAAAAAGGGTTTCAATTGACTATATCATGCCCCTAGACAAGCTGGCGCCAGGGCACTGAGGTAGGACATTCCAGACACTTCTGTAGGGGGAGGACTATAGAAGCTCTCCCACTTGAAAGCTGGCACCAAGTGTAAATATTGGACCCTCAGACCCAACTCTTCAGTACACTTCTGGGCCTGTGAAAGACTCAGAAGAAGGACTGCTGTGCTGCTCTGCTGCAAGAAAGACTGCTCTGTTGCCCTTCTGCCTGAGTGAGAAGAACTGGACCTGCTCCTTAAACCCATGACCACCAGAGTTGACTCCAAGTCTAGTTGACAGGCCTCCTGATCAGAGCCTTAGGAACAGAATATGCTCCAACCATCATGATCCCTGCACCCCGACTCTGCTGGTGTGAGTCCTAACCCCCCAAGTGATGCCCCTCTAGTCCTAGACCCTTGGAAGTGGGGATAAAAGTTCTCTGCCAACCCAGATGTGGTCTCGTCAGAACTGATGCAGCATGACGCAAGCCTGACACAGGTCTTTGCAGCACTTCATCTTAAGAGATGCAGCGTGACGCAAGCTTTCATCGCAGTCTGCAAAGCTCCTTTGAATCGTCGCTGCTCAATAAATCCTCAGCATGGTCCCCGCAGTTTCTCATTGGAATCGACACAGGTCGACTTAGCCCTTCTCCCTGCATTGGCCATCCCTGTTTGAAAAAAGAACACACTGGAAAATTTCCTACGTTGTTTCCCCAGGGATTGAGTTAGGGATATTAATAGCAGAAGCTGAACATATCTTCCAGTTATATACACTTTTGCTATTGCCTGTAGCCCCTTGGACTGACAAGGAGCTATTGCGTCCTTAGGTAAAGTATTAAATGCCATTTTCAGCACGCTATTCAGCAGCACATGCATCTACCAACTGAAAGAAATTACTCAGAAATGACATCTCGACTCCATGTTTCTGGGCTCCTTCTTGTTTTGTGAAAACCTGATCACAGGTGCACAGTTGCTCTAGCTCCCAGTAACCAAGTGCAAGATTTTTAAAGCAATGTGTATTTTACACTTAGTGGCCCATCAATTTTCTCCTTCTTTTGTGGCACAAATGTTTGTGGCTGCTCAAACAGTTTGCTACACTTTCCCTACATATCCCCTAGCTCACAAGGCCAGAGTCATAGATAGAGCTTTCAGGGTTGCAGCCAGTCAACTCTAGGCACTTGTTTCCCCCTTACTAGAGGACAAAAACGCGACCTCCTTTGTTTTTAGGAAATTCTTAAAAACCTACCTCTAGTGATGTGACAAATTCTGGTCAGGCTGTACCTGCGAAGGACCTATGAGGTTCACTGCTTTACTATTCTGTCAAGAAATTTGCAGTGTATGAATGCTTTACAAGTGAGTTTAGATTGGATTGGATTGGACTCTTCAGTGAGGCTTGACTACAAGCGTGGAATATGCTGGGATATCCAGGTCTTCTAGGTGGTAGTTTTGATGATTTAGGAAAGCAATGGTCATCTCATCCTGATTTAGTTTAACTGACTCCTATTCACTTTCTGCAGTAGAAGCAACCAGACACATACCTGAATGGCCAGAAGCAATAAAGGACATTGAAGCTTATACAGCTTGCTGAAAGTGTTTTCCATTGTTTCTCTCTCCCTTCAACAATGTTTAGGTATGAAGAGTATACATGCCGGATGTGCAAAATTTCCATTAGCGAAAAGAGGCTGCAAATCGCGCTCCAATGTTTTGCAAATGGAAAATAATTTTGCAAACTGACCTATGTACTAAGAGATTGGTTAGCAAAATTCCAAATCGCAGTAGTACCACACCAATATTAATCAGATAGGTCGGATTGGGGCTCATTTCAATTGGATGCTATCGAGGAGCTGGTGATCTGCTGAGGTCAGCAGACCACCATGTCTCTGATCGCTCTTTATTTTTAAATGCATCCCATTTTAAAGGAATGAGACTGAATTTAAAAAGTAAAGCTTATAACTTTTTAAAAGTTTGTTTAAGAGTTGTAAGTAGTCCCCGGACCACTGCTTATTCCCCAACAATTTTTATTTTGCATTCACAAAGGGAACGGGTGCCAAGTAGACCCCTTTCCTTTTGCGAATGTGTTACCACCCTAACTCACGAATCTGTAACTTTTAAATGTTTTGTGAATAGATTACGGTTGCAAAACATTCATGCATCCTTTAACTAATTGTTATTTGGACAAGTCTTTTCCAAATAGCAATTTGTTATGGTTTTCAAAACCCATTTTTGCGATTCAGTAGCCTGTTGTCAAATTTAAAAATGAGTTTAGCAAATAACAAATAGCCATTTTGTGGCCATATGAGTCCTGTGATTTTGGGGAATCACAGGGTTTGCGACTGCAAAATGGCTTTGTACTTAAGGCCCAAATTTCTTTGGGGAAGAAGTAGACATTTGTAGTTCCCAGCTTTGAAGGCTGTTACTTAGTCATATAGGGAGGCTGCTCTGTTTGGGCATCACATAATGGCTGCAACTTTCTCAGTTTGTCAAGCAGTGCAAAATTAGACGATGCCTGATGCACCACACTCTTATCTTTCATTGAAAGAAATCTGTGCACTAGACTTATAAAAAGTCATATATACAAATGACACTTTCCAAACGTCTGCTGTCCATCAGGTTTGTCAATGTTTGAATTACTTTTGTTTAAGCTAATATTTGTGCTTTCTTCTGAAGGATGTGTACACTGACATTATGAAGTTTGAAAAGCAGCAGAAGAAAGACAGTCCATCAAGCAGCATCCAGTATCCTGAAAGGTAATTTTTGGATACCTAACATAATCATGTGCAGCTGCCCACATGTACATTGGGGACATGCTATCACTAGTGTTTGAAACTGTCGAAGGGAAGTGTGTTTGAACAAACTTTATTTATCTTGTTGCACTCAGTACAGAAAATCAGCTGAATAAGAATATCTAATTATGCACCAGAGATATAAAAATGCATTCAAACACATTTAAAGGATGTGAGGTTGAAAGTGTTAGTGTTCTAATCGTTTTGGCATTAAACAAAATGTTTGGGTAGAAGCTGAAAAAACATACAGATGTTGAGGAAACAAGATGCTGTCATCCTCCTCAATCTCAGTTTCAGCACTCCGTCCATCATCTCCTTGTGTTTGCTTTGTTCACCCTAAGTTGGCAGGGTATGCCCAGACGTGGGTCCCTTGCTCACTTTGCCACTGGATTCAAGCTGGCCTGGCTGATGAGGGGTGTTACCCTGAAACCGGTCCCAGGATGCTTGTTTCCGGTCCAGGGAAGACATGGCTTGGCAGTTCGGGCTGAACTGTTCCCATGAGGCACAGGGTCAAGACTGATTTGCATATAGCTGTGTCTGAACTGGGGTGGTAAAGTGAGCTAAAGAATGATGATGGATTCAAACCAGATCTGTGATTGGGGGTGAGTGTTTGAAAAGTTCAGCACTCGGTCCATCATCTCCTTGTGTTTGCTATCCTCCTCAATATAACAACAAAGGACGCCAGTCTTGGCAGAATCTCTTTGTGCCTCTTGCCAACAGACCGCTTTAGCTGTCAGTTGTCCAAGAACTATTGTCTATAATAAATAGAGTGGCCTTTGAGTCAGCCCATTTTCTCATGACTTGGATGGGCTTCTTGTCTATCATTGTTTGATGCTCCTTATTCAATGTCTTTGCTCTCTATTTTTGCTTTTGTCCCACCTCTGAATAATTACTTCTTTACCACCATTTTAATTGGCTAACTTGTATCATTGCATTGCTAATATCAGGGAACTATTTTTATAATTTCTGTTTTAGCACTCTATGAGAGCCCATTGCTTTCCTTGTCCTCTATTTGTCCACTCTCTTCCTGCTGCTTATGGCCCCTCACAGTTGCCTGTTGCCGTAGAATATTTGAGGAAAGTTCAACCTTCCCTAAAACAGCATGGGAGACGTTTTTACTATTCTAACTTCAGTCCTCAAACTATTCTAAACAAACAAGAATCGGCAACTCCAGTGGTCCTACGCCTGCATTTTCAAGGCAGTACCTATTGGTTTTGCTGATGCTTGTGTTGTGTGCATGCAAAAAAAACGTTTAAATAAAATGAATGTATGCTCAAAGTGTTGTATTAAAAAAAAAAATAAACTCGTACAAAACCTTTCCAATATTTTGAAGACGGTGTACTTTAAAAATTGAAAATGTATACAAAACATTTGCAATATGTGTTTTTCTAAACCAGTATTTTGCAAAGACTGGCCAGGGAATGAGAAGCTGTCTCTTTAAGGTTCCCAAAGCCGTTCACCCACACACAATTACTTTAGTCATTTTTATGTGTTGTCCTTGCTAGAGAACCTACACATTTCCTATTTTTGGAGCAACTCATTTTTTGTGTGTTCTTCTAAAATCCTCATTTTAAAGGGGGCAGAATACTGTATTGCTTTTCCTCCTTCTGCAAGTACTGATTCACATCCATCCGTAATTCCGGGATGCAGGAATACAAGATACAAGATAGCCCCTGAGAAATGGAGAATAATATATGGGAGTCTGTGTTCTCATTCTTGGGTCGTTTTTCACTGGACATTTCACCTAGTCTGAGTAGGTGAAATGTTTGGGTGGAAACTTGGGAGATGCAATTTTCTGGCTTCAC
Organism: Calotriton arnoldi; assembly: GCA_963921515.1. Classification (NCBI taxonomy): domain Eukaryota; kingdom Metazoa; phylum Chordata; class Amphibia; order Caudata; family Salamandridae; genus Calotriton; species Calotriton arnoldi. Next base: position 1,429,293 of record CAWUFW010003856.1, on the reverse strand, counting down.
TTGAAATCTTGATGAACTAGGCCTCATCAGGAATCATGTGCCTCTCATAATGAGGGCAGAAGAGTTTTGTTTCAATCATGCCAGCTTTAATATACATTGAGAGCAAAGGGGATGAACACACAATATGTGTTTTCCTCCAACATTGGTTCTTTCATATATTTACATGCTTACATCATTTTCCTTTGACAGGCTAGGAATCCCTATTAACTTAAATAGCAGTAAACAGTGTTAAAGTGGCCATAGGCCTGAACAACAGTGTTTGTATAGTAGCACAGCCGCATCATTTGAAGCAATCCGAACTTCAGCCAGTAAGGGGGAAGTGTAAGCTCTTCTACTCCCCCTAGAGACCACCAAAGCTCAGATTTCTACTGCATGACGTGTGAGGGAGTCCACAGGCAAAGCTCTGCTCTGATCTTTCAGTGAACTTAATTCTTTTTATTTTCTTGCTCTACCCTGGAACTGAACCAGCCCTATCTTCAGTTACCACAGTACTGAGTTGTTTTTAGGAAAATGTGCTTTATTTGCTGGCTGAATAGAATTTACCTCTTTCTAAGGGGGATCTCCCTCATCCGGAGAGATTCTGTAAAAAGTGCCCCACAAAGCACTTCCACGAAGGCAGCACAGAAAAAGTGACTTAATCAGTTGTTTCCTGAATTTGAATTTTTTGGTGTAGCCCTTGATTCCATCTCCTCACAAAGGAAACCTGGATCTGGAAAACAATACTGAAAAAAAGATTGTCTGCGCAGAAATCTGTGGTTCTGCTAAGAGTAAAAATCATGTAAAAGCACTCTGTCAACACTGGCCATAAAAAGGACATAGTCAACAACAACATTGTTGATGGCAATCGTACTGTCAATGGCAGCACTGTGTATGTCTCCCCTACTGCTGTCAAGAACACTGATAGTTTTGATAAAGATGTTGACAGCAAAACCTACGACTTTGAACCCATTGACGACAACAGCAATATCAACGTCAACACTGTTGAAAAAAACACAGTCCACCACAGTATTTACATCACATTTTTTTCACCATTAAAGGAAACATCATCTAAACCTTCCTAAATTCTGGAATATGAACAGGAAGAGAATGCCAGAGGCCTAACATCAGTTACTGCATACAGTCCAAAACAATTGGATGTACGCTATGTCTCAAATTTTCACGATGCAATGGATGAGGAGGAACATTTGAAGGAATATGGTTACCAGCAAGATTATGTTCCTCATTATTCACTTCCTACATACCTCCTTGATACAGTAAAGAGCCATAGATGGCCCAAGTATCTATGACTTTTCTGACTATATTGCAACAAGTGATGGAAACTTTACAAAGATTGTTATTAAAGCATCCTGCAGCTCACTTCCTCAACCAACAACACCTGCTATGCCCGTCCCACCGCCTCATCCACCTGCCGCTTTGCCAGCTACACCTCCTCCCTTACCTGCACCTCCACCTCCACCTCCACCTCCACCACCCCCTCCACCTCTAAGGGAACCATCTTCCAGACCAGTCATTGGGCCGCTTGTCCCTCCAACTCATGAGGACATGGAGAGTGACATAAATACAGATAATTATCTATGTATGTGGATACAGATGAGGAGCACAGAGAACTTCCACAATGAGATAACAGATGTACTAATGAAGGAAATGACTTTGTCACTCCAAAAGAAGATAATAACCTGTTCAATCCACTGGGTTCATCAGATGATATAATCTGCTTTCACACTTTAATTGAAAGGGCTGTCAAGAATTTCAACCTGCCAATGACATCAGTAGAACAGCAATTTTTCCTTTATGACTTTAAGGAACAACCTTGAAAATCTATCAGATCCATGCTAATTCTTGATGTTATTTGGCTTGAAGGGCTATGGTTAAGGTTGCTGAGGTACAGACTGTATGTTAAGAGGTTTAATTCAGCACTTGCAATTGCTAATTAAAGATTATTATGGCAGTGGTGCATGATACCTTTTATGTATTGATTGTGCATTATGTTTGTTGTGGAAAAACTGAAATAAAGAAAGACGAGACTTCTCTTGGCAAGGCAAAGGTAGGTTTACTTGTCTCAGCCGAGAGAACAACTGTCTTCGCAGAGGTAAACAGCTGAACTTGATTTGCTGCTTGCAGGCAGGTGCTTATATAGTTGAAGAACTACTGACATTACAATTATCTCAAAAGCCAATAACAAATCAAGAGAAGTTAAAAAGTTAATAAGATACTTTTACAAAAGCATCACATCACCTGCGTCCTTAAAACTCGTAACCTTTTCTATACATTCTCTTTATCATCGTTCTAACAAAGCTTTAATGAAACACTAACCTTCTTTCTCTATGTGTGTGCATATTTATTTCTCTGGTCCAAAGACTTCATATCTGACTCTGTATGCGTTAGACTAAAGTCACCTTTGACCAATATTTTCTGAGCCACGTCGTGTTTTTGCTTTCTGGTGAACTTTAACTACCTGCATCTTTATGAAACCAAGCCATATATTGCTCATTTAACCACGTGATCGCTCTGCATTGATCTTTACTAAAGTCTTTGGTAGCGCAGTTTCTTTACATTTTACTTCCTCCTTAACATTCCCCCCTCTAGCTGGTATTTCAACTATTTTCTCTAATTCAAGATCTGTACTGGGTATCAAATGGTATGTATTACCCTAAGTATCTACTACTTGTGTAGGTGGCCTAACTGTGAACATCCCTCCCAGCCTTGTACTCATCTTCTTACAACAAGCTATAACTAACTGAATACCACAACATATCAAAACCAACAGCATGAGAAATGGCAATAAAGACTTGAACAGTCCCAACATCCAGGATGGTAGGCAATTAAACCACCCACTAAACCATTCATCTGGGGCATCTGTTTCAGCCACCATTTTCTCCTGTAAATTGTGCAAAGTTTGTATGGCTTCCGACAATGTTCCATTGTCCACATTGTTTGCTGGGCTGTAAGTACAACAAGCAGTAACTTTCTTGTTGGATACTCCTCCTTCCATGGCCATCATTAAACCCGGGCGAAGTTTGTGTAGCAGCACTACGCAAAACTCCACGAAGCGGTAAAAAAACTCTGCAACGCTACGCGGAGTTCCACGAGCATGCGGAGTTGCTTGTTCTGCATGCTCGTGCATGCTCGCGAGACGTTTCTGATGTTCGGCAACGCGGATTGCGTGTTCGGGGGAAATATCGCACAAACTTCACCACGCGGTCGCCAATGTGCTTGGCCATCTTGTTTTTCTACTCTTTGTTATGGTTCTGGGGCCTGTTTTGAAAACATTTGATCCTCCCAATATTTTTTCAATCCTTTGTTTCTAAAACTTTTTTTCTGATCATTTTTATTTATTATCTATCCCTCTCTCTTCCTAAGTGTATATTTTGCTTTTGTTTTCTACTTTTACTGCGTTATTGTACTGTTTTTCTATTACTTGCTTTTTATTTTTTTTTACTTCCCTACTTCTTCTCCTGACTTTATTTGTTACTACTACATTTTCTTTTCTGCCCTCCTGCCCCTAGAACCATGGCCAAGCCAAAGCCGAGTGCGACCAGGAGCCGCCTTCCTTGCGAACGGCAGCGCCCGGAAGGGGTGCAGGCCCGGGCCTTATTCTCGGAGGTGGAGGTGGCTGCCCTAATTGTTTTTGTGCAGCAGCACCTCCCCTTAACCTGGTTCAGGCTATGGGATCCAGGAGCGTCACCGCCGGTGGGCGAGGGTGTGCCGGGCAGTGTTTTGCTGCTCTGAGGTCTGGCCCACCCACAACCAACTAACTCACCGGTGGTCTGACATCCTGGAACGGGAGCAGGACCTGCTGGACCTGCTAGGTGTTGAGGTCGTGGGGCTTCGTGACTAGCTAATTTATTACTATTTGTGTGTTCTGTGTTATTGCGCATATTATTTTTTTCCCAAATAGCAAGAATGGTGCTGCTGCTTACATACTGGTAAGTTACGTTTAAAAATCTCATATTATGTGATTGTTATTCTTCTAGACAGGTGAAAGGTGCTACTAATCTTACTTGTTTGCAACTTTGCGCTCGCTTGGGCTGATTATGTAAGAGAGGTTAGAGAACTTAAGTCAGGTAATGCAGACTAGAAAGACTCCTTTCCTTTGTCCTGTCAGTAAGATAGTGGTAGGTAGTTATAGTTAGTTGCTTAGTATTAGTTGGTAATTTTTTAGCGGTCCGCGTGACGCATGCTCTGTCACGTGCTGCTGACTCCTTAGTAGAACCTTTTGTAGTTTGTTAGTGAGTGAATAATATAGCAACTCAGCATCAGCAACCAACCAACAATTTGGTGTATGCAATATGCATGCGCCCATCTATGCATTTTTGAGGACTAAAATAAATGCAGACTTTGGGGCACATGCATCAAAGGTAGAAATTGCCATTCCTTAATAGCGATTATTAAGGAATCGCTATTAAGGATTGGCAATTATCTATGCATGTAGGTTTCGCAAAAAAAATTGTGATTCCTACATATTTCTTAATAGCAAATCGCAAATTGCCTAGAGGCCCATAGGAATTAATGGGAAGGCATTCGCAATTTGCGAGTACCAAATAGGTACTCGCAAATTGCGAATGCAATTTCAAAGGTGATAGGGGGAAAAAAGGCCACTCTGATTCACCCCCAAAACAGGTAAGTGTTATTATTTCCGTTTCCTAATTCTATTTTTTACCAAATCTTCTTCGATCTATCTGTTTCTAAATTCTTGTTATCCCTGCATTTACCTACCAACTTAGTTATTAATATTTCTAGTGTCTGGTTTTTTTTTTGCATCAATCTAACTGCCTCTGACTCGGTACTACTATATTAGTCTGTCTGTAGCTTGCTTTATAATTTATTCTGGTTTTTCAGTCAGCTTTCCCTCTCCTCTTATATTTTGTGGACTGCCTAGTGGTGGTACTACTGTAAGACTCAGAGAACACATTGGTCCGACCTTTACTACTTCTAGTACTACTACTCTGCTGTGCAGATTGCATGCCCAACTAAGGTATTCTATGCATGTTTGTTGAGATTAGAAGGCTTTCTTTTACTTTCTTTCTCATACTCAATTAGTAAATAAAATGATGGTCACGTTGGACTCCCCAAAGTGGTGTATTTTTACTTTTTCTCGTCTAGGCCTAGTACTATTATTATTAGCAGCAGTTGATTGTGAACAACTGATTACCATGCACCATGGCTGGAAGGAAGTATGAGGAGGAGGGGGGCACAATTACATTATTTTCCAACCAAGAGAGAGGACTCGAGAGACCTCATGTCCGATTGTCTGCCCAGTTGGCCACTCTTTTTCTTTTTAACAAGTTTTAAAACTCAGATTCACCAATAGCTCTTGCCACTGACTCCAGTCCTTTGGGTTGTCCTCTTCTTGAGAGGCTTTTCGAAAATTGGCACCAACAAAATGCCCAACCAGATATTTTATTATTTTTGATAGGATAGGACATACTGTCTACTCTACTCTAGTACCTGATTTGTACTAGTGAGGTGTGTGGTGTATGTATATATTGTATTTTCAATCTTGCTAGTGAATAAAAATAAGTAGGGGGAGGCGTATATGGCATCTAAAAAATGTGTAATGTTTTTTCTAGGTGTACCGACCACCAGTGCCGGGGCCAGCGGGGAAGGCGACGCCAGCCAGGAGGGAGCAGATGCGGCAGCTGCAGGGGGTGAGCCAGCAGCAGTGGCGGGCAGTGGTAAGTTATATTCTTTGCTTATTGACAATACACACTCGCTGCAAGGGTGTACACTGTACTGTTGAGAGACACTAGGTTGTTGTGAACAATGGTTGAAGAAGACACCATCATTAATCTGTTGAGGGAGAAAAAGGAAATGCATGCATGATGATGACTTGATGAGTGTAGTACTAGACTAAAACAGGGCAGTATATTATAAATTATTATGCAATTGCCTTGCCTGTCTGCCCCCAGAGAGACCCAAGTTACATACATTTTATGTTCTGTTGTTGTACCGGGCTTCCTTTGAAAGATAGCAAAGAAAATTAAAAATATCTGTAGGAGTCAAATATATAAGCAAACATAAACAACTACACACACAGTCGTAGTGATTGAAAAGAAAAAATTAATCAAATGAAAATGATACTATAATTATTGCCAAATTGGGAGTTGCATCTTGGTCCTTCCTTGGACTGTCCGTCCATCAATCTTGGGTGCCTGCCTGGCGGATGCAGTTTGGCAAGGTAAGTGTGAGTTGTTTTTCCCAGTATAGCGCAGGGTAAAGGCCGGCCTGTAGATGGAAAAACAAAAAGGATTTCGAAAAATCAAGGAGAGAAAAGTTAAACTGCATAAATTATGGGGGAGTGCTACAAGAAGACTTTCAGAGGCGGCATGGCTAAATCATGTCTGTGTCCAGCAGTTACCTCCAGCAGCAGGAGCAGGCCCACCCACCCAACCTCCACTTAGCTTAGAATTTGAGCCAGACAGCACTGAGCACACATACACACACAGCAACATAGCATTTTCCAAATTAAGTAACAAAATCAATGCACCACTGTCAGTCACACTGATGGAGCAAGGTCTCGTAAGAAAGAGACTTGCTCGGAGGCAATCCTCTCGTTTAACTCATTAACAGAGCTACTAACCAGGTCTTGTGAATAATTAATACGCACCACATAAAACACGCGGGTTAGCGAAGCTTGCTTATGTGTGTACTAACGCAGATAACAATGAAAACGGACTAATACCGCTTTAAACGGGGGAACTGTTGTGCGCATGCGTCAATTGCATCTACGCAATATGACGAGCTAACGCTTGGAGGGAAATTCTAGCGCATGAGCAGAAGACACTAAAATGGAGTCTTGAAGACTCGCGTGCATGGCATCTCCGTCCATCATCCCCTTTTGTATCGCAGCTGAAACTAAAACAGGTTATTCTATTAATGCTAATGCGGGGAAAATATTAATAATAGAATGGGAATAGAGTAGAGGTGGGAGGTATACAGTAAGACCTATTATTTGTGAAAATAACATTTCTCTTTTGACTTTATTATTAGTGCGCATTTGGGCCTTTCTCGTATGACCGGACTTGATGAAATGACGCAACACTTGCGCATTCCTACTGAGTAAAGCTATGAAGGTCAATGACGAAGCATTTGAATGGAGGCCAAATCGTAGCGACATGTCCTGGGAACGGATGGTGAAAAGTTCAGCGATGTGATGTTCTATTCTTCATAGTGTCATTAATGTTGCAAGTTTGCTACATGAAGTGGATGGGAATAAAATTTTGAATAACAATTAAGGGGATGGGTTTGCGAACAATAGTCTAATAGAGTATAGTGATATGTAAGCATGGTGTGATGATCACCCCCCTTGCCTGACCAATTAGATTTCGTTTTTTTACGATATTGTAACTTTAGTGGGTGGAACATGAGGAAACGAAGGTATAATTAAGGTAGCTTTAGTTAGTTAGTTCGGACTTGAGACTTGGAGACGAGATTGAGACGGAGATGCTGTCTGGGAGTCGGGGGTGCTGATGAAGACTCGAATGCAGACGCTGAAGAAGAACTTTCTATCCTAACTTAATTGGGTTAGATCAGAAGATCGCAGAAGAATCTCGAGGAGGAAGAGAGTGTCAGAGAGGGGTGCGACGCAATTCGCCGGTATTCTAGAAAGGTCACCTATCCTGTCCTGAACCCTGTCCTGAAGTCTTTGTCTCCTGACCTATCCTGGGGAGGGGGTTAGTCTTTCACACCATTCTTGGTAACTATAATTTCATGTTATTTGCAAATGTACTTTTCTCTCTGTCCTCTCCCTTTCTGAGCATTAATTATTGTATGAGTCCAAAGTATATGTTTGACGTTTAATCAATTGAACTTCTTTCCTAAGAATGAGGGTGCCTACACTGTATTTTTGAAATGGTTCACATGCACTTTAATTTAGATAAAGATTTAAAACTATCCTGAGTCTGTGATTATTTTCGTCAAACCAAGAAATAGTTAAGGGTTAAGTTAATTATCACCATCAACTAGTTCAACTAATGGTCCATCGACCAGAGGAAAGAACTTTTTGATAAGTGAAAGGTTAGTTAAGAAAAATAAATAACCAATCCTGAGAAATATAAACTATAAACCACTCCAGCGGTTTACTCAATGTGTATGTGTTTTTATGGGCCCAGGTGAGTATATGGTAGTGGAGTATCTGTTGTTGGTTTACCGCTGGATCAACACCACCACACTCGCCTCCACCACTACACAGACATGTAGGTCTGATGTTGTTGTTTACCTTTTAGGCCACTTAATGAAACGCCAGAATTATTCCATCAATCATCTCCTATCCTACTGACTGACTGCGAGTATGGTATGGTCATAGTGTCCAACTCTGTAGTGTCCCGAGTGAGTCCAGAATCAAAAATACAATGGATCGGCCTGCAGTAGTACAATTTTGTTATTGAACAACAAGAAAGAAAACATTGACTTGAGCCACTTTTTTTGTGTGTAGATTCAATACTAGTAGACATCATGCACAACACAAACACCAATCACTCAGAGTCAGCGTGCAATGCATTCCATGATTCACCTGTTCTTCCGGGGCAGTCCCTCTAGGCTCGGAAAGGAGAATAGATATATAGTCTGGTTTGGAGGGACTCGAGGCAGGCACACATTTCACATTTCTTGTACTATTCTCCATCCAATGTCTGGCTTGAGGGAAATTGATTTAGGGTGAGTCAGGACTCAGAGGAGTAGACTTACTTCTTCACTGACTGCACACAGTTGCAACTCCAATCCGGCAATAAAAGAGTAAGACGGTGGTGATGGATTTGTTGTGATTCTAACCAGAAAGACAGTGACACACACAAATAATAAAGTAAATAATATTCGTTAGCTATATCTTTTTTGTGGGGTTTTGTTTGGGCGTCGAAGGAAGAAAGAAAGTAACTCGAAAGCCTAGTTGTCAGGGAAGTAGAGCTCATTCTCAAACTCTGGTGGTTCACCCAGAAGTAGGTCACCTAACACACTACTTCTATGACCTGAGTCGCCGTCATCATCTTCCTGCTGTGCTACTTCAGGTGTGGTGTAATCAGGTGGTATAAAGTGCTGATTCCTTTTGATCATGGTTAACCGCTCTACGTTTTGGGGCGAGAGACTGGTCCTTCTCACTGTCAGAACGCCACCAGCAGCACTGAAAACATGCTCAGAAGAGACATTTGCGACAGGAAAAGCCAGATAGTTTATCGCCAGTATGCTGAGCACTGGCCATTGACGCCTTTGCCCATACCAATACAGCAATGGTTTTTGATCAAAGTAGACCTCTGTTGGGTCATCCAGATAGTCCTGGACCATCCGCTCAATGCTCATGGGTGCTCCGCTTTGCTCGGCCTCTTTTGCCTTTGCCTCAGCACTGGACTTAAGCCCTGCCGGTAGAAACCATTCCTCTGCCGATTTTGAGGCTGATGCTCCTGTTCTTGTTGTTGTTGATGTTGTTCTTGGTGTTGTTGGTGGTTTTGGCTGCTGTGAGCCAACAGCACTGCCCTCAGGCTCTGAAGTTGAACTTTAAGGCTGACCTGTGATGCAGCGCGTACAATAAAAACTATTCTCCTCCTAGGTTACTTATAGGTCATCCAGGGGCAAACTATATTTCTCATATCCACATGACGATGGGGCCCATAAACATCGCCTAACACACACACACTCCTGGATTTCCTTTTACACCTTTATGAAATTCTGTACTCCTAGGAGAAGCATGAGAACTAAATGGAGAACACCATTTTTGTGTACCGCTGGAAGAGCAAGGATATCTATTTACCTTAATTTGTCACTTTCTTTTAGTTATTTCTTAAGATATTCCTGCTCATTGTTTTGTCGATGAATCATTCATTTAAGAAATTAGTTCATAGTGATTAAGACCAGCTGAATCACAATCAACCAATTACTCATGTCACAATCATTTAGGAAAATAACCACTGAGTCATTTTGGGTTTAAAGAATCTTAAATTTTATATAATTTTAAAAGCATGGAAAGAATGTAATACTTTATTCAATTATTCAAATTTAAATTCACAATTTTATTAAGCATAACCAACTTATTGCAGAAAAGGAAATTTTGTCATGAAGCCAAAACCCTAGTTACCTGCCTAGCTTCCTAATTTAGCCTAAAGATTTCTAACCTAACTTTGGGATTTAGAAATAGCCTGATTCTCATACTCAACTGTAAAGTTAAGACAGCAACAGCAACTTCAGCTCGTCAGCATCAGCTACCTGCAACCCGTCTCCTCTACTGCAACCACGACTCACGAACTGCTTGGACTCTGACTGGAACTCTCTGGAACTTCCCTGGAACTGAACCCCTCCCACTAAGAGTAGGCCCTCTTATACCCCAATTCTAACTTTGCTAACTAACTGTTGCAACATTAATATCACGCTTTTCTTTCATTGGTCCATGCATGTCAGCTTATTCATTCTTTAATCAAGTTCTCTTGGATTCAAGGGTCCTTGGATCATTTCCTTTCCCATACGCTTAAACATTTCCATCCGATTCGATCAGTCCATTTGTATCTTCTTTTGACACATTCAAGAACTCCGCAGTCATTGTCCTTTCTCTTGGGCTCCTTTCCCACGGACTCTCTCCTGATCATCACGGCACACTATCAGTTCAATTAGGTCACACCAGCCTTGACCATTTCTTGCATCCTAGCCTCTCAGAGACATCACGAGGCTCCAGATTTCTTCAATCTCATCCCGTACCACGTGTCCCCTTGCGCCTGCGCACATCTTCCCACTGGCGGCCATTTTATCTCGCCACTCGGTTCTACTTTAGAAGCACTAATTTGAGGCAAACAAAACATAATTAAAATAGAGAAAAATATCCCTTTCGTTTCCCTCCCGTCTACGTACCCCAATTAGTTGTTACCTAGCAAAAAGCGACATTTAAGCTGCTCCTTACTTACCATCACTATTGTTTTTGCAACGACACATTTTATTTCTATGAAGCACAAACATGCATTTATTTTATTTAGTACGCTTTTTATTCTTACGTTATGATTAGACACACGGACATTCATTAGTAGATTATTTAGCACATACATTGGCATATTACCATTCCCACATATACAATGTTGATTAATACATTTAAACGAACATTTTTAATTAATTAATTATATAATTTGTTAGGGGTTAAAATTTTTATTTTTACTGCTCCATCAATCCCCCTTTGGTGATTTTTAAATCACCACATAAAACCCAAGTCATACTTCTTTTCAGGCAGCATGTCTTTCATCCTTTACTTTCTGTTATTCATATCTCTGTCTCTTCTTCATCTTGCCTTTTAGTCTCTCTATACATGCTTTCTTTCATTTTCTCCAACTCAATTTCACCCATTTCTCTCTCTCTTTCTCTCATTATTCTGTTATTTCTTCTTATCTTATTCTGTCTTACTTTTCTCTTTATACATGTTATTACTATTTTCAATGTCATGGCTAACAATATCACTATAGTTGCTACTATTATAACTTTCCCTATTACTAGTTTACTCATCCTAGTTAACCAATTTGCTACTGAGGAAAACCCTCTACCAAGTTTTCCCAAAACACTTTCAACCTCCAGTGGGACTAATTCTTTGTGCAGACTTGTAATATTTGTAATATACTTCTGTATATTTTCACTGTTATCCGGAATGTAAGTACAACAATGTTGGACTTTCAACATTCCACAGACTCCACCCTCTTTTGCCAAAAGAATATCAAGGGCAAGCCGATTTTGCATCACCATAGCTCTCATGGCAACCATTTCGGTATTTACCATTAAGAACCCTCCCGCAGTATCTGTAGACAAACGATCTACTACTGTGGATAACTTCCGAATTTTAAATGCATTCAAAGATATTCCCACTGCTGGTATTAATGCTCCAAAAATATCACCTACAATTTCTGAAAAACTTTCCCTTTTTCTACGTGTAAATCTATTAATCATCTTGTATGTTCCCTTTTCTTCTCTGTCCATGTGAAAAATCTTTGGAAAGACCAGGCCTACATAGCAAGTTCCATACCAATGGTCCGGTAACCTGTAATAAGCTCTATTCCCACAAATATAATAGATACCTGGAAATATTGGGTCCTTTCCACCTTTGAATCCCCAACCTCCCAGAATTTGATAATTGTCATGGCAGATACTGGAACCTACAAAGTAATTGTCATAGACTGTCTTATTTCTCTTAATGCACAACTTTCCTGTTTGTGGCCAATCTAAAGTCATTGCTGCATTTATCCTTTTCCCTTCATGATTTCCTTCCTCAAACGTCCATAAACGTTTTCCTTCCTCCTTTATTGCTTCTTTTTGAAATTTCATTCTTCTTTCTTCAACCATATCCAAAAATACTTTTTCTTCTTTCTTTAACTCACAGGTAAGGTTGTTACTAACTATTTCTTCTAACGTTAATTTTCTATGTTCTAAAAAGAATTCTCCTAAAATTTTTGCTGGTTTTACTTTGTTAAGTTCTGGTACTACGGGAATGTTTGCAAATATCTTATCTATATCAGTATAATAAGATTCTAATCTACCTGTTTTATAAAATAAACTTGCTATTACACTACATGTTATTCCATAAGTCAAAGGTAAGTGATGATAAGTCACACCTTCCGATACTGATGCAGGCAACTGCATACAAACATAACAATCTCTTACTTCCATTGTTTTTATGTACTCATACAACAACTTTGTAAAAACATTCTTTGAGAAATCTGTTACTGACCTATCCTTATGCAACTCTGCACTACTTCTTAAAACAACTTGTTCTTTAATATTAGTTTCTTTTTCTTGTTTAGTATCATTCTTTGCTTCTATCACAGCTACACTAATAGGAATTGTGATTGCTAAAACTATCCATATGGTCATTAATAACCCTGTACAAAAGCAGCACATTTTGCACCATCTTTTTATAAATTCACATTTATCTCTTCTATCCCTATTATTTTCCATTTTTCTTTTTCTATTTATTAAGTTTCAGAAAATTGTGTCACTACACCTCAGAAATGACTTAGATGCCACTCTGCTTTCAAAAAAAGTCTTTGCTTGGTACTTTCTTTAATTCTCTCCAGAATTCTTTCGTTGTCACATCCGGTGATTTGTCACGTCCAGTAAATTTGTCACGTCCGGTAGAAGCACTATAAGTCTTCACTTCAGTTTCGTTGCATCTCACCTTTTCCCATCCGACTTCTCAGTCTCTGGTTTCCGTGAGTGTTTTCTTCTTCTTCTTTGTAATCAGTTAATGCAATATACAGCCACTCAGGTGACTTAAATTTTGAATTCACTTTCTTTGTCCTTTTGGACTTTTGTAATCTTTTTCCACTGGGTTTTTCTTGTCCCTTTTGACTTGTTACCTCATTTACTTGTTCAGCATCTTCATCTTCTGCTCTTATTATTCTATATCTCAATTTTCTTACATAGCTGTTGGGCCAATTATCTCCTTTTCTTGGCCTTTTGGCTTCACCTTCTCTTTCTTCTCTTTCTGATTTCCAATTTCTTTTTCTTGATTCAGTCTTTGCTTTTTCCTCTCCTCCACTTTCTTCGGTTTCTGTTTCAACTGTCTCACTATTGTCTCTTATTTTGAAACTTACAATCTCGTCATCTCCTACTGGTGGATCTGTCTTCTTCTTTTTGTTTTCCCTTATCACTGTCCCTCCTCGGGGTTCTTCGATTTGGTGTTTTCCTCCTTATCTGTTTCTGAATTTCCCTGTTCTCCTGTTTTTCTATCTATCCCTATTGCTCCTCGGGGTTCTTCTCGATTTTCTAACTTTTTGTGTACTTCTTTCCCTACTTCATCTATTAATATTGTTTCTGAAGGATTTCCACCATAACTTGTACTTGGTTGTTCATCTAACTCAATTTCTTGCTCAGTTTCTTCTCTAATTGGTTTATAACCCCAAGTTCTCTTTCGGAATTCTTCCCAATTTGCAGCTGAATCATCAGATCCTGAAGTTGTGTCAGATATTTCCAGATGTCGACTTACAGGTTGATCTTCAAGTTCTGGAACTTCTGAATTTCTTTCTTCTTCTTCTTCTTGTTCCTCTTCTTCTATAGAGGTGTTTTCCGTTGGGGTCTCCAGATGTCGACTTTCAGGTCGATCTTCAAGTTCTGGCACCCTTTCTTTTATCTTGGTTGTCCCAGCCGTTAAACTTTTATCCCACACTTCCAGACGCCGACTCACATGTCGATCTGTAGGTTCTGGAATTCTGATTGTGTGGCTGGCATGAACCCAGTTCTTTACTCCTGCACACTTGACAGCAGTCGTTGTTACTAGGAGGATTACCTGTCTTGGCTCATCCCAACGCGGAACTAGACAGTTTCTTCTCCTGTGGACTTTAATACGGACCCAGTCTCCTGGATTCAAGTCGTGGGCTGGTTTTCTTTCAAGAGTGGTCGCATCCGGTCCAACCTGATGAAACACAGAACGCACCACATCAGCCAGTCCTTTGCAATAATCCAGTATTAGATCATCAGTTATTGTTAATAACTTGTTGACTGGTACGTGGGCTTGTCTCATTGCTCGTCCCATGATCATTTCATGAGGACTGAGTCCCGTTTTCTTTTCAGGGATGCTTCTGATGGTCATCAGAACAAGAGGCAGTGCATCTGGCCATTTGAGTCCTGTAGCTTGACACATTTTTCCTAATCTGTTTTTAATTGTTCCATTTATCTGCTCTACTACCCCAGAAGCCTCTGGTCTGTAAGCACAATGTAATTTTTGTTTAATACTCAGTGCTTCACAAATCAATTGGATCAACTCATTTTGAAAATGTGTTCCTCTATCTGTCTCTACTGTGACTGGAAAACCATACCTCGGAATGAACTCTCGTAGCATAAGTTTTGCCACTGTTGTTCCATCATTCCTTCTTGTGGGGTATGCCTCCACCCAACGAGAGAACAAACAGACGACCACCAGAACATATCTTAATCTGTTACTAGGGGGCATCTCAATGAAATCCATCTGTATCCTTGTGAATGGACCTCCTTCTCGTCCTATTGTTCCTAGACTCACTACGGTTTTCCTTCCTGGGTTAAACTGTTGACAAATAAGACATCTTTGACAAAGACTTTCAGCAATGGCTCTGAATTTTGGGTTATACCAGGTCTGTCTAAAAAGTCTGATCATTGCATCTCTCCCAATATGAGCTTGTCCATGGTACATCCGTGCCATGTCTGCAATCATGCTATCAGGCATAACTGGTCTTTCATCTCTGTATACCCACACTCCATTATCTTCCTGTCTTCTACATCCTGCTTTAATCCAGTAATCCTTTTCCTCATCTCTTGCTGTTTCTTGTAACTGCCTTACTTCATCCCATGTTTCGACTGCGTTAGTGAAAAGCAAAGGACAAGAGACATGCTCCCTTTCTCTATTTTTGTTCAGGGACGCCATGTTTTCCGCACAATATCTAGCGATCTCATCAGCATAATTATTGCCGACCGCTATGTAGTCTTTGTTTTTCTTATGCGCCTTGCACTTCACTACAGCTATTTGTTTAGGCAGCTGTATCGCCTCAAGCAGTTTTTTAACATAATCTCCATTTCTGATAGGTGTTCCTGCAGATGTCAAAAATCCTCTTTGTGACCAAATCTGGCCAAAATCATGTACGATGCCGAAACCATATTGGCTATCGGTCACAATCGTGATTCGTACATTTTTCCCCAATTTACATGCTTGAATCAAAGCAATTAGTTCCGCAACTTGGGCTGACCTAACTCCTTTCAGACAAGACGCTTCCATCACAGTTGCTACTGTGCATACTGCATAAGCTGCGCTTAACACTCCTTCCTTTGTGCGTAAACATGAACCATCTACAAACATGACATAATCGGATTCCTTTAACGGTTCATCTTTTATGTCAGCTCTTGGTTTTGTGCAATATTCCAGCACATTCAGACAATCATGATCTACTTCATCTTGTTCAATTATACTCTCTTCATCTGGCAATGATGTTGAAGGATTTACATTTATGCATCTATCTATGGTCACATTTTCTGCACTCAAGATGACTTTTTCGTACTTAGTCAGCCGACTATGTGTCATGTACTGTGTTTTTGTTCTTGTCAAAAGAATTTCTACTGAATGGGGAACATATACTCTCAGTGGATACCCCATCACTATACCTTCACTTTGTTCCAGACTTACACAAGTAGCAGCAACTGCTTTCAGACACCCAGGCAATGCTTTTGCTATAGGATCTAAAACAGCTGAGAAGTAAGCTATAGGCCTCTTCATGGTGCCGTGTTTTTGTACCAGTACTGAAAATGCACATCCATCTCTTTCACTGCAGTATAACTCAAAATCCTTCTCATAATCAGACATGCCTAATGCAGGGGCCTCACACAGTTTCTTTTTCAATTCTTTGAAAGATTTCATTTCTTCTTTGTTTAACTCAAAAGGGTCTTTTACATCTTTCTTTGTCAGTTTTTGTAATGGTTTTGCAATCAAAGAAAATCCACTTATCCATTGTCGACAATATCCAACCATTCCCAAAAACATTCTTACCTCTCTTTGAGTCATTGGTGCTCTCATTCCTTGAATCATTCTTACTCTTTCTGTCGCTATTTTCCGCACTCCTTTCTCAATTTTATGCCCTAAATACTGGACTTCTTTCTGACAAAACTGTAATTTTGAAGGGGACACCTTATGTCCTCTTTTCTCCAAATGGTTCAGTAAAGCAATTGTGTCACTTACACATGCCTCTTTGGTTTTCGATGCTACCAATAGGTCATCGATATACTGCACCATCACTGATTTTTCTGGCATTTTTAAATCTTCCAGAGATCTCTTTAGAATCTGATTAAAAATTGAGGGGCTTTCTGTATACCCCTGAGGAATTCGGCACCATGCCAAAATACGCTCTCCGAAACGGAATGCAAATAATGGCTGGCTATCTGGATGCAACGGAATAGAGAAAAATGCATGACACAAATCTATCACAGTGTACCACTCTGCTTCATGCGGAATTTGATATAGAATCACTGCAGGGTTTGGCACTATTGGACAGCATGGTACAACTATTTTGTTGATCTTTCTCAAATCCTGTACTATTCTGTATGTTCCATTTGGCTTTTTCAGTCCCATAATAGGTGAATTACATGGACTGCTCATGATTTCTTTCAGAATTCCCTGTTCAATCATCTTATTTATCACAGGAGTTATTCCTTCAATTATTTCTGGAGTTAATTTGTACTGTGGCGTGTTTGGATAACTTATCCCTTCTTTCACTGTCACTTTTACGGGATCAACTTCTCTCATTAATCCAATGTCTTCTCCTGTAAAATCCCACACACTTTCTTTCACTGCACTTTTTAACTCTTCTGGAAGTTTTTCTGCATCAAATGCAGGAAACAAACCATTCATTTCAGGTTCCTGATTCATCAAAGTTACTTTATACAAAGCATCTTCATCTGAAGTCTGAAAACCAATTCCATCTGGTGTACAATAAATTGTGCAATTCATTTTACACAAGAGGTCACGACCTAAAAGATTTACAGGACTACAATCGCACACTACAAATTTATGCATTTTGCTAAAAGAACCAATTTTTACTTCTACCAATTCAGTAAGTGGGGTTTTAATCTGCTGATTGGCTACTCCTACCACTTGGATGCATTCACCTGAGAGAGGAAGGTTCGGAATTTCCACTGACCTAACAGTAGAACGGGTAGCTCCAGTATCGACAAGGAATGTTACGTTTGCTCCATTCACTTCTCCATCCACAAAGGGACCAGACTGATCTACCTCTAGAGTTGCGCCAAGCACGCACTCTTTCCCCTCTCTTGCGCACCGTCAGAAACTTTCATCCGGGTCATCCTCACTCTGATGCAACCAATACTGGGAAATGTTAGCTGCTCTCGGCAACTGTGTTACCTGCTCTCCTCCGTAGAATCCTGTTTCTGTACTGTATCTTTGCTGGTTAACAGTGTTGGGAAGTGGTGGTTGCGGCACCTGACTTTGTTGAACAACTACCTCATTCTGCACCTGTGGAGTTAATGATTGATGTTCCGGATTAGGTTTAGGTGGGAACTTACACTCATTTCTCCAATGCCCTAATTTTCCGCAATTATGACATGGCCATTTCTTCTTTGCCTCTTCTAGACTCACTTGTCCTTTTCCTTTACCTATATTTGGTCGCATCTTATTCTGTCCTGATTCGTTTCCATTATTATTATCCAATTGGGCTTCTTGTTTTTCTGCCACTTTCACTTGTGCCCACATTGCTTTTTCTTTCAACTTACGCTGTTTACTCTCTATTTCATCACTACAATACTTAGCATACCTCAGCACCTCATCTACACTTGCATTCTGCCAGTTTATCATATGTTGCTTAATCATATCGCTTATTTCTTGTTTCAAGCCAAATACAAATCGGTATACAAAATGACTCATATCCTTCTCACTTAATTCCTCATAACCACTATACTGTTTGAAAACCAACAACAATCGCTCATAATATGCATGTACACTCTCCTTATTTTCCTGTGTAGTTCTATCAATCTTAACCCAATCTGTCTCTTTTGGAGGAATCTTATTTTTCAAAAAGGTAATCACCTTGTCGTATTTCTTCATCACATCTGGTCCTGGAGCTCCTGTCTTAGGATCTCTTGGATATTCTGCAGTTGGCCAGTCAACTGTAATCTTACACTCTGACCACAGATCCGTTGGTACCACTATGTCAAACAATCCATCCAAATCTATCCACAACACTTTCGAGACCTTTACAAACCTTTCTACCTGTCGGTACCACTCAACTGGCTTTTCTCTTAACTTTGGAAAGTCATTTGTAAATGACAGGATGTCCTGCCTAGTCCAGGGAACATGCACATAACTACCACCTGGAGTTTCTCTCATAGGGTATTCTTTAACAACAGGTTCTTTTTCTGTTATCATAAAAGCCAATGAACCTTTGTCTATACTTTTCTCATTCTTCTTTATCCATCTAACCTTCCATCTGTCTACATCACCCCATTTTCTCAACAAAACAATCAACTCTTTTATCTGTGTCAACCTTCCTGCTGTATTCAAATTTTCAATATCTTTTTCACAAAAATCTACTCTGTATGGTTTCTGCAACGTTTTTACTTTTGCAAAATCTATTCCAATCTCACCGGCCACTTCTTCTAGTTTGTCATGTAAATTCTTTGCCCTCCATGTTATACTTTTGCACAGAAACATTATTTCATCATCCTGATAATTCTTTATCTTTTCTGTACCAATCGTTCCTAGAATTAATTCTTCCATGTCAATTTTCAATCTGATCACATCTAATGGTTTCTCTTCTGTTTCTTTTATTTTAAAAGCTTTTATCCACTCATTTAACTCATCAGGAGTCGGACCTATAGGAGTACTATTTATTTCTGTCCAATTTCCACTCTTTTCAGGTGTCACTGTTGCAGATTCAGTTACCATAGGCATTTTCCTACCGCTACACTCATTCACTGTCAAATTTTCAGGTGGACTTGGTCTGTAAACACTAGTCAAATTGCTCGTACCTGGACTTGTTTCCATTCTTTCCTTTTCTCTTTGGAATTGCGAACTCAAGGGAATCACCAAAGATCGTTCATCAATTTTCTGATTCTCGAAAACTGGTATTACTGGACCTATTGTTACAGGTACGGTAACTGCTTCCATATTCTTGGTTAATTCTCTAATTTTCTCAGTTAACTCTTTTGTTGTCCTTGCCAATTCTCTTGCACTATCATTTTCTATTCCCTCATTTTGGGAAGTTTTTATTTGTTCTTGTGACCTATTTATTTCTTGTCTTTTTTCTGGACCTTTATTTCGCATAGTTTCTATTGGTGGCGCATTTGGTGTCACCACTGTAGAATTCTGCTGATACGGAGGTGGATTTTTATTTAATATATCTTCCAGCAACTCGTCATCCGTTTCGCTCTCATGCATATACCTTTCTCTCTCTAAATGTTTCTTTTTCTCAGTCCGTTTTTTCTTAGTCCCTTCCTCAACTGTAAAAGCTGGAAACAAACCTCCTGTCATGTTAGCACATCTCCATCGTTTTATTCTGTCCTCATGATTCATTCCCCACAATCTTCCGGGCACGAACTCATAACCTTTCATACCTCTGAATCTTTCTTTCTCGTACATCTCATCTTCCCATTCTGTTAAAGCCTCAAACTGTGTCGGTCTAGGTCTAGGTTCCAATTTAAGCATCTTTTCTTTTAAATTCCGTAAAATCGCTACATTAAAAGAACCATTTTCAGGAAAAGCCAATGCTCCATCATTCTTTGTATATTTTACCCAATTATCCAACCATATGCACGTATGATATCCATATTTCAGCATCATATGTGAAGCTGCTGATTTCGGCGGAGGAATTACTTGTCCCTCTCTAGTCACAACCTTTTTGTCTTTCTTGAAGAAATTCTTTAATTTCGTTGTCCATGACGTTCTCTCCCTTTCATACTCGTAATACGACATGTTTTCTATTTGTTTTCTCTTTACTCTAACGCTGTTTCTGTGTACGGAACTTCGTCCAATTACAGCGCGATTCACACTAACGTACCAATCAGAACAATTTCCACCGTCCGCGAACCAACCAATCCTAGCGCGGCACTTTTTCTACGTCACTCCTGCTCTGTATTCACGTGACTAGTGCACTAACCAATCCTAGCGCGGCACTTTTCCACGTCACTTCTACTCTTTACCCCTCCTTTACAAAATTTATCGGCAATTTTCTTTTTACTGTTTTTCTTCGTTAGTTACAACAAATAAACAATTCCATAGTCTGATTCGCTAAACAAAGTGACAGCTTTGTCCTTTTACACAAGAATCCTGTTTTTCCAGTAGGCAGCGCTTACCTCTACCCTACCACAGAATTATTTACTTTCGCCGATAAAGTAGCACTTCCCTCTACCTTACCCTTCTTTCAAACAAACAATTTACTCGTTTCTCTGGGGATAAGACACATGTGGAGACTAGGCTCCTGAGAATTAAGGCCAAAGTTTCACAAGTAAACGTGATTTGCTATTCCATTTACACACTTTTCACACCAAAATCCCTAACATAACACAACCTGCGTTATAACCAAAATGAATTCAGACCATGTACCAAATTCCATGTGACTTCTCTTGCCACACGTGTTCCACTTCCTACATCCCAGAAGCGTGAAAACTTACATATAACATAACGCGACTCAACATATAGTGTTAGTCATCAAATAATCAATAATCAATAAACAATAATCACTAAACTAATCTATAGAAAACCATAACTCTGCTACCAAGAAATCTGATGCAGCGCGTACAATAAAAACTATTCTCCTCCTAGGTTACTTATAGGTCATCCAGGGGCAAACTATATTTCTCATATCCACATGACGATGGGGCCCATAAACATCGCCTAACACACACACACTCCTGGATTTCCTTTTACACCTTTATGAAATTCTGTACTCCTAGGAGAAGCATGAGAACTAAATGGAGAACACCATTTTTGTGTACCGCTGGAAGAGCAAGGATATCTATTTACCTTAATTTGTCACTTTCTTTTAGTTATTTCTTAAGATATTCCTGCTCATTGTTTTGTCGATGAATCATTCATTTAAGAAATTAGTTCATAGTGATTAAGACCAGCTGAATCACAATCAACCAATTACTCATGTCACAATCATTTAGGAAAATAACCACTGAGTCATTTTGGGTTTAAAGAATCTTAAATTTTATATAATTTTAAAAGCATGGAAAGAATTTAATACTTTATTCAATTATTCAAATTTAAATTCACAATTTTATTAAGCATAACCAACTTATTGCAGAAAAGGAAATTTTGTCATGAAGCCAAAACCCTAGTTACCTGCCTAGCTTCCTAATTTAGCCTAAAGATTTCTAACCTAACTTTGGGATTTAGAAATAGCCTGATTCTCATACTCAACTGTAAAGTTAAGACAGCAACAGCAACTTCAGCTCGTCAGCATCAGCTACCTGCAACCCGTCTCCTCTACTGCAACCACGACTCACGAACTGCTTGGACTCTGACTGGAACTCTCTGGAACTTCCCTGGAACTGAACCCCTCCCACTAAGAGTAGGCCCTCTTATACCCCAATTCTAACTTTGCTAACTAACTGTTGCAACATTAATATCACGCTTTTCTTTCATTGGTCCATGCATGTCAGCTTATTCATTCTTTAATCAAGTTCTCTTGGATTCAAGGGTCCTTGGATCATTTCCTTTCCCATACGCTTAAACATTTCCATCCGATTCGATCAGTCCATTTGTATCTTCTTTTGACACATTCAAGAACTCCGCAGTCATTGTCCTTTCTCTTGGGCTCCTTTCCCACGGACTCTCTCCTGATCATCACGGCACACTATCAGTTCAATTAGGTCACACCAGCCTTGACCATTTCTTGCATCCTAGCCTCTCAGAGACATCACGAGGCTCCAGATTTCTTCAATCTCATCCCGTACCACGTGTCCCCTTGCGCCTGCGCACATCTTCCCACTGGCGGCCATTTTATCTCGCCACTCGGTTCTACTTTAGAAGCACTAATTTGAGGCAAACAAAACATAATTAAAATAGAGAAAAATATCCCTTTCGTTTCCCTCCCGTCTACGTACCCCAATTAGTTGTTACCTAGCAAAAGCGACATTTAAGCTGCTCCTTACTTACCATCACTATTGTTTTTGCAACGACACATTTTATTTCTATGAAGCACAAACATGCATTTATTTTATTTAGTACGCTTTTTATTCTTACGTTATGATTAGACACACGGACATTCATTAGTAGATTATTTAGCACATACATTGGCATATTACCATTCCCACATATACAATGTTGATTAATACATTTAAACGAACATTTTTAATTAATTAATTATATAATTTGTTAGGGGTTAAAATTTTTATTTTTACTGCTCCATCACCTGCAGTACTTGTTGTGCCCTGGAGGATCGGGCCTCCAATTCCCGGCCGTTCTTTTACTAGCGGACTGGCTTGCACAGCTATCCAAGTTTTGTAGCTGGCAACATCCCCGTCTGAAAAAGGAATGAAAGTGTGCAGTAATGGTTTGTACTGTGGTTCAAGAATTGTGGCACAAATGTAATGGTTGGATGACACAATGCCTCTTTGCACCCTTGTATTTTCAGATAAGCGAAGGGTTAAGCTCTCCACCAACTCGTATGCTTCTTTTTCTTCCTCCACACCTGCATACATTGCAGACACCCCCTTCAGCTGTTCCTCTAGCATGTGCAACAATGGGATAGCTTGTCCCATAGTACAGTCCTCCTTGCTGCCTTCATGTGTGAAGACCTCGAAAGGAAGTAGCATCTCTGTCAGGCATTTAACTAGACCCCACTGGTCCATCTCAATGATCATGCCTTACACAATAGCATCCCCTCTTTGCATGACATATTCATTGATTGGTCTGTACTGCTGAAACAGACGTTCAAGCATGTAATAAGTTGAGTTCCAACGTGTTAGTACCTCCTGGATGAGTGCTTTAGCTGGCATTCTAGTATCACGTTGAATGATCCTCAGCTGCTTCCGGGCTTTAAAAGAATGGCTGAAATGTGTGCAGATTCTTCTGCAGGTAGTCAGTAAGTTGCTGACTCGGTCTTATTTTTTCAGAAAGTCTTGAACAATGATGTTAATGCAGTGTGCCAAACACAGGACCCTGAAATAGCAACCATCGGCTATGGCCTTAACTATATTACTGCCATTGTCCGTGGCAACAAAACGAATGTTAAGCCCTCTTGGTCGCAGCCATTCAAAGACCTTACTGTCAAAGTCTTCCAAAATGTTTGCAGCAGTATGAGATTTCTCCATGGCGAACATGGCTACAGTTGCATGTTTCAGGGCGGCATTAAAAATATCAGCAGTGTCAACACCTGCAGATATCTTTTCTCTAACCCCCACAAAAGAGATCCAGTGTGCAGTGATGCACATGAAATCATTGGCTTTGCAACTGGTCCACATGTCTGTTGTCAGGTGGATAGTGTGAACAGCACTCTGCGGCAACGCTTGTCCAAGCAATTCCAGCACGTCGTGATGTAGTGCTGGAACAGCAACTCTGGCGAAATAGGACCGGACCATTTCGGTCAGATGGCTGCCACAAATTTAAGAAAACCCACCCCTTCCACAAAAGAAAAAGGGAAGAGGTCCAGCACTAACATTTTAGCCAGATTCGCGTTGTACAAACGTGCCGTTGGGTGGTTGCATTCGTACTTCCCCTCCGACCTAATCATGCTGAGAATGGCAGCCTGGATTTTTTTCTTTTCTGATGCCACTGATGCAGGTGACTTCCTGACGCCATATATTATGCTTAATGCACGTTTTTTCGTTGCAGTACTCTCTTGCCTTGGACCCCTTGGTGTCTCAGCCTGACTATTGTGCCATTGCAATGTTGCTGATTATGATGTGGGCGGTACCACTGCAATGCTGGGGACAGGGCTGCTTTGTGTAACAGAGAAAATGTCTCCCTCTTGTTCACCTTCCACTGTGATCGGTTCTTCTTCTTCATCCCCTCCACCAACAACACGTGCAGTTTTTTGGCCGCTAAGGTGCGCCTCCCACTGTATCAAGTGGTGTTTCCTCAGATGGGTTGTTTGGCCTCCGGTACCATAGTTTGTACCAAGCTTACCTTGACTAACACCTTGTCCACAAATGGAGCATATAGCAATGTTCACCTTCTTCTTGCTAACCGAAAAAAAGTCCCAAACTGGGGAGGTCAATTTTCTGGCGCTGCTGGTGCCACTTGCAATGTCGGAGGAACTGGTAGGTGGGCATGACGTTTGACTCTCTGCAGTTCCTACTTCTACTGAGGTGGTTGTGGTGGATGTAGGTCGCTGCCGGCCAAATATGAGAGCTGGAGGTGGTGTTGGTGGTATCATCTATGTTGGTGGTATCCGTGCCACATCCCTCACAGCAATTTGGGATGGGGTAATGTCGGTCTCCACTGGGGCGGGACTAATGTCCATGATGACTGGCTTGTCATTATCCTCCTCTTCTACATCTACCTCCATAACTCTAAGGTTTTCTGGAACCTTCCTTTTCCCTAGCCTTGTCTCGTGGCGTGTCTCACTCTCAGACTGAGGTGGCTTCTAAGTGGTGTCTAGATCATCAGAAGGGGGGCTTGCAGAAGAAGTTGATGGACTAACCCTCGTTTTCCTTGCTGAAGATCTGGAAGACAATGGATCTTCTGAAAGAGTGGCTTGCTCTTCTTCTTCTGCAGGAAGCTTGATCTCCTGAACTGACCCTACTTCGGGAGGAACAACTACTATTGGGGGTGGTTGCGGCTGTTGTTGTCCACTTACCTGAGTTTCCTGCATTGATTGGGTACCACTTTGCGATAACGATAAGTCAATTTCAACATCTCTGCTCGTCGGCATTAGACTTATGATTAGACTGGCTGCCTCTGCGACAGACATGGACTTGGGCCTATGTTGGTGGGGGGGGTCCATTGATGCGGAGATGCTGCTCCCAGCTTGCTCCCCGGACACCACTGCTGCAGGCGCAACTTTTGGTTTCCCAAAAAAGGTCTTGGGCGACATACCGGTTTTGGTAAGTGTAGTGCCTTCTTCTCACTGGCAACTTTCTTGGTACTGGACCTGGTACCTTTCTTTGGGGCCAACTTGAAGATGTCAGCAGCACGCAGTGGCACAAGTTGAAGAGATGTCTGTGGTCACACGTCATGTGACTTCGTGCGCAGCAGGACTTCTGTCTGGCAGTACAATGGGTGATGTTGTCTCCTCCTCTTTTGTGCACCTAAAAGCAAATGAGCAAGAAGAATATCAGTGAAACGTGGCATTCATTGTTGTGGATCAATTACTACTAGTACAAACAAACAAATATAATATATAACTTAGTGTGTGGTCACACTTGTTAGTGTTATTAATATTATTAAATGTATTACCTCAGTTATTAAAAAAACATAACAATGCAGTGTAGCCATTTGTGAGACTTTGACAACAACAAGGGCTTTCATGGTTGGTGTACTGTACAGTACACTCAGGAAGGATAGGAAAGAAGAAGATCAACAACAAAAATACAAATGTAACTGACCTGGTTTGGCATTGTGCATCACTTGGGATGCAGCATTCAGGGAGCTGCAGCTGACAAGGGATGGAAGCAATAAGCCAAGAGGAACAAAGGAAAGACATGTAGGCATATGGCAAAAGCCGTAAAGCACACTAACTGCCACCACAAAATGGCCACCAGCCACATGGTCACTCACAAGTCACAACAACAACAAGCAGGAGACCTGGAAAACAATGAACTCAAGCAGGCCTATATGGAGTTGGACACAGACTTTACAAAATTACCCCATGCCACATGGGGAGGCTCAGCCAAGGCAAATGCTGGCCCACTATTACAAACACACTAACACACTGGCCAGACAAAGGAGACATGCTAAACAACACAGCTTTAATGCAACAATGCCAAAAGCGAAAATCCACAGGGCTAAAAAAGGTTTGCAAGTTACAACCACACATATTCAACAAAGGCGTTTATTTAACACACATGAAAAAAAGTGAAATACCAAAAAAAAACACATTTTGCATTTCAATCCAATGCCATCCATGCCCTAAATGATGTTTAAATTCAACAGACACCACAGAAACAGTTGTTTCATGCACCCATGAGTAGCTCTGGGCCTATTGGTTGGAAAACCAATTGGCAGACTAGGCCACATAATGAATCAATTCAAATCAATAATATTGCAAATTTATTAGAAAATGTAGTGAACAGTGCTATTTTTTTTGCTGGATAAAAGAAGAAAAAATTGCATGCAAAACAACAACCAGCAAGAAGGCATGGCCACCACAAAGAAGGCTTGCAGGCCTAATGCAGAAGCACACTGGCTGCCCATTCACAAAATTGCCGCCAACCACATGGCCAGGCCACAACAACAAGAAAGGGAAGACAGACAATGCAGCCCTATGGCAAAAGCACTCTGGCTGCCTTCACAAAATAGCCGCCAGCTACATGGCCAGTACCACAACAAGAATCAATAAGCCAAGAGGAACAAAGGAAAGAAGACATGCAGGCCTATGGCAAAAGCACAATGACTAACACCACAAAATGGCCACTAGCCACATGGTCACTCACAACAACAACAAGCAGGAGGCCTGGAAAACAATGAACTCAAGCAGGCCTTTATGGACCCAGACTTTACAAAATGGCCTGTGGCCACAAAGGGAGGCTCAGTCAAGGCACATGCTGGCCCACTATTACAAACACACTCACACACTGGCCAGACAAAGGAAGCATGCTAAACAACACAGCTTTAATGCAACAATGCCAAAAACGAAAATCCACAGGGCTAAAAAAGGTTTGCAAGTTACACAACAACCACACACATCCAACAGAGGCATTTATTTAACACACATGAAAAAAAGTGAAATACCAAAAAAAACACATTTTGCATTTCAATCCAATGCCATCCATGCCCTAAATTATGTTTAAATTAAACAGACACCACAGAAACAGTTGTTTCATGCACCCATGAGTAGCTCTGGGCCTACTGGCTGAAAGGCCTATTGGCAGACTACTGGGCTAGTGAATTAAATAAATATTGCAAATTGATTTCAAAAGTTGTACAAAATGTAGTGAACTCTGCAACATGTTTCCTTTATACAAGAAGAAAAATCACTTACAAAGAAACAACTAGGCCCCTACTGAAACTACAGGGCACCCACCACAATAAATTAAAAAATAACTAAAAGTACAAAGAAATGTAGGTGCAATGCCCCAATCAAACAAACAACACCAATTTTCCAACTTACTTGTGAAATCTCAAATTCAAAAGTCCTCAAATCCAATGATATATGATGCAGCAGACACAAAGAGTGATCCTTCCAGCTCCAAATCCAAATGAAAAGTGAACAGGAGTTGGACAAAGCACTGGGAGGAGCTGCTGGACAGGAACAGGACGTTGGAGACTCTGGGGCACTTCCTTCCTCTTAAAAAAAAAGAAAAAGGACTCCTTGCACAAAAAAGTACAGCCAAATGTCAAACTGAGGAGTTTTTTTAATCCAAATCGTCATTTCGAGAAGGTTTCGATGCTGCTCGGGAGAGAACCTTCTCCATATTGCAGATTCTGTGTGTTCGGGATCGTGTTCTTCACCAAACTTCCGCCGGAAGTCCGATGGCGCGCCCGAATGACGTGTTCGCGATCGCAAACTCTCGCGGGACCGTGCAGCCGGCTAGCAAATCTTGTGGCGCTCGTGAACGGATGGGAAATCTAGTCGGCAATCGCAGGAACCCGGTAAGTCGTGCACGCGAAAACGCATTATAGGCGCGCAAACACGAAAAAACTCTGCTCCATTGCGGAGTGTGGAGTTTTCCGGCAACTCCACGTTCTACGCAGAGTTGCCAAAAATCTGCGAACTCCGCAAGTGGAGCGGAGTTTTACGCCCAGGGTTAGCCATCATCAGATCAAGTACATAACGATGCTGCATTGTCATCATTTCATGTCGCGCAACTCTTACTTTATGGCATTGAATCAATTTTTAGTGGCACCAATCACCCTCAGGCGTCCCCATCTAGTTATTTGTAATCAGTAAGCAGTTGCTTTTGCCTGAACAAATGGTAGAACACTTCCAAAGGACAATTGAGCATCCTTGAACAACCTATGTTCTTGGGGAACATCTTTCCAAGTGGTAGTACCATAATATTCTGAAGCTCTTCTCCTCTGGTGATGATGTACCAAAGTTGTTGGATGGTTAATGGGGTAATCATGGAGTTTGGAAATATGAATTCCCGGAATGACCAAGACTGGTGTGTGTAAGGTAACCAAAGAACAGAGGGCATTCCAGTTAGGTGTACAACTGGGTGCATAGCAGTTCTCTACGCTACCAATAACGGTCCATGAGGCTGGAGGTTGTGGTATTAGAATGGATATTTCTCCCAACACTAACTGTGTCATTTCCTCTGAAACATAAAGAAACAGATAGTAGTCTCATGACTGTCTGAGGGCTTACTGTACCATCTATCCAAGTATATCGTGCAATATTATCATCCCATATATGTGCATACTTCCCTATTGTATCCTTACTAATATCAATGGCATTCCATAGAGAAATGGCTCTACAGGAAAAACCAATACCAGATTTCCATTGGTTATCGGCATAAACTGATCCAGTAATTCTAAATCTTGGCCTACGAGCACAATTCAGGGGTAAGGGATTTACTAGGTAACTGTTCCATACATTGGACGGGCGTGTCACTCCCAAAAATCTTAAATCTAGAATTTTTTTTATCCGTTCTGTAGTCTTGTTATAACCTATTCTCTGCATTGATGCTGTTTCATCCTTAATGTCCTGTCTATCTGTAAGAATGTGTAGTGTTTCTACGAGGGAGCCATACTTTGTGGTGTTAACTCTAATTTGTGCTACTCTAACGTGTCGGCTGCATTCGGGCTTTAATCTCACTAAGGTAAAAGTTTTAAAAGACATAAAGCTGTTCCTGGGGATACTTCTCTAGTTAAATGTAATCTATCTGATAACGTGGCATGGGATATCAATGAGCAAACAAAACATGATTTGTGTGTTGTGCCTGCACACAGATTGGGAGCAGGGTGGCAGGAAATTTCATACACTTCTGTGGGTGGTGGAGATTTGGGAAGCTTCTCCTATTTCAAAGCAAAAAAAGGACCTTCAGGCTCACTCTTCAGTACACTTCTAGACCTGTGGATACTGCAGTAGAAGGATTGCCCTGTTACCAGAGGACTTCCTTGCTGCTTGAGGCCTGCACTGCTGTCTGAGAATGAAGACTGGACATTCACCCTTCATCCCAAGCTGAAGTGACTCCAAGGATCAGCTGACAGACCTCCTGTTCCGAGCTACAGGGACATGACAAGCTCCAAAGGACTCTCTGCAACTGCCCAGGTGACCTGCTGCACTGGAAGTGCCTGGACCTGCCTGAGCCCAGCTGGCCTCTGCTGGTGTGCATTCCTGATCCCCAAGAAGTGTCTCCCCGGTCCTGGATCCTTGGGGAGGCATCAGTTGAGCTCCTCCAAGAAGAATAGTAGAAATCCTGAAGTTTTGGGCTCTTTGCAAAGACGAACGGGCCCATTCACGCCACGATCTTGCCGCCCTCACCTACCAGCAAGGCAATGCTCCAGTTAACCAGACTTTGCTCTACAGCAACTACCAGTGACGACTGGCAATGCAGGATCTGCACTTCGTGCTACAGCATCAACAGCTCTCTGTGACCGCAAACGCGAAGCTTCAGCAACAACCGGCAGGATCTTTGCGCTACAGCGACGACCACTCACAACGCTCTCCCTGCTCCTCGCGGCCCTCTCTTAGGCAAACTGTACTCTTCGCGCTGGACTTTAGGACGTAATTTTTCCAGCGGGGCTAACCCGGTCCCTGTATCTGACCAGCGCTCCATGGCAGTCGGCCCAAACTTGTGACTTTCACCTGGTTTTGCACAACTAGATAATGGCGAATGGCGTTTTATACCTTTAGGTGCTATACTTACCTTTAATCTTTGAAATTGCATATCTCTGATTTTTTGTTGTTTTGGTGTCAAATAATTTATTAAATGTTTCAAATTTATTTAAATGTTTCTCTATGTTCCTAAATTGGAGTGAGATTTTTCTTGTGTTGTGTTATCACTTTATTGCTGTTTGTGTGCTACATAAATACTTTACACATTGTCTCTAAGTTAAGATTTTGTGCCAAGCTAAGGTTAATTTAGTGACTTTTTGCAGTTCACCTTGCCAGGAATTGTGGCTGCTGCTAGAGAAGCGCTCACCTCAACCCCCCTCCCCCCCTTTAACCAGCAGCTCAATCACTCACAGTTACCAAATAGCTCAGCTGAACGTGTTTCAGCCTCTAATACCTGCTGGTGGGAGTTCCATTCCAAGGTCTTGATGGTTTTGTAGCTTTTATCCTTATTCCAATGTTTTAGTTTCCTTCAATTTATTAAACAGTCCCATAATTACATTTTGCATTAATTTGTGAGTTTTGTTTCGTTAGCTAATTAACTGCCAAATGTGTTGTTATATTCAAATGGTCATACTTTTACAGGGGATGTTTTTCGTCTTATTTTAATTTAAATCCTTTTTGCTGAATTACGATAGTGTGATGACTCTGCTTGTGTATCTGGCCCATTGTTCTTATTTTGTTACATTCTTACGCATTTACTCCCTTGTCCGATCGTAGCTCTTTTGTGCTATTCTCATCCTAGCATTGGCAAAGTAATTGACAGGAGGGTCTTCTAGCATATATCCCTACACTGGAAGGCGTCAATGTCACGCGGGACAGTGGCCGAGCGGTCTAAAGCCTTGTACAAAGGTTCTGGCCTTTTCAGAGGCATAGGCACGAGCTTTGGTGCTGCCAAGAGGTTTTATTTTGCTACATTTTCGGTACAGTATTTAACTTGGTGTAGGCGAGCACAGTAGCTCAAAGCGTAATGTCTACATATTGAGTACAGTTGTGATAAAAATATAGAGGTGTACTTCAAAAAAAGCTACATCATGAGGGTGTTTGGAAAGTTTTTCAGGAGGCTTGTGACAATCAATCATGACAGTTACACGTTTTTTTACATTCTTTCATACCTCAACTTTTCTTATTTCTAAATGCTGTCCCTCACTGTGAATATTATAACCGAATTCACTGACACCCCTTTTACTGCCTTAAAAGAACATACAAGAACACAATCGATAGCAAAATAAAGTTATATACTGGCTCCAAAATGAAGTACCCAAGTAACAAGCATTGGAAATGCCATTTCATATCACTTGCGTGTAAAGGAAAGGAGTGGGCTGCTAATATAAGAGTGACAAAGGCCACGGGTAAAGCCATTGGTGCCTGCTAATACCAATTTAATTTATAAATAAGCAAAACAAATGAGCATTGCCAATTCTTGTTATTTTCTGCTCTGTCTGCTTCATCTGGTGTAAGATTGTTCTCCCTTTGGGCATTAATTTGATGTTGCCTCTTGCACACACATCCTCTCTTCTGTGACTATAAGGTTGCTTCACCTGTACTTAATCTTTTGTCTCAAGGCACATTCGTATGGTATTGTTTCACTTAATGCACATTCATGGATATACTTTCCAATATAGATCTAATTTTCTGGAACTCACCCTCAGGTGGCCATTTTGTCCATTATATAAAACAGTGAACATAATATAGAATGTGCCGCTGTTTATATGAATATTTCTAATAAAACACACTTCTGGTCTACGCTTTCTACATCTGCTGGTTAAACGTTAAGTCTCCGTTTTTTGCTGAAACCTTTATCTTCCTAAATTATTTCTTTCCTAGGTGTATTCAAACAAAAGTTTTAGGAAAACTATCTCCAAGAATAACCACCACTGATCTGATCAAGCCAGATTCAACTGATGAATACATTAAAAGAATTCAGAAACGTTTGGAAGAAGATGTATTTGCTCAAGAACAGCGGGAGAAAAGGAGACGCAAAATGTTAGTAGAACAACTTAAAGCTCATGAGATGCAAGAGGTAGGTGGAGAATTAATACTGTATATATGCCGCTTTGCTTATTATACACTGTCATGCAAGCTTTTTAATGTACAGTGTGCTCAAACTTTAACTTGCAGTGACACTAGGAAATAGGGTTCATTCAGATCCTGACAAGAGGTCCACCTAAACTGCCATGGCATACAGGGGCATAGCTTAGTCAGTGAGAGTCGGGGTGTGAATCTCAAATTTCCCAACTAAAAAAAGCAGAGGGCCACAGGATGAATGTGTCAGGTGACCAAGGTTCAGGGAGGACTGTTCCCATGAGGGACAAGGTCAATACTGATTTGCATTAGGTGGGCCCATGGAGCTGATTTAGAGTTTGATAGACAGGTCATCTGTTGCAACTGTGACAAAGTAACCTATCTGACCAATTCAAGTTCCCCTAGCATGATTTTGAGTTGGGTGGACCACAGGTTCTACACCAGTGAAGTAAAATGTATACTCTGTTAGTTTAAAACTTCCTTTAATGGCCCGACGGAGTAAGGACCTTCAGAAGTAAGCCATCCGACCATCTGCCCTATTTAGAGTGGACGATCAGATGGATGTTTTTTGTCTTTTTACTGAGTGCCAGGGTCAGAAAGAAAAGTGTCCCCCACACCATGGGAGAAAAACTGGTATGGTGGTCATTAGTTTTTGTTTATTTTTCAAAAACAAACTTGTGCTTTGGAGTTTGTTTTTGAAACATAAAAAACTTTGGAAACGTTTAACTGCCAGCCATTATATTTGACCTTTGCTACTTTGACAGGAACCGCCATGACTTTAGTTCCTGCCAATGTATAGAGATGTCTGCTAGGCTGGCAGACTCCTCTAAATGCGGCAGGCAGAGTAAAGGCAGCAAAGCCCTCCACCAATCTGTCTGCCTAAATGCCTTCTGCTAAATCCTTAATCAGACCCTCTGCCTAGAGTAGTACAATGGGTGAAAAACAATGGTTTGGAATACTACCCAGAGGGATCGGGAGTAGTTATACTATTTGCAAGCATGCGCCCCAATGCTTTTGCATGTTTGATCGCCAGTAGTATTCCTGGAAACCTGAGACTGGTGTAGCTTTCCAAGCCTATTACTGCCAATGTTAGTGAATTCTAAAAATGCTGCAAATTTGTATCCATTCATGGAATTCTTCTGTGGGTGCAGATTTACTACAATTTTGGTAAACCGGTCACTAAGGGGCAAATTTACAAAGAAGTGATGTAACTCAGCACCACAAGCAAAGTTGCTGCGCTGCGTTTCATCTCCTGAAGAGATCAGAACTGCACCATATTTTCACAGAAATGGCACACTACTGCTGTCTCGCGCAAACACTGGCACCCTTACGCCATAGTTCAAGAGTGTACGTGTTATGGTCAGGAAGGCCGCTCTGCACAAAAACTATCCTTGGTGTCTTTTTCCTCTTTGGATATGTGCTGCAGAATGCAGCATTCGTCCAAAGAGGAAAAACAAGGAGAAATAAAGATGTTTCTCCTTGTTACGCCAGCCTCAGGTAGGTGCACCACTTTGGCGCCAATCCATGTATGCAACTGTTTGTAAATATGGGTTTCCATCAAAATCCAGTACATGACAAAAAGTAACGCACGGCAGGGCAGTGTGCTGCATTACATTAATTTTTCTTACAAAGTCATGCAAATCAATATTTGCGTGGCTTTGCAAATACCAAAAAGGATTTTGCATCAGGGCTGTGCCAACAAAGTGATGCGACCCAGACATAGAATCTTTGGAATTCTGTGCCTATGTAAAAATGTGTTTGCGTCAAAATCCATGGGAGGATGCACGGGAATACCCATGCACCACCTATAGAATGTCTGCCTTATGCAAAGTAATACAAGGCAGTGCACTCTGCTGCATTGCATTACTTTTTCTTATAAAGCCACGCAAATCAACATTTGTGTGTCTATGTAAATACCAAAAAGGATTCTGCATTGGGGGTGCATCAAAATGTGATGGAATCTCGACACAAAAGCTTTGCATATATGCGCCTAAATGTATTTTAGTTCCTGGTCCAAAAAATGAAGAAGTTATGAAATCAGGATGACAAGAAAAACCAAGACAGACGTAGCAAACCCAATTCAGGGCCTCCAGACCCAACTACCAAGCCAAAAATGTATTTATTTGGGGGTGTCACAATCCAAATCCTCCCCCCCCCCCCATTAAGCTATACCCCAAATAGCGGCGAAGACCCTGCCTCCGCTGGCCCTGTGGCAGACAGCCACCCATTTTTAAAGTAAACTGCCACAGTGGCGGAGCATTTCTGAAAAAGGTGCTTGCCATGAAACAGTGAGAGCGCTTGAGTCAGAACAGTAATGCAAAGCCGATATGCCATGACGACCCACTCTTCCTTATTTTTGTTTCTCAGAAACAAACACCCATGGTGGTCTTGAAGCAAAAAATGTGCGTTGCAAAGACTACCCTAAATAGAGAAGGCTGCTGATGCATTGACGCGGCATCCATTTGATGGATGGGCCACCAGGCCTTGGGTTTCCAACAACAGAAGCAACTGATGCTTTATTGTCTGAAACCTCGAAGTCATCCACCTCTAAATAACTGGTTTGGTTTTCTTGGCAGTTTAACTTCTAAATGCCCGACATCTATAATATCTTAACATCACTATGATATCTCGTCTGTGTCATGATACTTTGTTACTGAGCCCAGTCCCTCCTCCACATGGTTCTGTGGGTAGTAACCTACTGGATGCCTCTTGTCCCAGAATGGTTCTACCTGCATGATTTTTTCAGATTCATGTTCTATGTGCCTGTAAGAATGTGCTTGATGCATTTTATAGCTTCTACTGCGAAGATAAAACTGGAGCGCAGTCTTTCAGTAGCATATTTCAAATTCCTGCCCTGCTTTTGCCTGCCGGCCACACATCCTTCTATGGGTAGGCCTGCCAGAAACGTCTGTAATGGGAAGGTGTAGATTATGGTGCACAAACCTGCTTTTCAGCGACTGGCCTCCATTCCATTGTTTGACCAGGTTAGCAGTTGGTGGACCTTCTTCACTTCCTACATATTTCGCAGTATAAAATGTGCTCTGAACTAGGCCTGCTCAGACTCAGCCACCACACTTAACATCTCCATATCCAGTTCTACAATATATCCAGTTTGCCGGAAAGGAGTGGGATGGCTGAAAATCTGCACGGTTAATTTCTTACTCATCTGGCCTCTTTGTGCGTCAACTCCGATCACATTGCATTGGGCTCGCTGCACACCTCTAAAAAGGGAGGACCCGAATAGAGGGAAAATGAGCAATGACTGCAGCTTCTCCGTCTTGGATAATATTTTGGATAACAAATTAGAGAAAAATGATATGCAACTCATTACTGTTATGTTGTTCGAGCAATGCATGTACATTTTAACGCACGCCGTTTTGTTTTCCAGGAGGCTTACCGGGAGGAGCACCTTATCAATCGATTGATGAGGCAGTCCCAGCAGGAGCGCCGGATCGCAGTGCAGCTGATGCATGTTCGCCACGAAAAGTATGTGTTATGGCAGAACAGGATTTTCAGAGAAAAACAATATGAGGAAAGACGACTAAAAGACTTCCAGGATGCCCTCGATAGAGATGCGGTAATAATTCCTTATTATCTCTTTGTTTGACACATAGGGGCCGATTCCGATCTCGGCCGGTAGGGCTCCGAATCAGATTCGGCATTACCGGATCCGATTCGGAGCCCTATTTCCCGACCGAATCGTACGCGCGTCCGGGCGAGCGAGTACGATGCGTGCGCTCGCGAAATCTCCGACCGACTCGTTCGCAGGACCCGACCGCTCCGACCGACTCGCACGGGGACGACTCGCACCGCGCAATGGAGACGTTCCCCGGCCGGGTAAGGACGATGCGCATCGCAACCGCTCCGACCGACTCGCGCAGTCCGGCTCCAAGGAGCTGTCGGAGCCGCACTTTGGGGGTCCGTGTCGGACCCCTGGAAGCGTAGGCACGCGAGTCGCACACAGGGGGGAGCCATGGGTCCCCCCTACACGTGCGTGTACGGTGCGACCCGCATCGACGCGAACACACTGTAGGGGGCGCCCTTGTTCGCGTCGTGCCCATTGAGTCAATGGGAGCCCGTGTACGCGTCGTACAACTGGCTCCCATTGACTTCAATGGGAGTCCGACCGAATCGAGTCCGATGGCATACGTGCGCATCGTACTCGTACGGTCGGACTGCTAGGGTCCGATTCGGTCGGAAATCTCTCCGAGTCCGGCTCGGTCAGAGAGATTTCCGGCCCGAATCGGAATCGGCCCCATAGTTAGGTTCATTGCTGGTTTCAACAAATTGCCCATGTTCCAACC
The DNA here is from genome assembly GCA_963921515.1 of Calotriton arnoldi. NCBI lineage: Eukaryota > Metazoa > Chordata > Amphibia > Caudata > Salamandridae > Calotriton > Calotriton arnoldi. The sequence continues at coordinate 1,392,599 of CAWUFW010003856.1, read as the reverse complement.
GAGCATTGTGAAGATGGGTATTTTTAACTGCAGTGAGTCCCCCTCCCTGGAGCTGGCACTTATTGCAATTCGATTCCTAAGAATAAAGTCTTATTATAAAGATGTTTGTAATGTATGTAGTAAAAGTGCAAACCAAGATGAGGAGCAACAGAATACTGGCCTGCGTGCAAGGTAACTGGCATACCATTCAAGGTCAGTCACAACAAATGAGTGGGTTCCTGTTGCCGAAAAAAAACTCAGTGCCACGTTTTTGATTAGTTTTTAAAGTGTTTTTTTGCAAAAAAACAAATTATTCAGTGAGTCACAGAGAGCCCCAACTTGATCCCCTTACTGGTAAATGGCAACAAGCTCCCCAGGCAAGCTGAAAATGTATACTGTATTACATACAGTTTCTGTTATCCATCACAAGACTAAGGGCCTGATTACAAGTTTCACGTGGTGGCGGTTCGACCACTGTCACACTGCGAGACCACCCGCAGTATTCAGTCTTCGGCGGTCGGACCGCCACGGGACCGCCGGCAAGGATCCCGCAGGGCCGACGGTCTGCAACCAGCTGTAATATGCTGGCATCGCTCTTTTCATGGAGGTGATCCCGCTAGGTAAAGGGTGGACGAAAGGCAACAAAGAGGGACCCTGACGGGCCCCTTGTCAGATTTTGGCCGGAGGTGCATGCGGGGGGGGAGCACATGTAGTGCCCCCTGTATTTGCACTCCCACTTCCTGCACAGTGTGGCATTTATGCCACACCGTGCAGGAAGGTGCAGTCGGAGGCCTGACTGCGGCGGTCTGTATTATAGTCTATTCTATGAGCCTTGCAGACCACCGCAGTCAGACTGTCACAACACCGTCTGCCAGACCAGGATTTAACTCCTGTTCTGGCGGGTGGTCGCACCACAGGTTTGGCAGTCCTTTAGTGGACAGTGGAGGACAGCTTCCGCTCGAAATCAGGCCCTAAATTCTCAACAGGAATAGGAGCTTTGTGAAGGTAGTCCAAGGGGAGGAGGTTTGGAGAGCAAGGACACAGCATTAAGGGCACAGGTGTACAGTGGGGGGTTAAGGAGGCATGTTGCTTAGGTGTGGCTTACAAGGAGTGGAGTCTTAGAGCTGCAGGTGGGAGAGGAGACTGGATGAAAAGCGGTGGGAATGAAAACTCTTCAGGGGTGATCCCTTATCTTGTTGGATACCCTGCGACGAGGTGTTGCTTGAGGAAATAGATGTTCAGCTCCGTGTGGAAGAGGAGAATGGATGAAGCTTCCAAATTGGGATAACATTCTAGACATGTGGGCATATGAGGAGAAAACCTGGTGTCTTGTCTAATCCCCACTCCATTTCCTGATTGCTAATCTGCTACTGTGTTTTGTGTGCTCCATGAGACCTCTTAATCTTGGTTACCAATTACCGTGAAAGAGCTGTAATCGTATTTTTTAAAGAGATGAGCTTATTTAAATAATACCATCCTCTCTCATAACGTCTCAAACTTTAGTTTGGAAGCAGTGTTTTATAAGTGCTGTCAGGATACCCAGTCGGTGCTCCATGCCTTTCTACATTTAGTTTCTTGCTTGTTTATCTTTAAACCCATGACTATATAGTAAAAGTACAATACCCGTTCAAGGTGCCATAACATATTTCCATAAATATTTAAATTACAATATTTTATTTTATTTTATTTAGGCTCTATTGAAGCAAGCAAAACTTGACAATGAAGAACAAGCGCGGAGAGATTTAGAGCTCCATGATAAATTAGCTGCGGAGAGAGTGGAGGCTCGATATAGAAAGCACCATTCTATATGTAAGGAAATATTGGATCAAATAATTGACATGGTAACTAAAGTCGGGGAATATCGAGCACTATCAAAGAAGTGAGTAGAGTTTTGTATATCTTAGTGACAAATATTTTAAACAATAAAAAATGAGATTAGAACTGAGGAAATAAAAATATAAGACGTGGTGATGAAGGTTTAAAGGTTGCAGTTTATTTGTTGTTTACATTAACTTTCAGTTTAGTATGCGGTATGTCAATTGATGGACTTTTGTCATTTCCTAGATATAAACTGTCCTTTCTTCTAGAATAACAACTGTGAGTGATTTCCACCAAATGGCGGCTAATTTCATCTTTGCTTTAGACATTTCTAATAGTGTTGAGAAAAATAATTGTGGACTTTTTGGATCTCAGATTTATTTATAAAATACAAAAAGTTATGAAGAATTCTCAGGAGTACTTTTAAGAATGCTTAGAGATGTAGATAATGTCACCTGTTAACATTAACATGAGTGAAGGGTTATACTAAACATGACTGAACAAAAGAACTGGAAAAAGATAAAAGAAATAGTTTGTGTATTACTCTTTGAAGAGGTACTTTACCATTCTATCTTAGCTTTTATATGAATAACCTATGCATATTCAACTTGCCATTTCAGTTTACGGCATTCCCCTTTAAAGACTCGTGTATTTATGGCATACAGAAAACGGATTTGTCATGGCTTTATAAAGTTCCAGATATTAAGGGGGTCAAACACAGTCTGCTCCTTTTTTTAAGTTAATTGTGCCCTTCCTAGATTTAAGAAGCCTCTGGAGCTGCTTGCAAATATGTATGACCTCCATAAAGGTATGATTGGCATTTATAATCGCCCACATTTCTTGTCTGAAATTCTTTCAGATTTTCACCCTAACAGATCTATCAATTTGCTAGTGTTCTTTGTCACATTGTAAGACATCCTCGAATACCTTTAATGATGGGGGGGTTATGCATTATTAATTTGGTGTGAATTAGAACCTGAAGGCCTTAAGCCAACTCTTTCTTTTGTTTTTCTTGATTCATGCAAATTGTAACCTAGCCAGGGCTACTTTGCACATTCCCATATTTGAACACCTTGCCATGAACTGAAAATCGTAATGATTATTCAATTTAAGAAGGTGTTCTGATAACATTCTACAATGTATTTGGGTAGTGCTGGGACGCCCCGTTGCTGGGGCAGCCATGCGCTGTATAAATCCTTTTCACATTAACATTTGTATTGCTACTGCCTTGTCCCTGGATGTGTACAACCATTTCACCTCATCTCCACGCTGTTACAAACAGATGTTTCCACGTGCCTTTGTGCTAGGAAACATGCTCATGTCAAACAATGACATCCTGGCTGTGTATATTTAGGGTGACATACTGTTTTAGTTTTTAGGTTGGGCCTAGGCAACGTGCATGTGCTATCTGCAAGACCTGCTCGAAGCTCTACATGGAGTGAAATTGCACCTGCTACTAACCATTGGATCACTGCTACATCGCTCTTCTTTGATGCCTCCTAAGATGTTCACGCAATTGATACCTCACTTCCGGTCAAAGCTAAGGAGCACCGGCCAAGCACAGTCTCCTTACACTTACTTTCTTCACCTGTACTTTAGAGATCTTTTTTTTTAAAAGGTTGCTTTACGCCAGTCACTGCTTCCGCCCCTTCCACCACCTTCTGACATAAACGCAGTGTTTCCAAGGGCTCCCTAATTTTAACTTAGTTTGGGCTGTAATCTGAACAAAGGCCACTGAATTTATGGTGATACGCGTTTTCAACATCGTTTACTGGCTCCGTCATTTCATAACGTGCACGTTTGCACCCACCAACATTCGTTTGTGGGCTGCGCTTGTTTTTAACTTGTTTTTAAGTTTATTTGTGCTTGTTGTATGGTCTTGCCCATAATGCCCATGAAGTCTATTATAGGGCTTGCTGGTGCTCAGAGAGAAAGGCCTGGAAATCCTGCCGTATTACATGCAAATTGTATTGCATTTTTCTTGCTGAGATGCACCCTGCCACATGCGCCGCTCCTGTGTGCTGCTGCCAGAGTGCCATTGCCGCCACCATGGGCGTGTGGGCGGCCATGTGGACTTGAAGAAATGCTCCATTATCTTCCCTCTGGACAACCAAGCGACCTGGCCTGGGCGTGGCAGCAGCACAGGTAGGAGCAGCCTAACGACTTTTCTCAAAGCCCAGCTTATGCTCTCTCTTCCGGGCTGGACCCTTCTCTGCTGTTACTACCTGTGCGGGGGGTCTGTACGGTAGTACCATTAATAACAAATTTTAGCAAAACGTCATTTAAAAATCAATGGTAAAATAATAAAAAATATCTTCAGTGCAAAATAATAGTAAAAGTAATAGTAACATCATGAATCTGTTTAAAAAAAAATGCTGTCAATGATTTCCATCTGCCTGGGCTACCACCCTCTTCTCCAGGCTACTGCTGCAAGGTATGCTTCAGCTTGATTGAGCAAGGATGAGTTCACTGAACTACACCCTTTTTTCCCTTCAATCCATGCAAATGCTGCAGTGAGCATGAATGATTTTAGTGACATTGTTGTAGAATCTAGACAATGTGGAAAGAGGCATGGGATTAGACATGACTAGTGCAAGAGCTAGTCTCCTAATAAAAGCCATTTTTGTATAGTTCTGAGTCTCTTCTCTCTTTTTTTCATGTCACCTCGTGTTTATTTTTTGGTGCGTGGCTTGCAAAAATGTGGGTTTCTTACAAAGTGGGATTTGTTGCAGATTGTCATGTGGGTGATTGTTTTTGGTGGTTGACTTGTAAAATGTTTTTCACTCGACATTGATTTTTAAAGGAATGTGGATAAAAGTCTTTGAACGTGAAACAAGTGCTTGTTTTTTAGTGATTTTTGGTGGGCATAGTCATATAAATATGTTGGTCTTTGCAAGGTTTAGCCTCTTTTTTGAACTGATGAAGACTGGGTAATCTGCAACATTTGTTTACTGTGCACAATATAATGTTTGTTTTTAGGTCACGCCTACCAGATAGCGCAAACTGTCTGTTTGAAAAAATACCTATTGTCAGTTTAAAGTGGGCTTCGACTCATAGCCCTCCCATTACATACCATTTGTAGGTTGAGCCTAGGCAGTGCACATGCGCTGTTTGCAAGACCTGCTGTAAGCACTGCACTGAGTGAAATACCGCCTGCTACTTGCCATTGGATCACTCCTAGTCATAAAACCCATATAATTCCACTCCACACCACATACATACAGTACATTCCAAACCAAAACACATGGATAAAAGAAATGATCACTTACGTCAGTAGCTCTAACTCTCCCAAATGCGAGACCTATTGCATTGCAAGTGCTTGTTTTTTTAAGTTGTTAGTATTTTTTTAATATTAAAAAACATACCAGTCTCACTAGGTCTTTGCATTCTTGCATGTGTTTAGCCCAAGTATGTAAATGAGAAAAGCAGTGTTTTTTAACATCTCCTGAGCATGGTAATAAGTAACCAAAAACAAACAAACACACCACCACTGCTACCGCGACCAACCCCACCACCACGCCCCCACCCCTCTCCTGTGGACACACACACACAAACACTCACCAAGTGACAGTTGACACACCCATCCAAAAGACAGTGGAGACACACACCCCAAAAGACAGTGGATGTCATGAACTCACCTGGGCCCAACCGCGGGGACGATACTGGATCTGATGCTGGACCTCCTATCCCTCCAGAGGGCAGCAAATGCCTAGGAATCAAAACCTTAGAACACACACTCCCCCGGGGGAAGGGGAGTAGGGATAAAATAAGAAAAGAGAGACTTGCCATTTTGGATCTGCTCTGCGACTGTGCAACACTGCATAACAGGATCTGTCACTTCTGAGACCTTCTACTTTTGCGAGGTAGATGTGCCCGGGACCAGAACCTCTGTTTTGTGATGACGTAATGCACTGGAAATAGTAGTTACTATCTATACTCTAACAGTTCTCTAAATACTGTGACTATACATTGAATTCAGTAACATGCACTGACAGGTTTCATCAGAAGCACGACATGAGAGCAGAATAATCAAAATCACAGATTGGAGTTTGAGAATAAATGAATGTATTATGTCTAGGGTAATTAGATATTGATATGTCTATTACACACATTTTGTTACTAGTCTGTACCTAATCACAGATTGGTACAGATTGCAAAATACATATGGAGAGAAAATTACTTATTCATCATATCTCTTATTCATCATATCTCAGGTATAAGCCTTACACAGGGAAACTATTATATTCTTTTTTCTAATATGTACCTCGTGTCATACATATGTGAAGCCAAGGAAGCATCCTGTTGTCTTGCAGACACATGCTAGTATGGCACGTACAATTGCACTGACAGTGCAGACAGGTGAAATAGGCCTATATGGCTCATTTATAGTCTAACCATCTGGCGGTAAGTCTCTTCTTGTTCGTTGAGTCCCTGATTCACCGAGTCCAGAGTACGGATCCATCTGCACTCTTTGAAGTTCAAGGCCGAGGGTATGTTGCCTCCCCTTGGATGTGGGGTGATTTTTTCCAAAACCCACCACTCCAGGTTATCCGCCGTATGTCCTGCTGCGGAATAGTGGTCCACCAGAGTAGCTCCCTGCACCTTGCATCTGATCCTACTGCAATGCTGCAGGATCCTGGTTTTGACCTTTTGTGTGGTTTGCCCTACATAAACTTTCAGGCTAGGGCATCTGATGGCGTGAATAACGTTCTGGCTGTTACAGTTAGTGAATTGTGTTAGGTGGTACACCCGGCCATGATGGGTGAATGTGGTCCCCACCAAGGCGAGGCTGCATGCTATGCAGTGGCTGCATTTATTATGGCCCAGCACCGGAGGTAGATTAAGTTGTTGTCTGATGCCAGGTGTCTTAGGTGTTTCAAGAAAAGAAATATGTTTTAGATTGTGCAATAGAGTAAAGAGGAGAGCGCCTTCAGCGGCATGACATGGGAAATGGGAGTGAGAGAGGGGTGATCAATGCAGTTATATAAAAAAAAATCTTATTTGGTAGGGGATTTACAAATGTTTGGAAACGTACACTTCTCAGAGCACCTTTCTTAACCTGGATGCCCCTTGTCTTAGTACTTCAATAGCAGTGCGTTATTCAATATAGGAATAACATTATTATTATTTTTTTATTTAATTATTTAATTTTGATGTAGCAAAAGAGATTTTTACAGAAAGATAAAATAACCTGCATAAATACTGTTTCATATATACAATATTCATAATTCATCATAAATCTAACAATCTGACATAAAAAAAAATCATACATACAATATTCATAATTCATCATGAATCTTAATAGAATTTTTTTTTAAAAACAAAACAAATGATGTTTGGTTGCTATAAGTATGACATACAAAGAAGGTGCTCGTAATATGCTAAAAGCTCAAGACCTGGTATGCGTAAGAAGTTCCTAAATTATATATGTAAAATTAATGATTTATAGTGAAGTTTAGCGTGAATTATATGTTAGTTACAAGGGCGGTTCAATTCCAAAACCGCCATATTCTATTAAGTTTGGCAGAAGAGCCTACCCTTTTAGCATACATGGTTTCTCGTTTAAGAACTCTCTGCATTTTTTATGAACCATAGAGAGATCGTCGGGACCACCTTAGATTTCCAATTTGTTAAAATAAGTGATCTTGCAATTAAAGTTGCAATTAAAGTGAATTGGCGTTGACCTAGAGTCAGGTCTTCGCCTATCTCTACTCTGCCAAAAAGGGCTGGGAGGAAGATTAATTTCCAGTTTTTTACTAATTTCAGAAAAAAACATCTTGCCAAAAATTTCTTAAATGACAGCATGTAAACCCCACGTGAAGCCAATCCCCAATTGCAAGTCCACATCTAAAACATCTAGGGTCGACAGTGGGAAACATTTTGTGGAGCCTATCGGGAGTGTAGTAGATCGTCCATTTACTAAACCATGCCATCCTTCTTAGGTTTGCCGTCCTGACTGTCTTATAGCTCATTTTATTGTAATTCTGCAATTGTTGCAGATTGAAGCTACAACCAGTAGTCGAGCTAACCTTCTCCAGATGATGTAGATTCACCTGTTTATTCTCCACCGATTTAAGTAATCTGTACCAGTTGCCTATCCCCTTAATTTTGGATACGAATTGTGCCTTCCCAAGGAGTGCGCCTACACAATCTTCTTTGATAGTTAATCCCATGCAAAACTGCTTAATCTGTGCATAGCTAAACATCAGAAGACTGCTTACATTATTCTTGCAATTTAACACTTCCTGCCAAGAAAGAAACTTCTCGTTTTTAGTAGAAGTCTTGAAGAATATGGAACCCCAGTTTTGCCCACTGGTTGCAGCTCCGGCGAGACGGCTGAAGCCCCAGAAGAATACATTCTTCTAATTTCATCTGGGGATGGAGCCATGGAATACCATATATTCCCCAAATTTTTTGAAAGAGCAAAGTGATCACCCTAGGGGTCTTATAGCTTGTTTTTTTAGGAAGTTTAGGCAGACGTAAAAAGGGAACAAGGTCGATCTCAGATTCCTTAAGCATAATTGTAAGTAGGGTATTGGCATCAAACAAGTCCCCTGAATTATTATAGTTCAGCCAGTTAAGAATTGAGGCATAATAATATAGCTGTATATCCGGTGGGGCAAGACCTCCATCCTCAACTTCTGGTTGCGGCACTTTTAATTTTATTCTCGGCTTTTGTGCAGACCAGATAAAATGTCTAAATTCTGAATGAACAGAATCGAAAAAGGATTTTGGAACTTTAATCATTATAAAGGAAAATAAAAATAACAAGAGGATATTCATTTTGATGAGAGCTACACGCCCCATGATTGAGATAGGGAGATTTTCCCATTGTTTAAACAAATTACATGTTTTGTTTAAAGTGGAGATAAAATTTAGCTGAAATAAGTCCTCCAATTGAGTGGTCACGAAAATCCCCAAATACCTTATTGACTTAGTTGCTAAATAGTGCTCCTGCATAGCGAGGGCAGAATATCAGAGGTGCTATTAAAAGAAGCATCTCACATTTAGAATGGTTTATTTTATATCCCCCAATGTTTGTAAACTCCATGATTTTATCCTGGACTCTTGTTAGATATCTCTATCTGCTGCTAAATAGAGAGCCATGTCGTCAGCAAATAATTTAAGTTTTGCCGAACCCGGTAAAGGAGCGGTGATTGCATAATCCTGCCGAATAGCACATGCCAGAGGCTCGATGAACAGAGAGAATAGCACGGGGGAGAGGGGACAGCCTTGATACGTCCCCCGGCTAATAGAAATTGCGCCTGCCATATCCCATTGATAATTATAGAAGCTTTCGCATTGTGGTATAGATTTTTCACCACTTGACAGAATTCACTTGGGATCGCAAATTTGTTTAAGATTGCAAATAAGACATTCCATTGTACTCTGTTAAAAGCTTTTTCAGCATCTAGCATTATTATAGCCGCCTTGGTTTTATTGGTATGAAAGTAATCAATCGCCTGCACCAGTTAATGAGTATTGGAAGCCAAAAGTCTGTCTTTAAGAAAACCATTTTGATCATGATGAATAAGAGAAGGAACAACCCTCGCAAGTCTATTTACAAGGATTTTAGTGAAGATTTTGTAGTCAGTATTTAATAGACTAATAGGTTTGTATGAATTAACCACAGACAACAAAGTATCCAAACCAACCAAAGGAAATAAAGTTAATGAGTGGGCCCAGTTCTCAAAATGAGGAGTGATGACTTACTACTACCCCTATTGGGAGTACAACCTCTTTGTTAAATTCCCCTCACACACTCTAATAGTGTCATGCTTCATCATCGGGGCACCCTGGCTCCTACAGGCCAGGGTGGGCTCAACCTTTTTCCAGGGAGCTCTTGTGAGAAGTGGACAGGGGGGTTTAAAGATTAAAAAACCACCATCTACTCCAGGTATCCCATTAATATGGAGAGATAGTGATTATTAAAAGTTAAGAGATAGGGTGTCCCCAGGATACAATGGTCCTATGACCCTATGTATGCCAACATGTTTCAGCCAGTGTAAGGCCCTATGGGTCCACGGCTTTCGTCAGGGCACAAATGAAAGCGGTATCCCTCCCTGCAATAGTAAGTAAGCAGAAAGATGATTCAAAAATTATTTAAATATCATGCAGACGCCGTGTGGATATACTTATCCTAAGTAAGGCGTTCTCAATTAGGGATGTCCACCCAAGCTAAGGTGGACTGCACGCTTCTCACGAGTTCAGAGAGGAGGGGTGGTCTTATAGTCACACAATCGTCAAAGATCCCGGCCCCGTACTGCTACCTATTCGGTTCTGCATCTTATGGCGTGATTCACGCCATTGAGTAATTGGGTCTACTATTTTTTTTATGTGATTATTGTTTGATCTCCGTTTTGTAGACCAAGCCAGAAACCTGCCTATGTGATCACTCTCCTCATATCTTTTTTGCAATACCGAGTCGTAGTGCAGAATTTCTTTAGATACAAAGAAATCCTGTAAGTTAAGCTTAGGGCTAGAGAGTTTAGCTTTCCCTTCTGGTGTTGGCATAGCGAGATATTCTGCTGTTACATTACATAGCTCTTTCTCTAGCTGGAGTCTTTGGTTGTTCTCATTCTTCCTCCTGGAGGCCAAGTATGCAATTACTTCTCCTCGAAAGAAAGCTTTTAAAGCTTTCCAAACGGTAAACGTTGAAGCGGTGTTAACATATAATTTTAGAAATTCCTCCAATGTCATGCGCATATGCGAGACCCATTGTTCGTCAACAAGGAGGGATTTATCAAATACCCATCTGGGCGTGACCTTAGTTTGAGTTTTAATTTCAAACTTTACTGTAATCAGTGCATGGTCTGAAAAAGGATTTTCATAAATCTCAGACTCAGTCTTTAAGAGAGTATGCGAAATCAAGAAGAAGTCCATCCGAGAGGAAGAGTGAAATCTTCCTGAATGACAAGTATATTGCCTTTTGTCTGTATATTGGTCCCTCCAACAGTCAACCTGTGCAAAGTCACTTATAAGGTCTTGGTATAACTTTCTTGACTTGGGTTTAGTCTGTGTTTTGTGGGCCCGAGAGCAACTATAGTTGGGTTGATCAGTAGATCAAAATCGCCACCTAACACAAGATGCCCAGACTGAGTGGTTGCAAAATCATACAGGGACTGCAAAGTCGTAGGAGAGTCCTCAATAGGACCGTAGTAGCTCACAAAGTTAAAAAGTTGGTCCGAAATCTTCATCTGCACCCAGAGCCACCTGGCACTATGATCTTTATAAACCATCAGGATCTCACACTGGAGTTTCTTAGTTACTAATATAGCAACCCCCCTAACAGCTGCATTTGAAGAAGCATAGAATTTGTGTTAAATATAGCCAGGGGCCTTATTCAAATGGGAACCTTCCTTGTAATATGTCTCTTGGAGAAACATTATATCGGCTTGTTAAGTTCTAAACCAAGCCATCATAGATCGTCTCTTCCTTTTATTGTTGAAACCATTAACATTGCAGGACACTACCTGCAGCATTTTAATAGACATTTTTTAAACAATAAATATTGCTTGATAACAGAGAGAAAAAAAAACAGAGAACCTTTCATTGGTCTTTGAGCTTCTGCGTATTTGCTACATTTTATTTCCCCCCTCCACGTGACGCTACTACCCTCCCCTCCTAACACCCTCGAGTGACTCCTCACCCTACCACCCCCTGGGCCCCCTTGACCCTGGAAACCCTGCCCGTCTAGGGATCCCTGGGTGGCCCCCCCTTCACGAGTGATGACCCTCCTTCTCCCTCCGTGCCCCTACCTACCCCCCCTTCTCCTTACGTTGGGGTGCAGTGACATGGCACCCAGGGAGGTGAGCGGGTGGCTGACGCTGCCTAGTGAGAGGGAAAAAAAGAAAGAACAACAAAGAAGAGAAAGCTGCATGCCTGAATCCACCACCATCTATAGCCCCAAAAACTTTATCTAAAAAAAAAAAAACACTAGCCCTTATTTCCGTCCCCCGCATGCTGTTGGGACTGTAGAAATTCATGGGCTGTTTCAACAGAATGGAAAATCTTGGCACGCCCTCTATGCAGAACTTTCAGTTTGGGCTGTTGGATGATGCCCACCAGGGCCACTAACTGCTGGAAAGAATTAATCATGCCTCTGAACTCCTTTCTCCTCCGTGCCAAAAAGGCAGACATATCTGAAAAGACTTTAAATGAAAAATTATCGGAAGTCTGAAATCCTTTGACCTGGATGGCGCGCGCCAAAATCTTGTCCTTAATTCTGAAATCGTCAAAATTTGCAATAATAGTTCTTCGGTATTTGGCATTGGGATACTGGACAGCTGGGACACAATGGGCCCTAGTGATAGTGAGATCAGTCTTCTGAGTTGCCGTTAAAGGACAGATATATTTAGAGATAAGGTCAGATACAAATTCCACCACTGATCGGCCATTGTCGCTGCCTTCCGGGACTCCTGTTGTGCGAAGATTGCATCTTCGTGATCGATTTTCTGCGTCATCCACTTTGATTTGGAGGCTGATGAGTTCGGATTGTAATTTTGTAATATGGCTTGTTATGCGCAGGCATCTTGTCTTCGAGATCTGACACGCGCTGTTCTGTATCCGTAATGCGTGATGCAAGCTGCTGGATGTCAGATTGTATAGAGCCTAGCTGAGATTCCATTTTCTTTTGTGCTTCCACCTGAGACAGTTTCATGCTTTTGAGTTCCACCAAGATTTGTTGTAGCAGAGAGTGTGACGTATCCTCAGTTGCTCCCACAGTCTCCATTATCCTAGGTTGAGCAGCCGATAGACTTGAGGGAGCTGCCATAGTTGGGATTTCATTTGTGACCTCGATAGCAGTGGTGAACAGAGAAGTACCGGGGAGCCCGACTGTCGAATCCTCCCCCGAGGAGCACGCCTCCTGGTTGTCAAAATTAGGAATTGACTTCGGTGTAATGAGATTGGCTACTTTTTGGTGAGGCTTTGTGTCAATACCTGTGAATAATGAATAGGTACCCTGTTGCATATCTCCTGGGAGCAGTTTCGTTATGGGTGTTAAATCCGGAGCCGACGAACTAGCTTCTAATCTCAGGGGGGGAGCCTGGCTTGCTACATATAGAGGGTTACCTATGGAATCGAGAGGACCTTTAGCAGATGTTGTATTCCAGAGAACGGCTGGCTTATGGGCCTCCTGCCCACCGGATTCCTTATAGAACAGATCTTCCTTGGGAGAGATAGTCTTAGGTCTCCCGCTGAGTAACCCAGAGTCCATCTCTTTAGTGGAGGGGATCCGATTGTGATTTTTTGCAGCCCGTGTGGAGTTAGCTACTAATCGGGGTTTAACAGTGCTGTCCCGGAAGATTCTTTTCATGTCTTTTACAGTGCACTAGGTGAAGGCAACCTAAAAGGAGGGACTCAAGCTGCACCCAAACCTAGCTAGGCCGCTTCCGCGCCCCCCCTGGCCCACTACCCACCACCGTATCCTCTCCAAAAGTAACAGTATTCCAACAGTCCAGGAGACTAGAGAACAGTGGTACAAACAATAAAAAAGAAAAGCCAATGTCTCTAACCTGGTGGAAGAAAAAAAGCGGCGGACTCACATACCCGTCAAGCCTCTAGAATTTCCTGATCCCTGGTAGAGGAGCTGCCGTGGTAAAGAAGCTGCCTGCTGCTCCAGGTGATATGGAGCTGCGGTGGGAAAACAGCTACGCAATGATCCAATGCCGCTGGCCCCCACCTGCCCCCTGCATGGAGTCAGTCTCTACTTCCAGCCGTTTATGACCTTAATGGTCTCTTGAAATGGCACCTCTACGGCTGAAAACCCAAGCCTCATCTGTGTCTACCACTAGGAAAATAAGCACGCCACCAGCCGCCTTTCCTAAAATCGCGCTCAATCCAGTGCTTGCGTGGCAACAATCCCAGGCAGCTCTCTTCGGACACATCCATGTCGAGTGCTGGGAAAGAAGCGTCGGGAGCCTTCTCCAGACGTTGCGTCTGATTCTGCAGCTATGAATGAGATGCCAGCCATCGGCCGCTTTTTGAGACCGAGAAGCTGCGCTGAGCCCAGCGCCACCGCCGCGGAAATCAATTCTTCCCTCTCCACACTCGCTGAGAGCGAAACGCCGTCAGCCGCCAAGCCCGCCTTGCCTTCAGACGCGGAGCATGACGGGAGCTCCCAGAAATAACATGATTGTTATAGAAATGCGCAGTATGTATGTGACGCCTATTGACTTTGGAGGAAAAAGCATTGAAATGTAAATAATATGGAACTGAGTAATGCTAACTTAAAGTTCACATGAGTAATAAATATATGCTTAGGGATAGTAGAACCCTCTGAATATGTATTTGAGTGACCAAAAAATTCTAATGTGTCTTGGAGCATCTCAGGACTTTTTCTTCTACCCTTGGTGAATCAGCCACAGTGTTTGTAGTTAAAACAACAGTAGCACACTGAGAGGTTTCCATTACTGAGTATAATGCCTATAGTTGGTATATACATTATGGTATTGATTTTGTTAAGTACTCCTTTGCCATATGTGGTTTATTAGCTCTGATCAACGCACCAAAAACATTTCACAACATCACACAACCCCGAATTATCACAGTGCATTATTATCATTGAAACATTGAGTGTTTAATGTTTAAACACAAAACGTAGCATCAGCGGTCTTATTCGATTAGCAGTGTATTCTAGATAGTGTCTGCCTGCACTGAGAATGACCAGCCTCCTTTTCTCTGTTTTCTCTATTTGGGTTCCACGACCAATACAGCAGCAACAAAAGGCTGAAGGTGAAATATTATGCAGTGCATCTCAAATATTGCACAGCTAAATTAATGTTCTTGCTTATTGTCCGATCTATGAATAGCACAGAGGCTACCAGTGCAGCGAGGCCAGTCCTGGCGCGATGTGTGATCTGGGACCCAGTGCCAAACTAGGAATGCTATAGTGTTCTGCAAGTTTCAGAATTACTGCAGTATATTGGTAGCTCACCATGCTGTTATGCCAGCTTACAGCTATGCTGGTAGTATAATCAATTTGAACAGGGGAAAAGTGAGAAGCAGATAAATCCACCAATTATAATCTTCAGATGGAAAAACTAGTATTTATCATACCATTAAATTGTTACATCAGACAGATTTCTATATCTAGATGGCCATCTGGAAACGTAACTTGGTGAATTCTTAACAAGCACAGCATAGCTAGTCACTGGGAAAAAGGTTATGCACTGTCAGCGACTTCTATCAAATTCCCCATTTCAGAGCCATTTATTTCCCTGACTGGCAATAGCTTCCAGAGTGAGGGCTCCTAATGCAACTAACAGCTGCAGGGCTCAAATTAATTGGACCAGTGGGAGAAGGTAATGGTATAGACTCTGACAACCAAGGACCACATCATGCATAAGGTCATCCAACAGGGTGACAGTAGCATACTCGGTTCCCCAGGGAGGTGGGAAACTGGCTTGTGCCAGATGTTGTTTGATTCAGTATTGTGCTGAAGCACGAAGCACAGAAGAGGTGTAACAAAAGCACACCTCAGTTGTGAGTGCACCTGGCCATATGAGAGGCAGGTATCAATATTGGATATCAATCTGAATGATGTGGGTTAAATGAGTACCTGTGTGAGAAGTTCGAGTTTTGCTTCTATATTGTTGTATTATTAATTTTGTTTTTGATGTTTTCATGGACCTCCTATGAGTGCTTAAGGAACTGTTCGAATTTGAACATTTAAACATACAGAAGTTCTATTTAAACTCCAGAAATATTTACAGTATGCTTACGTTGCTTTCATATTTAACCAGGCAATGCTGTGAAGTTAGGGGATTGGAAAAGAGGGAACTTCTGGTGCTTGATGTTCCATGTTTTCACTCGTGAGCAGAATATGTTGTATGTGCACTAAAACATACAGTACATGGTAATTGTGGAAGTGTGAGTCAGGAATGATCTCGTGATGTGGGTGAAGGTTGCAGTGTTTCTAAAATGGTAATTAGAAAGTTATTTTGGGTGCTAACACTGTACCTTCTTCGTCATGTATTTTACAAATGCTAAACAGAATAACACATGAAACACAAAGGACGAATCCACCCTATACAGGCTCTTATTTTACCAACAATGGGTTTTTTGCAGTCTGATCCCAGTTAAGGTGATGCGTGAGTGGAAGGAGCTTTTCTTTGCTGGGCAACCACTCTACGAGCAAGCCTCTATCGATTCATTACCACCTGATCCAAGCAATGGGCAACTTCTGGAACTGGAAAAAATGGGCCTGTTGGATGAGCAAGATTTTGAGGAATATAAGGTACATTATTTATTTTGCCAATTTTTTTTTAATTAAACGAAGAATACAATTACTATGCAAAAATATAGTTTTTCACAATATTGCTGAACATATCTTAGAAGATGCACTCTTGTATCTGGGAACATATTATTAAGTAGTACACAATCTTCCCATTATTGTTCCTGTTGCCATTTAAATGTTCTACCCTAGTTGGTTGTAAATGGTGGTGGTGTGATTGCCACATGGGTTGCATTAGGGGGCAGATAATGCACTTACTTGCTGGCATGGTGTCTCGGAATGAAGTACATTCTTACTTCTAATGTGAAAGGAACTATCGGGTTGAAAAAACCGCCTCGTGGATTCACCCTGGGGATATTAATCTAGGCCGTACCAGAAGGAGTGTTTTTTACAGACCCTAGGTGTTTGCCCATGCAATTTTCACCTGACTCAGAAACTGAAATTTATGCAAAAGCATTTGGAGACGACTAAACTTTTACCTCAGCTCTTGCATTCGAGTTTAAATTGTCTCACAATAGCTAAACGTTTGGAACATGGGCAGAGAAACAAAGTTGGGCAGTTTTTTTTGCAAAACAATAGGAGCAAAAATGTCCCCAGCAGACGAGGTGGTACACACAGTGATTGGGACTCCATATTGACGAAGCTAGCAGCGAAAACAAATGAAGGCCCCTCGTAAACATAAGGCGTCTCACAGGTTTTGTGTCCTACACACACACACACACACACAATAATCTTAATGCCCACATAGAAAGAGGATCACTTTTAATACAGGGAGGGCACACGTATGGGGTACACTCGGGTGGATGGCGTCCACCTACGATTTTCACAGGGCGTCCGCTGCTCCCCACCCGCCCGCCCCCTCCCCCAGCCAAGAAGTTGGGCCCCAGTATAATATGATGGATTGGTCCTAGTGTAATTTGCCGTTACCGGGACACACAGCAGTGCCTGCTGTTTTCCATTCCAGGCAGCAAGTGCAGGTGGCAGGGGCTTTCATGTTTAAGATTCCTGCTGGGCCTTAACTTAAGGCGGAATTTAAGCGGGCATCAGCTCTCTGTTTCAGTATCATCATGGCTGGGAGCTATCTGAGCCTCAGACATAGGTGCCATTGCAATGGAGGAGAAATAAAGGCACACAGCTTGTTATTATTCAAAAAGTTCTTTAAACAAGCATTTACAATGCAATAGGTCTCGCAACTGCGAGTTTTAGAGCTATTGGTATTGTAAATGGCAATGCCTTTTGATAAATTAACAGGTATTGTAATTTATAATAGTAATTTTCCACCAGTACCATAACTACCACTATTATTATTACTATCACCACAGAGTAGTAATAGTAATAATTGTAGTGGTGGTTATGGTACTGGTGGTGGTACTCGTGGTGTTAGTGGTGGTGGTACTGGTGGTCTACGTGGATTTTATTTCATTACTTATGCTACTGCTGGAATATTTTTTAACAAAAACTAACAAACATTATCATTTGCAACGCCAATAGCTCAAACTTTTAGTAATGCCAGCCCTATTGCATTGCAAATGCTTGTTTTATGTTGCAGGCATGAGGTGCATCATCTACTTCCCAAAATACAATATTAGATTTATAGACACTCGTAACAGTCCTATGGTAGGAGGCAGTTGTTCAGCCAGTGTAAGGCTAATAGCTCACACAACTTTGCATTTTGATACCTGAAGTTTTAAATTACAATAAATGTAGTAGACCTCAGGCATGAGACTTGAGTTACCAGTAACTGTGGAAAGAGCAATAACTTTAGAAACTGGTGCTTTATTTCACCTTTTCTGTGGTGTGAAGGTTACGTAACTGTTTTATTGCGTTCGAATGGGCACAGTGGGGCTTATTTACAAGTCACTTGCACCGCCGATGCTTCACTTTTTGTGTGGGAAAAAGTGACGCAGCGGTGGCGCAAGGGGCTTGTAAATAAGCCCCAATGTCCTGTTTCTCTGGCTCTAAAGCAGCTTTGCTGACCTGGTTCTCTGGCTTTACAATGGCTCTGCTGACCTGGTTCTCTGGCTCTAAAACAGCTCTGCTGACCTGGTTCTCTGGCTGTACAGCAGCTCTGCTGACCTGGTTCTATGGCTGTACAGCAGCTCTGCTGACCTGGTTCTATGGCTCTACAGCAGCTCTGCTGACCTGGTTCTCTGGCTCTAGAGCAGCTCTGCTGACCTGGTTCCCTGGCTCTAAACCAGCTCAGCTGACCTGGTTCTCTTGCTCTAAAGCAGCTCTGCTGACCTGGTTCTCTCCCTCTAAAGCAGCTTTGCTGACCTGGTTCTCTGGCTTTACAACTGCTCTGCTGACCTGGTTCTCTGGCTCTAAAACAGCTCTGCTGACCTGGTTCTCTGGCTGTACAGCAGCTCTGCTGACCTGGTTCTATGGCTGTACAGCAGCTCTGCTGACCTGGTTCTATGGCTCTACAGCAGCTCTGCTGACCTGGTTCTCTGGCTCTAGAGCAGCTCTGCTGACCTGGTTCCCTGGCTCTAAAGCAGCTCAGCTGACCTGGTTCTCTTGCTCTAAAGCAGCTCTGCTGACCTGGTTTCTCTGGCTGTACAGCAGCTCTGCTGACCTGGTTCTCTGGCTCTAGAGCAGCTCTGCTGACCTGGTTCTCTGGCTCTAGAGCAGCTCTGCTGACCTGGTTCTCTGGCTCTACAACGGCTCTGCTGACCTGGTTCTCTGGCTCTAAAGCAGCTCTGCTGACCTGGTTCTATGGCTCTAAAGCAGCTCTGCTGACCTGGTTCTCTCCTTCTAAAGCAGCTCTGCTGACCTAATTTCTCTGGCTCTACAACAGCTCTGCTGACCTGGTTCTTAGGCTCTAGAGCAGATCTGCAGACCTGGTTCTTAGGCTCTAGAGCAGCTCTGCTGACCTGGTTCTTAGGCTCTAGAGCAGCTCTGCTGACCTGGTTCTCTGGCTCTAAAGCAGCTCTGCTGATCTGGTTCTCTCCCTCTAAAGCAGCTCTGCTGACCTGGTTTCTTTGGCTCTACAGCAGCTCTGCTGACCTGGTTCTCTGGCTCTACAGCAGCTCTGCTGACCTGGTTCTTAGGCTCTAGAACAGCTCTGCTGACCTGGTTCTTAGGTTCTAGAGCAGCTCTGCTGACCTAGTTCTTAGGCTCTAGAGCAGCTCTGCTGACCTGGTTCTCTGGCTCTAAAG
Source organism: Calotriton arnoldi (assembly GCA_963921515.1). Taxonomy (NCBI): domain Eukaryota; kingdom Metazoa; phylum Chordata; class Amphibia; order Caudata; family Salamandridae; genus Calotriton; species Calotriton arnoldi. The sequence goes on along the minus strand of CAWUFW010003856.1, from coordinate 1,373,411 downwards.
CAGCTCTGCTGACCTGGTTCTCTGGCTCTAAAGCAGCTCTGCTGACCTGGTTCCTCCCTCTAAAGCAGCTCTGCTGACCTGGTTTCTCTGGCTCTACAGCAGCTCTGCTGACCTGGTTCTTAGGCTCTAGAGCAGCTCTGCTGACCTGGTTCTTTGGCTCTAAAGCAGCTCTGCTGACCTGGTTTCTCTGGCTCTACAGCAGCTCTGCTGACCTGGCTCTCTCCCTCTAGAGCAGCTCTGCTGACCTGGTTCTTAGGCTCTAGAGCAGCTCTGCTGACCTGGTTCTCTGGCTCTAAAGCAGCTCTGCTCACCTGGTTCTCTCTTTCTAAAGCAGCTCTGCTGACCTGGTTTCTCTGGCTCTACAGCAGCTCTGCTGACCTGGTTCTTAGGCTCTAGAGCAGATCTGCTGACCTGGTTCTTAGGCTCTAGAGCAGCTCTGCTGACCTGGTTCTTAGGCTCTAGAGCAGCTCTGCTGACCTGGTTCTCTGTCTCTAAAGCAGCTCTGTTGATCTGGTTCTCTCCCTCTAAAGCAGCTCTGCTGACCTGGTTTCTCTGGCTCTACAGCAGCTCTGCTGACCTGGTTCTCTGGCTCTACAGCAGCTCTGCTGACCTGGTTCTTAGGCTCTAGAACAGCTCTGCTGACCTGGTTCTTAGGCTTTGAAGCATCTCTGCTGACCTGGTTCTCTGGCTCTAGAGCAGCTCTGCTGACCTGGTTCTCTGGCTCTACAGCAGCTCTGCTGACCTGGTTCTTTGCCTCTAGAGCAGCTCTGCTGACCTGGTTCTTAGGCTCTAGAGCAGCTCTGCTGACCTGGTTCTCTGGCTCTAAAGCAGCTCTGCTGACCTGGTTCTCTGGCAGTAAAGCAGCTCTAATGACCTGGTTCTATCCCTCTAAAGCAGCTCTGCTGACCTGGTTTCTCTGGCTATACAGCAGCTCTGCTGACCTGGTTCTTAGTCTCTAGAGCAGCTCTGCTGACCTGGTTCTTTGGCTGTAAAGCAGCTCTGCTGACCTGGTTCTCTGGCTCTAGAGCAGCTCTGCTGACCTGGTTCCCTGGCTCTGAAGCAGCTCTGCTGACCTGGTTCTCTGGCTCTAAAGCAGCTCTGCTGACCTGGTTCTCTCCCTCTAAAGCAGCTCTGCTGACCTGGTTTCTCTGGCTGTACAGCAGCTCTGCTGACCTGGTTCTCTCCCTCTAAAGCAGCTCTGCTGACCTGGTTCTTACGCTTTAGAGCAGCTCTGCTGACCTGGTTCTCTCCATCTAAAGCAGCTCTGCTGACCTGGTTCTTAGGCTTTAGAGCAGCTCTGCTGACCTGGTTTCTCTGGCTCTACAGCAGCTCTGCTGACCTGATTCTCTCCCTCTAAAGCAGCTCTGCTGACCTGGTTCTCTGGCTCTACAACGGCTCTGCTGGCCTGGTTCTATGGCTCTAGAGCAGTTCTGCTGACCTGGTTCTCTGGCTCTAGAGCAGCACTGCTGACCTGGTTCTCTGGCTCTAAACCAGCTCTGCTGACCTGGTTTCTCTGGCTCTACAGCAGCTATGCTGACCTGGTTCTCTGCCTCTAGAGCAGCTCTGTTGACCTGGTTCTTAGGCTCTACAGCAGCTCTGCTGACCTGGTTCTCTGCCTCTAAAGCAGCTCTGCTGACCTGGTTCTCTGCCTCTAAAGCAGCTCTGCTGACCTGGTTCTCTCCTTCTAAAGCAGCTCTGCTGACCTGGTTTCTCTGGCTCTACAGCAGCTCTGCAGACCTGGTTCTTAGGCTCTAGAGCAGATCTGCTGACCTGGTTCTTAGGCTCTAGAGCAGCTCTGCTGACCTGGTTCTTAGGCTCTAGAGCAGCTCTGCTGACCTGGTTCTATGGCTCTAAAGCAGCTCTGCTGATCTGGTTCTCTCCCTCTAAAGCAGCTCTGCTGACCTGGTTTCTCTGGCTCTACAGCAGCTCTGCTGACCTGGTTCTCTGGCTCTACAGCAGCTCTGCTGACCTGGTACTTAGGCTTTGAAGCAGCTCTGCTGACCTGGTTCTCTGGCTCTAGAGCAGCTCTGCTGACCTGGTTCTCTGGCTCTACAGCAGCTCTGCTGACCTGTTTCTCTGCCTCTAGAGCAGCTCTGCTGACCTGGTTTCTCTGGCTCTACAGCAGCTCTGCTGACCTGGTTCTCTGGCTCTACAGCAGCTCTGCTGACCTGGCTCTCTCCCTCTAGAGCAGCTCTGCTGACCTGGTTCTTAGGTTCTAGAGCAGCTCTGCTGCCCTGGTTCTTAGGCTCTAGAGCAGCTCTGCTGACCTGGTTCTCTGGCTCTAAAGCAGCTCTGCTGACCTGGTTCCTCCCTCTAAAGCAGCTCTGCTGACCTGGTTTCTCTGGCTCTACAGCAGCTCTGCTGACCTGGTTCTTAGGCTCTAGAGCAGCTCTGCTGACCTGGTTCTTTGGCTCTAAAGCAGCTCTGTTTTTCCTGGTTTCTCTGGCTCTACAGCAGCTCTGCTGACCTGGCTCTCTCCCTCTAGAGCAGCTCTGCTGACCTGGTTCTTAGGCTCTAGAGCAGCTCTGCTGACCTGGTTCTCTGGCTCTAAAGCAGCTCTGCTCACCTGGTTCTCTCTTTCTAAAGCAGCTCTGCTGACCTGGTTTCTCTGGCTCTACAGCAGCTCTGCTGACCTGGTTCTTAGGCTCTAGAGCAGATCTGCTGACCTGGTTCTTAGGCTCTAGAGCAGCTCTGCTGACCTGGTTCTTAGGCTCTAGAGCAGCTCTGCTGACCTGGTTCTCTGTCTGTAAAGCAGCTCTGCTGATCTGGTTCTCTCCCTCTAAAGCAGCTCTGCTGACCTGGTTTCTCTGGCTCTACAGCAACTCTGCTGACCTGGTTCTCTGGCTCTACAGCAGCTCTGCTGACCTGGTTCTTAGGCTCTAGAACAGCTCTGCTGACCTGGTTCTTAGGCTTTGAAGCATCTCTGCTGACCTGGTTCTCTGGCTCTAGAGCAGCTCTGCTGACCTGGTTCTCTGGCTCTACAGCAGCTCTGCTGACCTGGTTCTTTGCCTCTAGAGCAGCTCTGCTGACCTGGTTCTTAGGCTCTAGAGCAGCTCTGCTGACCTGGTTCTCTGGCTCTAAAGCAGCTCTGCTGACCTGGTTCTCTGGCTGTAAAGCAGCTCTGCTGACCTGGTTCTATCCCTCTAAAGCAGCTCTGCTGACCTGGTTTCTCTGGCTCTACAGCAGCTCTGCTGACCTGGTTCTTAGTCTCTAGAGCAGCTCTGCTGACCTGGTTCTTTGGCTGTAAAGCAGCTCTGCTGACCTGGTTCTCTGGCTCTAGAGCAGCTCTGCTGACCTGGTTCCCTGGCTCTGAAGCAGCTCTGCTGACCTGGTTCTCTGGCTCTAAAGCAGCTCTGCTGACCTGGTTCTCTCCCTCTAAAGCAGCTCTGCTGACCTGGTTTCTCTGGCTGTACAGCAGCTCTGCTGACCTGGTTCTCTCCCTCTAAAGCAGCTCTGCTGACCTGGTTCTTACGCTTTAGAGCAGCTCTGCTGACCTGGTTCTCTCCCTCTAAAGCAGCTCTGCTGACCTGGTTCTTAAGCTTTAGAGCAGCTCTGCTGACCTGGTTTCTCTGGCTCTACAGCAGCTCTGCTGACCTGATTCTCTCCCTCTAAAGCAGCTCTGCTGACCTGGTTCTCTGGCTCTACAACGGCTCTGCTGGCCTGGTTCTATGGCTCTAGAGCAGTTCTGCTGACCTGGTTCTCTGGCTCTAGAGCAGCTCTGCTGACCTGGTTCTCTGGCTCTAAAGCAGCTCTGCTGACCTGGTTCCTGGCTCTACAGCAGCTATGCTGACCTGGTTCTCTGCCTCTAGAGCAGCTCTGTTGACCTGGTTCTTAGGCTCTACAGCAGCTCTGCTGACCTGGTTCTCTGCCTCTAAAGCAGCTCTGCTGACCTGGTTCTCTGCCTCTAAAGCAGCTCTGCTGACCTGGTTCTCTCCTTCTAAAGCAGCTCTGCTGACCTGGTTTCTCTGGCTCTACAGCAGCTCTGCAGACCTGGTTCTTAGGCTCTAGAGCAGATCTGCTGACCTGGTTCTTAGGCTCTACAGCAGCTCTGCTGACCTGGTTCTCTGGCTCTACAGCAGCTCTGCTGACCTACTACTTAGGCTTTGAAGCAGCTCTGCTGACCTGGTTCTCTGGCTCTAGAGCAGCTCTGCTGACCTGGTTCTCTGGCTCTACAGCAGCTCTGCTGACCTGTTTCTCTGCCTCTAGAGCAGCTCTGCTGACCTGGTTCTCTGGCTCTACAACGGCTCTGCTGGCCTGGTTCTATGGCTCTAGAGCAGTTCTGCTGACCTGGTTCTCTGGCTCTAGAGCAGCTCTGCTGACCTGGTTCTCTGGCTCTAAAGCAGCTCTGCTGACCTGGTTTCTCTGGCTCTAGAGCAGCTATGCTGACCTTGTTCTCTGCCTCTAGAGCAGCTCTGTTGACCTGGTTCTTAGGCTCTAGAGCAGCTCTGCTGACTTGGTTCTCTGCCTCTAAAGCAGCTCTGCTGACCTGGTTCTCTGCCTCTAAAGCAGCTCTGCTGACCTGGTTCTCTGCCTCTAAAGCAGCTCTGCTGACCTGGTTCTCTCCTTCTAAAGCAGCTCTGCTGACCTGGTTTCTCTGGCTCTACAGCAGCTCTGCTGACCTGGTTCTTAGGCTCTAGAGCAGATCTGCTGACCTGGTTCTTAGGCTCTAGAGCAGCTCTGCTGACCTGGTTCTTAGGCTCTAGAGCAGCTCTGCTGACCTGGTTCTCTGGCTCTAAAGCAGCTCTGCTGATCTGGTTCTCTCCCTCTAAAGCAGCTCTGCTGACCTGGTTTCTCTGGCTCTACAGCAGCTCTGCTGACCTGGTTCTCTGGCTCTACAGCAGCTCTGCTGACCTGGTACTTAGGCTTTGAAGCAGCTCTGCTGACCTGGTTCTCTGGCTCTAGAGCAGCTCTGCTGACCTGGTTCTCTGGCTCTACAGCAGCTCTGCTGACCTGGTTCTCTGCCTCTAGAGCAGCTCTGCTGACCTGGTTCTTAGGCTCTAGAGCAGCTCTGCTGACCTGGTTCTTAGGCTCTAGAGCAGCTCTGCTGACCTGGTTCTCTGGCTCTACAACGGCTCTGCTGGCCTGGTTCTATGGCTCTAGAGCACCTCTGCTGACCTGGTTCTCTGGCTCTAGAGCAGCTCTGCTGACCTGGTTCTCGGGCTCTAAAGCAGCTCTGCTGACCTGGTTCTCTGGCTCTAAAGCAGCTCTGCTGACCTGGTTTCTCTAGCTCTACAGCAGCTCTGCTGACCTGGTTCTCTGCCTCTAGAGCAGCTCTGTTGACCTGGTTCTTAGGCTCTAGAGCAGCTCTGCTGACCTGGTTCTCTGCCTCCAAAGCAGCTCTGCTGACCTGGTTCTCTGGCTCTAAAGCAGCTCTGCTGACCTGGTTCTCTCCTTCTAAAGCAGCTCTGCTGACCTGGTTTCTCTGGCTCTACAGCAGCTCTGCTGACCTGGTTCTTAGGCTCTAGAGCAGATCTGCTGACCTGGTTCTTAGGCTCTAGAGCAGCTCTGCTGACCTGGTTCTTAGGCTCTAGAGCAGCTCTGCTGACCTGGTTCTCTGGCTCTAAAGCAGCTCTGCTGATCTGGTTCTCTCACTCTAAAGCAGCTCTGCTGACCTGGTTTCTCTGGCTCTACAGCAGCTCTGCTGACCTGGTTCTCTGGCTCTAGAGCAGCTCTGCTGACCTGGTTCTCTGGCTCTACAGCAGCTCTGCTGACCTGGTTCTCTGCCTCTAGAGCAGCTCTGCTGACCTGGTTCTTAGGCTCTAGAGCAGCTCTGCTGACCTGGTTCTTAGGCTCCATAGCAGCTCTGCTGACCTGGTTCTCTGGCTCTAAAGCAGCTCTGCTGACCTGGTTCTCTGGCTCTACAGCAGCTCTGCTAACCTGGTTCTTAGGCTCTAGAGCAGCTCTGCTCACCTGGTTCTTTGGCTGTAAGCTGACCTGGTTCTCTGGCTCTAAAGCAGCTCTGCTGACCTGGTTCTCTCCCTCTAAAGCAGCTCTGCTGACCTGGTTTCTCTGGCTCTACAGCAGCTCTGCTGACCTGGCTCTTAGGCTCTAAAGCAGCTCTGCTGACCTGGTTCTCTGGCTCTAAAGCAGCTCTGCTGACCTGGTTCTCTCCCTCTAAAGCAGCTCTGCTGACCTGGTTTCTCTGGCTCTACAGCAGCTCTGCTGACCTGGTTCTTAGGCTCTAGAGCAGCTCTGCTGACCTGGTTCTTAGGCTCTAGAGCAGCTCTGCTGACCTGGTTCTTAGGCTCTAGAGCAGCTCTGCTGACCTGGTTCTCTGGCTCTAGAGCAGCTCTGCTGAACTGGTTCTCTGGCTTTGAAGGAGCTCTGCTGATCTGGTTGTCTGGCTCTAGAGCAGCTCTGCTGACCTGGTTCTGTGGCTCTAAAGCAGATCTGCTGACTGACCTGGTTCTCTGCCTCTAGAGCAGCTCTGCTGACCTGGTTTCTCTGGCTCTACAGCAGCTCTGCTGACCTGGTTCTCTGCCTCTAGAGCAGCTCTGCTGACCTGGGCCTTAGGCTCTAGAGCAGCTCTGCTGACCTGGTTCTCTGGCTCTAAAGCAGCTCCGCTGACCTGGTTCTCTCCCTCTAAAGCAGCTCTGCTGACCTGGTTTCTCTGGCTCTACAGCAGCTCTGCTGACCTGGTTCTTAGGCTCTAGAGCAGCTCTGCTGACCTGGTTCTTAGGCTCTAGAGAAGCTCTGCTGACCTGGTTCTCTGGCTCTAGAGCAGCTCTGCTGACCTGGTTCTCTGGCTTTAAAGCAGCTCTGCTGATCTGGTTCTCTGGCTCTAGAGCAGCTCTGCTGACCTGGTTCTGTGGCTCTACAGCAGCTCTGCTGACCTGGTTTCTCTGGCTCTACAGCAGCTCTGCTGGCCTGGTTCTTAGGCTCTAGAGCAGCTCTGCTGACCTGGTTCTTAGGCTCTAGAGCAGCTCTGCTGATCTGGTTCTCTGGCTCTAGAGCAGCTCTGCTGAACTGGTTCTCTGGCTTTGAAGGAGCTCTGCTCATCTGGTTGTCTGGCTCTAGAGCAGCTCTGCTGACCTGGTTCTGTGGCTCTAAAGCAACTCTGCTGACTGACCTGGTTCTCTGCCTCTAGAGCAGCTCTGCTGACCTGGTTCCCTGGCTCTAGAGTAGCTCTGCTGAACTGGTTCTCAGGCTCTAAAGCAGCTCTGCTGACCTGGTTCTCTGGCTCTAAAGCAGCTCTGCTGACCTGGTTCTCTCCTTCTAAAGCAGCTCCGCTGACCTGGTTTCTCTGGCTCTACAGCAGCTCTGCTGACCTGGTTCTTAGGCTCTAGAGCAGCTCTGCTGACCTGGTTCTTAGGCTCTAGAGCAGCTCTGCTGACCTGGTTCCTAGGCTCTAGAGCAGCTCTGCTGACCTGGTTCTTAGGCTCTAGAGCAGCTCTGCTGACCTGGTTCTCTGGCTCTAAAGCAGCTCTGCTGATCTGGTTCTCTCCCTCTAAAGCAGCTCTGCTGACCTGGTTTCTCTGGCTCTACAGCAGCTCTGCTGACCTGATACTCTCCCTCTAAAGCAGCTCTGCTGACCTGGTTCTCTGGCTCTACAGCAGCTCTGCTGACCTGGTTCTTAGGCTCTAGAGCAGCTCTGCTGACCTGGTTCTCTGGCTTTGAAGCAGCTCTGCTGACCTGGTTCTCTGGCTCTAGAGCGCTTCTCTGCTGACCTTGTTCTCTGGCTCTACAGCAGCTCTGCTGACGTGGTGCTCTGCCTCTAGAGCAGCTCTGCTGACCTGGTTCTTACGCTCTAGAGCAGCTCTGCTGACCTGGTTCTCTGGCTCTAAAGCAGCTCTGCTGACCTGGTTCTCTGGCTCTAAAGCAGCTCTGCTGACCTGGTTCTGTCCCTCTAAAGCAGCTCTTCTGACCTGGTTTCTCTGGCTCTACAGCAGCTCTGCTGACCTGGTTCTTTGTCTGTAAAGCAGCTCTGCTGACCTAGTTCTCTTGCTCTAAAGCAGCTCTGCTGACCTGGTTCTCTCCCTCTAAAGCAGCTCTGCTGACCTGGTTTCTCTGGCTGTACAGCAGCTCTGCTGACCTGGTTCTCTGGCTCTAGAGCAGCTCTGCTGACCTGGTTCTCTGGCTTTAAAGTAGCTCTGCTGACCTGGTTCTCTGCCTCTAGAGCAGCTCTGCTGACCTGGTTTTTATGCTCTAGAGCAGCCCTGCTGACCTGGTTCTCCCTCTAAAGCAGCTCTGCTGACCTGGTTTCTCTGGCTCTACAGCAGCTCTGCTGGCCTGGTTCTTAGACTCTAGAGCAGCTCTGCTGACCTGGTTCCCTGGCTCTAAAGCAGCTCTGCTGACCTGGTTCTCTGGCTCTAAAGCAGCTCTGCTGACCTGGTTCTCTCCCTCTAAAGCAGCTCTGCTGACCTGGTTTCTCTGACTGTACAGCAGCTCTGCTGACCTGGCTCTCTGGCTCTAGAGCAGCTCTGCTGACCTGGTTCTTAGGCTTTATAGCAGCTCTGCTGGCCTGGTTCTCTGGCTTTGAAGCAGCTCTGCTGACCTGGTTCTCTGGCTCTAGAGCAGCTCTGCTGACCTGGTTCTCTGGCTCTACAATGGCTCTGCTGACCTGGTTCTATGGCTCTAAAGCAGCTCTGCTGACCTGGTTCTCTGGCTCTAGAGCAGCTCTGCTGACCTGGTTCTCTGGCTCTAAAGCAGCTCTGCTGACCTGGTTCTTAGGCTCTAGAGCAGCTCTGCTGACCTGGTTCTTAGGCTCTAGAGCAGCTCTGCTGACCTGGTTCTCTCCCTCTAAAGCAGCTCTGCTGACCTGGTTTCTCTGGCTGTACAGCAGCTCTGCTGACCTGGTTCTCTGGCTCTAGAGCAGCTCTGCTGACCTGGTTCCTAGGCTTTAGAGCAGCTCTGCTGACCTGGTTCTCTGGCTTTGAAGCAGCTCTGCTGACCTGGTTCTCTGGCTCTAGAGCAGCTCTGCTGACCTGGTTCTCTGGCTCTACAACGGCTCTGCTGACCTGGTTCTATGGCTCTAGAGCAGCTCTGCTGACCCGGTTCTCTGGCTCTAGAGCAGCTCTGCTGACCTGGTTCTCTGGCTCTAGAGCAGCTCTGCTGACCTGGTTCTCTGGCTCTACAGCAGTTCTGCTGACCTGGTTCTCTGGCTCTAGAGCAGCTTTTCTGACCTGGTTCTCTGGCTTTACAGCAGCTCTGCTGACCTGGTTCTCTGCCTCTAGAGCAGCTCTGCTGACCTGGTTCTTAGGCTCTAGAGCAGCTCTGCTGACCTGGTTCTCTGGCTCTAAAGCAGCTCTGCTGACCTGGTTCTCTGGCTCTACAGCAGCTCTGCTGACCTGGTTCTTACGCTCTAGAGCAGCTCTGCTGACCTGGTTCTCTGGCTTTGAAGCAGCTCTGCTGACCTGGTTCTCTGGCTCTAGAGCGCTTCTCTGCTGACCTTGTTATCTGGCTCTACAGCAGCTCTGCTGACGTGGTGCTCTGCCTCTAGAGCAGCTCTGCTGACCTGGTTCTTAGGCTCTAGAGCAGCTCTGCTGACCTGGTTCTCTGGCTCTAAAGCAGCTCTGCTGACCTGGTTCTCTGGCTCTAAAGCAGCTCTGCTGACCTGGTTCTGTCCCTCTAAAGCAGCTCTTCTGACCTGGTTTCTCTGGCTCTACAGCAGCTCTGCTGACCTGGTTCTTTGGCTGTAAAGCAGCTCTGCTGACCTAGTTCTCTTGCTCTAAAGCAGCTCTGCTGACCTGGTTCTCTCCCTCTAAAGCAGCTCTGCTGACCTGGTTTCTCTGGCTGTACAGCAGCTCTGCTGACCTGGTTCTCTGGCTCTAGAGCAGCTCTGCTGACCTGGTTCTCTGGCTTTAAAGCAGCTCTGCTGACCTGGTTCTCTGCCTCTAGAGCAGCTCTGCTGACCTGGTTTTTAGGCTCTAGAGCAGCTCTGCTGACCTGGTTCTCCCTCTAAAGCAGCTCTGCTGACCTGGTTTCTCTGGCTCTACAGCAGCTCTGCTGGCCTGGTTCTTAGACTCTAGAGCAGCTCTGCTGACCTGGTTCCCTGGCTCTAAAGCAGCTCTGCTGACCTGGTTCTCTGGCTCTAAAGCAGCTCTGCTGACCTGGTTCTCTCCCTCTAAAGCAGCTCTGCTGACCTGGTTTCTCTGACTGTACAGCAGCTCTGCTGACCTGGCTCTCTGGCTCTAGAGCAGCTCTGCTGACCTGGTTCTTAGGCTTTATAGCAGCTCTGCTGGCCTGGTTCTCTGGCTTTGAAGCAGCTCTGCTGACCTGGTTCTCTGGCTCTAGAGCAGCTCTGCTGACCTGGTTCTCTGGCTCTACAATGGCTCTGCTGACCTGGTTCTCTGGCTCTAAAGCAGCTCTGCTGACCTGGTTCTATGGCTCTAAAGCAGCTCTGCTGACCTGGTTCTCTGGCTCTAGAGCAGCTCTGCTGACCTGGTTCTCTGGCTCTACAGCAGCTCTGCTGACCTGGTTCTTTGGCTGTAAAGTAGCTCTGCTGACCTAGTTCTCTGGCTCTAAAGCAGCTCTGCTGACCTGGTTCTCTCCCTCTAAAGCAGCTCTGCTGACCTGGTTTCTCTGGCTGTACAGCAGCTCTGCTGACCTGGTTCTCTGGCTCTAGAGCAGCTCTGCTGACCTGGTTCCTAGGCTTTAGAGCAGCTCTGCTGACCTGGTTCTCTGGCTTTGAAGCAGCTCTGCTGACCTGGTTCTCTGGCTCTAGAGCAGCTCTGCTGACCTGGTTCTCTGGCTCTACAACGGCTCTGCTGACCTGGTTCTATGGCTCTAGAGCAGCTCTGCTGACCCGGTTCTCTGGCTCTAGAGCAGCTCTGCTGACCTGGTTCTCTGGCTCTAGAGCAGCTCTGCTGACCTGGTTCTCTGGCTCTACAGCAGTTCTGCTGACCTGGTTCTCTGGCTCTAGAGCAGCTTTTCTGACCTGGTTCTCTGGCTTTACAGCAGCTCTGCTGACCTGGTTCTCTGCCTCTAGAGCAGCTCTGCTGACCTGGTTCTTAGGCTCTAGAGCTGCTCTGCTGACCTGGTTCTATGGCTCTAAAGCAGCTCTGCTGACATGGTTCTCTGGCTCTAAAGCAGCTCTGGTTCTCTGGCTCTAAAGCAGCTCTGCTGACCTGGTTCTCTCCCTCTAAAGCAGCTCTGCTGACCTGGTTTCTCTGGCTCTACAGCAGCTCTGCTGACCTGGTTCTTAGGCTCTAGAGCAGCTCTGCTGACCTGGTTCTTAGGCTCTAGAGCAGCTCTGCTGACCTGGTTCTCTGGCTCTAAAGCAGCTCTGCTGACCTGGTTCTCTCCCTCTAAAGCAGCTCTGCTGACCTGGTTTCTCTGGCTCTACAGCAGCTCTGCTGACCTGGTTCTCTCCCTCTAAAGCAGCTCTGCTGACCTGGTTTCTCTGTCTCTACAGCAGCTTTGCTGACCTGGTTCTTAGGCTCTAGAGCAGCTCTGCTGACCTGGTTCTCTGGCTTTGAAGCAGCTCTGCTGACCTGGTTCTCTGGCTCTAGAGCAGCTCTGCTGACCTGGTTCTCTGGCTTTGAAGCAGCTCTGCTGACCTGGTTCTCTGGCTCTAGAGCAGCTCTGCTGACCTGGTTCTCTGGCTCTACAAAGGCTCTGCTGACCTGGTTGCGACAGATATAGGGTCGATTCTGAAGAAAAGTCACCCAGGAGTAAATTTCCGACATTTTGGAATTGGCAGAGGATTGTAGGAGTACTGCCGGGAAACCCTGATGAGAATCACACTTTCGTGAGGCCAGTTGTGGAATTTTTTGTAAATCTCAACGTTCTCACATGCGTATACGGGTATTTTTGGAAACAAATATAGGTAACGTACATTTACGCATGCGCAAATACTTCTCAATTACAGAAACCCATTCCCCTGTATCGCAAACAATTTTGGGTGAGTCTGTTCTCCGTTTCCACCCTCCTTAAAGACGTACTCCTGCCCGTACAATATTACATTTTGGACAATGTCACAGGAGGGAGCGGATTGCGAGAACACCCACAAACACGCAAGCTTGGCGGGGAGAAACTTCCAGTCCCAGAGCATTCCCACCACGTAACGTCCGCGCCCCGCCCCTTGGTCGCACAATACATGGAAGTAAATCTCTTTACTAGTGTTATAAATCTACACTCTGATTCCCACGCCTGGATTAACCTCCATAAAAGAGCCAGGTGTGTTCACCTTCCTAATGGTTTGAAGAACCGAACCCATAATATTTCACTTCGGGACTGCACTACAAGATTCCAGCTCTAATCCCAGCTTCACTATTACACAAATAAGGTACTTGATCCTGGCCAAACCACTATCTTCCCTTTCCATAATTCTTTCACAAAAATAGGATCTGCTTAGAAACAAGGCAGCCCTCAAAATAAATGCCTATATTGGCTCGATATGTTGAAACACATGTTTACAACTGAAAACAGGGCACTTTTAAAAATAAAACTACTATATCCTGTTTAAACTTGTCCCAGACACCGGACACAACCTAGTGAGACTCCGGGCACAAGAGGTTGCAGGGCTCAGCTTACAGCACACCCACCATTAGGCACCGTGAGCCAGCCCTAGCGGGGACAGGAGATGTGCACCCGAAATCACCCGAGTTATTTAACCATTACTATTATTCCCTGAGATTTACCGGGCACACAAAGATTTCTGCAGCAGGTGCTTTAACCCCATAAGATATTTTAAAATGCAGCTCTTGCAACCAATAAAGCCATAACAAATTTAGTGTCACGTTTCACGTTTCTCCTTAGTGGCAATTTTCTTGTGGCATATTTAAAAAAAATGTATAGGCTGTCAGACTGCTTTCCTAGACTGCACCCCCTAATGACTCCACCCACTTTTAATTGCCACCCGTTCAGCCCCAAATTATGGGTTCCTGGAGTAATTATTTTTCAATTCCAGCACTGCGATAAGGATTACACACAGGGCAGTAGCAAATCTGGAAAATCGTTTCAAGCCTGCCTCGAATCTGCCCTCAGGCACGTAGTCCAGGGGGGCATATGGGGTGGGTCACCCCTTAAACATTTTTTAGTCAGGTTTTGGCCTGACACTGAAAGTCGGATCGACCTTCTACAGAAACAGAGACATCAAATCACTGTTGCTGCAGACTGGGTAGTGATGGGTGAGCCACTTTGCAGTGCGACAGTTTGGTGCGTGGCGACGCACCCTTAGATGTATTTCATATGAGATGTGCTTTGGGATGGTGCACATATACTGTTCGCACGCATTACAACGAAAAATTGGACTAACTATGAATATGTCAAGGGAAGGAGTGCATTTTCATATTTTCATGTTTGATGTTTCAATTAACCGTCTCGACATGAGTTTGCACCCCATGGAGTTAAGCAGTGTTTTGACACACTAATCAAGATAACGTTATCATCGCGGAGGCAGTGGAAAAACGGCATACTTGAAGAGGATGCACGGATGGAACTTTGGGCTGCGAGTAACATCACTTATTCAGAGACTTGGTTGAATAACTGTTCTTCACGAGGTTGTTTCAACAAACCACGCGTCATATGGCATTCTTTAATTAACTAATGTATGGTGTATACGTAGTTAATGAAGTTTAACCAGGATTAATTGTCACGGAAATAATTTTGTTTTTCATGCAAATGATTATTTGATGTTTATGATTTTCGCACTAATTAGTGGGTTCTCTGGGGATTAGACACGAGTGTTTTAGGTGGAGGTTTGTTTCTTTTGTTTCTTCAATAGGGTAGTGCATTGTGGGAGTTAGAGTTTGTAACCATCATTTAGTAGGAGTACACTGTAGGAGGAACTAGGTCACGTGGGTAATACGTATTGAAGGCATCATCACGAGTGAACAGGTAAACGTGGGAGAGCACACTTTAGGTTACGGTTTGAGCGGCAGGGGAAGAACATAGGAGATTATCGAAGTGAAGTGGAGAAGGAGGTCAGGCTGACGTGTGTGGCTGTTAAGAGGTATTTGGGTTGGCACAGAAACATTTTGCATGAGACATGTAGTGGGTATATTGGGGTGAATGTTTGGGGTAATAAGGGTAACTGATAGAGGGTTTTGAGGCGCACATTGGTAAATGGGGAGGTATGGCATGGGTTTGTGGATGAATATTAATGGCATTTGACACACGGATGATAAGTGGTTATAAGAGGAAGCATAAGTCATGTACAGTTTGGGATAGGTAGAGTGGGTTGATTTAGAGTGAAGGGTTGGATTTGTGGGTACTTTATTTGCACGTATTTTGATGGCGCTGAAGAGGCAGTTAAGCAGTGTTTTCTATCTGTTGCAGTGACCCCTGAGGAAGAGCCGTCAGGCTTGAAATGCATTGGGTTTTAATAGAGCTACTTGAAGTATGGTTGACCTCACGTGTCGCTGTGTAAAAGCCTGGATGGGCACGCAGGAGACATTTGAAACTGTTTAAATAAAGAATTCAAAGGCAACTTTACTGTCTCCGTGATGATTTGATAAGCAGGAAGATCGTTGATAAGAGGAATGGATTAAATTGAATACTGTGAAAAAATGGCTAACAGAGCAAAGTTTTTGAGGGATTACTCCCCATTTTGCAGTGCGACAGTTTGGTGCGTGGCGACCCACCCTTAGATGTATTTCATGAGATGTGCTTTGGGATGGTGCACATATACTGTTCGCACGCATTACAACGAAAAATTGGACTAACTATCAATATGTCAAGGGAAGGAGTGCATTTTCATACTTTCATGTTTGATGAGCCACTATATTAACAGGGAGAGCTGATTCAAGGGTCTGGCTTGGCTCTAGGAGCCCCAATGTTCAGAACCATGAACATATTTGCCATGTAAATAAAGCAGTCAGCAAACATCATGTAAAAATATAATACAGTTATTTCAAAAATAAAATAAAAAAGTGTATTTCTACAAGGTGGAAGCTTTTTAACCTTAGTACTCAGATTAAATCACTGCATTTCTTGAAGGTGATAGTTTGAAAACATGAACTTAGAAATATTTAGGGCGCCCCCCATCCTGGTGATAATGCCATCAGTGAAATCACCCTGAAGTATACAAAAAAAGTGATGGGTGGAATGCTTGAATTAATCTCAGCTACTGGTAATCACTTGCTGCATCCCCATCTTTTTTCATCCCATCTAAAGCACTGGTCACCTGGGATACTCACTACTGTGATCTGATCAATGCACAGCGTTAGACCTACAGGCCCCTTTGAAGCTTTATGTATGGTGCGTCAGAAACTAAAGTTGGCTGTTAAATTATGTCTTCCCCACTGCAGCTTCGGTTGAGGAAATTGTGTGCTCATGTCTTCTCTCATATGTGCTACAACTGTGCATTTTCCCCTTCAAATAAGGACTATCACATATAATCCGGTTTTCTCCTCCATGACCCAAACATTTCGATTTTGTGCAGAAGTATCTAAATTTATCACATAACAAAAAATGATTTACAAACATTTAAAATGATGTGCTTTATTTACCAGTTCCAATCAATAAATGTTGAAAAGCTGTTTTCCTTGAAAGAAAGACATGTTTCTTTTTTATAGCTCTGGAAATTCTAGAGCACTGAATATGACGATATAAAGGTTTGCCAAGTTGTTACCCTCCCTAGGTATGGCTGGTCTTGTTCTTTGCCCTTCTCACCCCTACCTACTGCTGCGTTGCTGCAGAGTTTGTGATGCACTCTTATTATAACACAATAACACATGGTAGCTTTGCTGTTATGTATTATGTCTGGCAGACAGATGTAATTCAATGCTATGCTATGTATGGGATGAAAGATCATGTGTGCTTACATAGGGCTGGCTCCTTCAGGAGGAGGTAACAGTGAATAGGCAAGCCTGCAAGACAGTGTTAATGCACACAAGTAGAATTTCTTCATTGCACCATGTTGGCAGTGCAACATTTGTAGGATGTGCAAAGTTCTTATTAGTGAGTGAAGTCTTTGTAGATTCTGATTACTGGTCGTAGTTGGCGGTGTCTCTCACTGTTCGTACATTTCCACACTAGTGTAATTTTTCTATGCAAACTAGAAATATTTCCTTGCAAAGGCCAATATTTTCTTGAACGTGCTAGTTGGGACTGGAATTGCAGGTTCCCTTTTCTTCTGAGTTAACTTTATCACCATTTCTTTCTCTTTCTCATCCATGGATACTAAGCAGTTTATTCTTATTTTTGATGTGGAACTGATATCTCTTACTGTGTGGGATTATTGTGTAGCTATTCTGGTGGTACTTATTCCAGGGTGAGCTGTCCTTCAGTTAGTGTTATCGAAACTCGATTATTGCAATGGGCTACTGGTTGGAGCAAACAAATCAGTAGTGGCAAAGCTGCAGGTACTCCAGAACTCCGCAGCTAGTTTGCTTTTTGGACTAGCTAAATATTCGTCAGCCAAGCATGCTCTTAACACTCTGCATTGGCTACCTATGGAGAAGCGCATCAGGTTCAAAGCCTTTTGTATTGCCTTTAAGGCATTACAGATCTCAGGCCCTATCTACCTGATTAAGCGCTTCCAATGGCATACCACAGCACGTACACTACGGTCGGCCTCACTGAAGTTGGTGACAGAGCCAACCTCCCGTCTCCAGAGATGGGGTGGTAAAAGCTTCATTAGTATTACAACTAGGTGGTGGAATAAGTTACCTTTTTATTTAAAGAATTCTTCTGATCTACTGTCCTTTAGGAAAGGACTTAAGACATGGCTTTTTACTCTATAATTCTGTTCAGGGACTGGAAATCTAACATCTCAGTGGCGTTCTGTGTGCCAATTCTGCAAGCGCCTAGACGCCCTCGGGTAGTAGTGCGCTATATAAATATATAAATAAATAAATGTGAGAGTGGTTTAGATATAGTAATGACAACTATACAAACATGAGAGATATCTGCTGCTAAGTGTGGAGGTGACAACCTTTTGGGGGCAGTGTGTGTACCTAGCTTGTAACACTTAGTGGCCTATCTACTATAGTTAGTCAGACACCAAACTTCAAGCAAATTTGAGCTGTTAATCCCTTTAGACAGGGAACTCAAGTAACAGGCTTAAGAACTGATCAGCTTTCATTTCTTGCATCTCGTAATGTGCTCAAATGTACTCATGATAGACCTGCTAAATATATGTGTGAGGTCTTAAGATCTGATGTAACTTTTTATGAGGTGACTTCCTGTGAGGTCATGTGTTGTGATGCCCCTTCCTGTAATGTCATGTGCTATGTCATGCACAGTGATGAGACTTGCATATTACCTTACTTGGTTAGTCCCCCAGCTTCTTTTTTTAGGACTTGTGCCCTTAATACAGAACAATATGTAAGAGTCTCAATAACAAAAGGCGCCAAGTGCCGCTGACAGAGGGCTGTGAGAATGAAAACGGGGTATTGCATCTTATCACATTTTCTGTGCCACACTCTCGGTCAGGTGCCCCATAATACAGATCGGTCCCCGCATTAATTAAATCCCAGTAAGAAAGCACATGTGAAAGCAGACTGGCTTCTTGTTCACTTGAATTTAATGTCATTGGTGCATAAAATGGAATGCTCTGGTTAATTATGGTAAAAAAGGCAAGTAAAGCCTGCAATCTTGGTTGGAAATATAGTAACTGATGTATCTAAGCTTGCATGATATATGTAAACTATATATTGTTATGCATAAAACCAATAAATAGTATTTGAAAAAAAGAACACAGATGTTCTTAGAGTGAACGTTTAGTACAACTACTAAGCTAATTATATTCAAATACATTTTTTGCATACAAGTCAGTGTGTTTATACAGTGCAAATGGAAATGGAAATGGGCTTTGTCAGGTAACAAAATATTAAATAACAGAGAAGCCATTCCAAGATATTGGAAGAGGATCTGATTTACAAATAACTAACCTACCAAGATGCATACAGCTATAGTATACAGTATAGAGATGAACATATGTTCTTAATGCCCAAAAATACAAACCTTTTGCCATTTTATATTGGTGACTTTTGAACTAGCGCGACCAGAAAATCACTTGGTCTATATAGTACACCATAGGGAATATAAGCATCAAACCATTAAGATTTAAAAAAGAGAATATTTCATGAGTAATAAAGGCCACACATGATTTGAATGAAGCGTTTCCTAGATTTATTTCAGGATTTATCTGGTGCAGTTAGCCCTTGTTGATGAGCTTCTACAACTAATAAACAGCATTTTAAAAAAAATCTGTTGTCGCCATTTGATATTGTTGACCACTCCATTTTATCCTGTTGAATAAAGGAAATAGAGTTAAGGCAACTGCGTTTAGTTTGATTTCCTCTTTTGTTACCGAACT
This sequence comes from Calotriton arnoldi, assembly GCA_963921515.1. NCBI lineage: Eukaryota > Metazoa > Chordata > Amphibia > Caudata > Salamandridae > Calotriton > Calotriton arnoldi. The sequence continues at coordinate 1,355,206 of CAWUFW010003856.1, read as the reverse complement.
CTTGCACCTTTTCCCTCAGATGAGTAAATTCCTGACTTTCAGAGTACACATGGCCTGTCCTTATTCCCAACAATTGATCAATGTCTCGATCACCCCTTTAACAAAACCTATTGCAAGTTTTGAGCTACATTACATTGCGTATGTTTGATGATACACAGATTTCTTTGGCACATCGATGCTTCTAAACCATCTGCTGCCATTGAATTCCGAATTTCCCTAGAAGCCATCGCTTATTGGATGTACCGCAATTTTCCTAAGTTAAATGACACCAAAATAGTGTAGTTGAGGTTGATGATATTAAGCTTTGATCATTGGACTTCTCAACTGAGATTTTGGTAACGCTTCTATTTTTTTCATGTACATTTTGATATACAATATGATGAAGAACCAATAAGTGCAATTCGCCTTCTTCCCTTAATCTAATGGAAGTGCAGGGGTTGCAGCATTAATGTCCTCCAGACCTCAACTATTGTATGGTCTGTATCTCGACATTCCTCGTTCTACTTACAGCGAATGGAAGGTTCTGCAGAATGCGCCTGACCAGGTAGCCACCTGAACTAGTAAACAGGAGTGCATCTCACCTGCCCTTATGAGTCTGTTCTCACTCTCAAATGGTCAATGAGTGATATTGTTATGCTGTTTATATTTATTGAGCCCAATTAAATCAAGGCTTCTTGGTGCTATAGAAACAACACCATAAACACTTTATTTTAGACAAAAACATGAATTAATCAACCTAACCAATAAAGTTAAGTATATTGTTAACACTGAAACATACCACTTATTGGGAAGTCCTAGTATTTGGAGTGTTGCACAACATAAATGATGGGAAACTGCGTACAAACTACTTGGCACATTTATCACAGGTACAAGAACTATTGCCTCTAATTAGTGGTCAAAATCTCTAAATGGAGGCATGACCTTTGAATTTTAGATGGCCAAGACAACTAGACCAGAACTTAAACACAAGAAGTCTGCACTGTGCGTTATTCTGAAGACAAAATCCGATGGGACTTGTCCCGATATATGTGTCAAAATACCTAGAATATATACATATTGCTAATATATGCCTATTTTCCTACCAAAGCGTTCATAGTTGATGACCCAATGCATGCATAGGTTTGACTTTACTGTTACTACAGTAGCACAGTCTCATTCCAGCGTAACAATAAGCAATGGCAAAGCTAAAGGCTAGATCTATTAGCTTTGCCAGTGCTTAGTGGTGGCAGTAGTGATGGTGGGGTGGTGTTGGTGGTGATGTGTTATCGGTGGTGATGGGTATTATTTTTTAATTTAATTGGTGGGGTCTGGTGGTGGTGGTAGTGGCGCTGGGGGTATTAGTATTAGTGGTGGTGGTACTGGCAGTATTGGTTGGTGGTGGGTGGTGCTAGTTGATGTTGCTGATTGTGGTAGTTTTGGTGCTGGTAGTGGTTTTTTGGTGGTAATGATGGTATTGTTAGTGGTGGTATTGTTGGATGGTGCAAAGACCAAATACTACAGACACATAATACTTTCTCCAGTCCTTGGAAAAAATCATTGAGTGCATCATAGTGAAACAGCTTGCAACAGCTTGCAACTAGCTGGGAATAAATGGTTGCCCAAGCCCTCGTACCGAAGCAGCCTTTGTCTTCGCGGTGGACGTATTATGTACCTTTCTGAATCAAGACAATTCTGCTGCTTTTATTTCACTCGCTCTCTTGGCAAGGTTTGATACTGTGGCTCATTAAATATAACACAGCCGACTGACATTGGCATGAAATGGTCACTCTTAGCCTGGTTTTTTGTCTTTTCATCAAGGATGAACCCAAGCAGTGGCCCTTGGACCATCCTTGTCACCCACTGTTTCGATCATCCTAATCTCTCATCATGTGTGGTGTCGCAGAGGGCTCCTGTATTTCCCCAATGCTATTTAACATCTGTGTGAGTCTTTTGGCCCACTTACATTGATATTTTGGCTACCTTGCGGTCTCTTATGTAGACAATACTTAGAAGATTGAGCACCTCGACCAACAGGCACCTTATTTCACCACTAAGCTTACTTGCTTTCTTCCAGAAGTTCAACTGTGGATATCATAAAACTTGCTGAAGCTCAGTACCAATAAAGAAGAGATCCTATGGGTGGGAGATGCCAGTGAATTATGGCTCAGTGCCTTCCCCTTTAGGAGTTATTTTGGATGAAGCCCTCTCCTTGAAAGCCTGCATCAATTCTGCCAAATCTTCCACATCACTTGCACACACAGGTAGAGTCTGTAACCATCCTTTCCCAAATTGACTGTTGAAACCTTTTGTACTAGGGCCTTCCAGAATCCTGGACAAACTCAAGAGGACCCACAACTATGTGGTCTGTCTGGCAGGCAACCTGTGCAAATCTGATCATTTAACGCAGACAAGGATTCATTTACATTGGCTTTAACTAAAGCTCTGCTTTTGCTCGTGGTCTTTTACCAAGTTAAAAGATCTCCCTAAGCTGAATGTTTTACTTGTTCGATCCCAAAGAGAAGCCTAAGATCCAGTGAGTAGCTTCAGTTCTTGGTGCCTGCTTTTAAACAATTAAGCCTTGGCAGACATGACCTTCACCAGCTTGGGGTTTGTTTATTTTGTTTTTTATTGTATTCTTCTTTTGCCCCAAGATTGCCTATGTTGGTGAACAAGTGCGCTACAAAAAAAAAATCAAAACAAATCTTTCTATATGAGATGAAGACGTCAATGTAACAAGAAGGGTGATGCTTGAGAGTACTTTTTAAATGTGCAATAGTCCCTCATGCATTACAATATGATCACTTATAAGGCCACAGAATGATATGCAAAACAGTCAACAGCATTAGGGTGACAGAGAAATACTCCTGTATGCTGATTTGGGATGTGATTAACAATGCCTGGAGCCAGTGGATGAATGAGCCGATCCAAAGGCAAAGTAGGTCTTGCAAACAACTGCACTCCCAGCCCACACCTGTACTGTCAATAAGAACAAAAAGGGGGCAGTTTGGTATGTGAAATGGCATGCTTTAAGATTGGTGATTTTAGAGGGGGGTATACACATACTGTGCATAGAATGTGGGCTTTCTTTATCGTGCATGTTATGGGATCATGATCTTCTGTAATGCGGTTATCAGTGCATGGTAACAGCTAAATTAGTAAGCTGCATAATATAATTGACTTGTTTATAACCTTTTTTGTACTTCATGCACATGAAAATAAATGGTATTCAACACAAAACCATATTGTCACATGTACTTTACACCATATAACTTCTGTTTTTCACATGAAAGATAATTACATTTGAACATGTGCTTAAAATTTTTTTTTTTTAGACCATGACAGGGGAGTGGATCCCTCTTGAAGACGTGAGTGTGAAAAGCCCTGCAACCAACAACAATATATTGGGATATGTGATTCATAGGATACTGGAATTAATTAACCCACCTGAACCTATTGCTCTACTACCCGCGTTCCCTACAGTCCCTTTCAAGGGGTGTGTCTTGGGGAAAGTGTTGTCTGGGAAAAGCACCTGCCTGAAATACTTAGAAAAAGGTATTGTTTGATTCCATATTGTTTTTTCTTTTGCAGCCTTTACATATGTTAGCTTCTATCTTCTATCCTCACAAGGTTTAAACGATGGACCTTTGTAATCATCAAGGAGATGATGCTAGTTATCCTTTATATGGTTTAAATTTAAGATAAGAGTGGCCTGTAATAGTAATGTATATATTATATATCTGGTAAAAGGACTCTCAGTACTAAAGAGAAGCTGTTGGAGAGGTATATTTAAATTTGAATACTAATGTTTGTGCACCTGATAGCAGCTACCCAACTATGAAGTCTCTATGTAGTAAGTGGAGATATCATGATTGGCCTGGTGGTTACAGCATTACACTCATACACATCTAGTGTAATGGTGCACTTGATGGAATGTGTTCGGCATGGAGTGGTGCAACAGTCTTTGTAGTATGTGATATCAACTAGAATTGCGAAGGACAAAAGGTGATTATGGTGATGAGGCAATGAAGCAGGGGGAAAAAAAAGGCTAGAACGGACTAAAGAGTGAAAGAGGGTGGATGAAAGAGAGAAGCAAGGCAGTGGTAAATTGCAGGAAAAAAATAATGGTGGGGCGGGTTACGGGGTTGCTGTAGGAGAGGCGCATGTAAGAATCATGAAAGAAGGATTAGTTAAGGAGACCAAATGAGTAAAAGGTAAAGCAGAATATTGTGCTCCTAGAGTAGAGGTGGGTTGGAATAGGGTAATTTGGACCACAATGATATTGAAATAGTTTGTACCAAACCTACGTTTCCATGAGAATCTGGCTGGTCAGTTCTTCTGGGCTTCAAAAAAAAATCTTTCTCTTCCTCCGAAACCCACTCCTAGGAAACCAGGAAATGCATAAAAAGGAAACCATAAATAAAATAAGGAAAGCCGCAAGTGCTCAAGTTTAAATATTAAACGAAAATAAAAACAGTATTTTAAGGTTAAAAACCCCAGATGATGCAGGGAAAGATAAAGAATCCATAAGAAAGTATTGTCAAGATTTATCTTACCTACAGTGATTTCTGTATTCTTGTCAGTTATTACAGTTTTAGAGCGCTCTGATGCATTATTGGGTCTTGAGTCGTGCAGTGGCTATCTCTGAATTATGTTTCTTAAAGCATATGAAAATCAGTCCAATTAGACACCATACATTCACTCAGAAAGAAATGCATCATGTAATGGTTTTAAAGCCATTTAAGATGACCACCCTCTGATACTATGGTTAATGGTGGTGAGATTACTAGGATGCTAAAGAGCAAGTAGCCTCTGGTGGGCTAATAATTAAAAAAGAGAGCTATGGGGCCATGGGAGAGAAGGGAGCAGGGAGAGACCCACAGAGGGAGAGAAAGCAGTCCCCGCACACATCAATGGAAGATTCTTACATCGCAGTGGAACGATACAACTTCTCCGATCAAAACACAGTAAGACCAAAATGCTCCTTGTGAGGGGCAAATGGAAGAATAGGGAGGCAAGCTATTGAATCAGGAGCAAGGAACTGAGATAGACAAAAAAGCCATTCAATTATGAGTAAAGGGTGGACACAAAGCCCACAATAGGTCTGTGTTGGATAGAATAAGTCTGTGTGCTAACAGACAGCTGTCTGTAGGCGAGACCTAAAAAGCGGCCCCAATTGCCAGATGAGTGTGGGGAAGCCATTTATATTTTGAAACAGTACATGCTTCACATACAGGGTAAGGTGGAAACTAGCATTGCAATGTATTTTACAATTCAGTTTTTATCAGTCAGTCAGTCAGTCAGTCAAAATGAGAGCTAAACATCCCAAAACAATGTAACAACACTAATAAAAATAGTCATCATAATACATGTGTGTAAAAATAACATCTCCTAATACAATTTCTATGACAGATCAAACGTTCCCTTAAATAATAGATATAAAAACAATTAAATGAGATAAAAATCTAATAAAATCCCTTTAACAGCAACCACAAATCTCCCTATGGCACAAGTCACATTCAAATATTGCATGTCTGTTAAAAGTGCCACTGCTTGCACACGTTCTCGGAAGCCATATTTTTAAAAAAGGGGCCGTAAAATGGTTTTCCGAAGTGTCTGAAATTTGAAACAATCCATGGGAATAGGCAGGCTGTCACACTTTATGCTCAATCCACAGCTACATTTGCCAAATACATCCATTTTTACCTTGTTACTACTATGGAATGGATTAATACTCGTTCTCAACCTTATTAATTCAGATCTGAACCTACAGTTTGGTAGGGAGTCCTCATAGGGAAAACACTCCTCACTTTGCCATCAGTTCAGCATAAAATTTTAAATACTGCATATCATAATCTCTGGCTTTATTCTTTATTAAAGCGCTGAGTTCGCTCTTCGTTGTATCTATTTGAAGATTCTGTTGACCTATACTTAGACATAGCATCCTACATATTTCCTCCAGGTTTTTCCTGATGCCCTTAGTCCACTTGAGTTCACTATACATAATCTCATTTTTACACAGTAGTGATAACTTTTGCTCATCGCCTGTAATGTAGTCAGATTCTAACCACCTCGGCATATGCCAGATGGCTCCATTATGTCATTGGTATTTCCATTCTTATTGCCTGAGTCATTGAAGACCGTAGCAATGATAACAGGTTTTTCAGACCTTTCCCTCCTCATATTCCCAGTTCTTTTTGCCGCTTAAATTTAACAATTCGGCCCCATACTGGAATTGTGTGCGGATCATGGCTGAATAGGCCGTTATTACTGGTTTTAGGCACATAATTCCATAATCTCTGTTGAATTTTTTCAGACCACTTATTGAAGCTAAGGCTCTAACTGTGAGCAATTCAATATGATCATTCCTCATTAATCTCGACTCGAACCAAACCCCTTCATACTTATATTTATTAATGGTTTCTAATTTCATGGGTCCTAAGTACCATTCAAAGTTTACAGATTTTTTGCCAAAGCCCATCACCTTTGTCTTTTCCATGTTTACCACTAACTTGTTATTATTGCAGTATTCCATGAATGTAGTCAGATTCCTTTGTAGGTCTATTTCTGTCAGATCCATAATAACGAGATCGTCCAGAGGCATGCTATATGTTTGCTATTCATTTTGGGGCTGACGCCCTTTGCTACTGCTAATACTGATGATAGGTCAGCGATACACAAGGAAAAGAGCAGTGGGGCCCAGACGCATTCCCTGGCGCAGCCCATTAATAACTGAGATTTTCTGGCTCAAACTGTGTCAATAATTACTTGCGCACAGTTGTGTGAGTGCAGCCCCTTTATTATTGTCAGGAGGATTTTAGGAATGTCTTGTTTTGCCAAAGTTTACCACAAACAATTCCAATCAACATAATCGAAGGCCGCGCAGAAGTCTACGAAGTAGCAGATTAAACTGTCCCTCTGCTTCATAGCCTTCTGCGCACGCGGCCACAGGCTGAAGCAATGGTCTATTGTAGAGTGGCCTTCCTTAAAGCACCCTTGTTCCAGCGGTACAATATGACGTAGTTTAGCCCATTTCTTGAGTTTACCTAAGATTATTTTTGCAAACAGTTTTCACCCACATCGAGTAGATTGATCAACCTGTAATTTTCTTTTTTTGTGTCCTCCCTCTTATGTATCGGTCTGATGACTAAGCCCTTCCAGTTTTCTGGGAACTCAGCTGTAACTAAGATTTCTTGGAATGACAGGTAGAAGAATTTTGCCCAGCAGTCAACCTTAGTCTTAAATACGACTGCAGGGAGATTATCTGGCCCAGTTGCTCTAGACAAATTCAGGGCCAAAATGATGTCTTTAATATTATGCAGGGAGAACTGGGCTCTGATATCCTCATCCGCCCCATTCCAATCTACTAGGCTCATTCTCTCAGCCTCCAATCCCGCTCCATAAATTTCTCTTAGATGTTCTACCCATGATTCTTCTACCCCCACACATTTCCTTGACCCCATCTCCTTGCCTGAGCTTAGCTTCTCAAACTTCCAGAACTTTTTAACATTTTTTGTTTCAATAGCTTCTAGCATGTTTTTCCAGCAGCTATCTTTGTAGACTCTTTTCTGATCTCTAATCAATTTTTTATATTTTCCCTTGGTGTTCTGAAGGCTGGCATGGGCTTCATAATCAAACTTTTGTTAAAGATGTTTCTCCCCTTTCCTAATCTGACGTTTTAACTCTCTGCAGTCCTTGTCAAACTAATTATTAGCTTTCCTAGTAATAGCCTGGGCCCTTATCTGCTTCTTACTGTTAGTGTTTAAATATACTTTTAAGAAATAAACTACTTGGTTAATTGTATTCTCATACCAACTTATGCGGTAGGCAGGAACTTGTGTCTTGGCTCTGTTGATAATTTACCAGTTCCACCAGATGTTTCTCTGTGATCCTAGTAATGAGACACCTGGGGTGTTCTATGTGTAGGGGGAGAACCATATCTCTAATCTTATTTACCCTATAATTATTTTCAGTTATAAGGGGTCATGGTCACTTCCCTCTGTTTGCGCTACCAGGAACCTTCCAATTTTGTCAAAAAATCAGGGCTGCATAAAGATACAATCGATTGGACATAGTTGTAGCCCATTTTTAAATGTCTGACACGTGGGCCGGTCAGACTTTGTGTGACCATTTACACAAAACATTCCCTTTGATCCCAAAAATGTTCCTAGTGCCATATCATGTGTAGCTAACGTCCTTACAGGGAAACTAGGAGTGTTAATGTTATAAGATGACAATATCTCTTTAAATAAGGGGTCAGTCTTTCTTAGATACAATCTTTGGTTAAAATTTCCCAGCAAAATAATCATATCTTTGGGAAAGTTTGTACAAATATATTCCACATCTTCCTTAATTCTCCTTAATTAAGACCTGTACTGTACCGCACTCCCCCCTGGATGTAAACGTTGCTTATTAGCACACCATCATATCTAGTGTCTTGCTGGTATAGGTGTACTCTATAAGCCAGAATCCTGTGGCATTTTACTTTTATTGGTGATATGTTCCTTGCTAACTTGGTGGATTTTAGTAGTATTAGCCTCCCAGATAGTCGCCCATATTGCCTCTTCTTTGCTGTTCTGTTTACCTGTAGAAACCCATCATTTGTCCGTATTTCATCGCACAGCCAGGTTTCCTGTAAACATATAATCTCATATTGTTCTGTTATCTTTTTAAACGTTTCTGAGTGTGACATTTTCCCAAATCCACCAATATTCTATGATAGAATCCCTAGGCTGTGCAACCACACTTTATCCTAATCGATATCACTCAGCTACCCGGCCTCGCTGTTGACTGGTGAGGATAGAGCTGCATATCTATTCTCACAACTCCTGGCCCCCAATATTCTTCAGGGCTAAGATATGAAACCATTATTTTTAGATCTTCCATCTTACTGTCATCTATTTGTCTTCTATTCATGTTATTTTGTTCAATCAATGTAATTTGCCTAGGACCCAACCCTGCATGATGTTTTAAAAAGGTTTCATTATTGTAACCTGCTTCATGTATTCCCGTTTCTCGTATTTTTGTTTCAGGTACAAATTTAATACCTTACCTTAACACCTCATTTTACACCTTGTTAAGTGTTGTCTTAATGACTCCTGAGTAAAATAATATCTTTGTAACTTCATTTCCTGTGTTGTTGTTTGTAAATCCTACTTGTCTTAGACCGTTTGACGCAACTGCTCTGAGAATTTTGAGAAGGAAAATGAGAGCTGTGAGTGATTAAGGGGGACTAACTTCTTTACTCTTTTCCCTTTTTTATTTTTGTAAGGACTCTAGATATACCCATAACTTATTTGTTTCCCACCTCTTCTTTGCTGGTGTTCTAATGTTAGCACCTTTCATGCTAGTATCACTCTTTGCTTTTTATCATTGCTTTTTTGTCTTACCTGTCCTGATTTACCAGAGCCTCTATTTCCTACTCTTGTTATCTCCTTTTTGGCATTTCCAAGCTCTTTCCTGTTTAAGGCTTGGTAATAATTCTTCCCATTATCACTCCCTAAGGCTCCCCTTCCTACTTCTTCTTCCAAGTACAAGTTGTTAGATCCCTTTTGTGTGATTCTTTGGGGTTTCCTTTTAAAAATATATCTATTTGTTTTCTCATTCTAGGAGTGTTTATGGGCTCCCTCACCTTTTTCCATTTCACTATACCCCTCCCTTAGCCTTTTCTAATTCTCTTTATACGAGGAATATACTGCCTGTACATAGTGGGTTCTCTCCATTTCTTTATGAACATTGGGCGTTTAGAAGCGTGTACAGTGGTAACCCCTTCCTCTTAAGATAAAGCCCCTTCTGCCTCTCTTTGATGTTTATCGGCCATGGGTTTCTTATTTTCATGGACAGGCCTTACTAAAGTCGGCATACGGTCATTTATTTGTTTTAGTTCCCCAGCGATGATTTGAAGTTGAACCTTCTGTGATTTCAAAATGTCATTGTTCAGCACTGTCACCTCTAATATGCCTTTCGAAGTTTTTTGTAGGATTAACATTATGTCCAACATTGAGGCAGATGATGATGCTGAGGCCTCCAGGTTTAGAATATGATTTTGTGCGGATACACCTTCTTCTTCATTTGTCAATGACATGGTCTGCTCCTAATCTGCATATTGCCAAGCTCAGCTCTGCTCTCCTTTGCTGTCTCTCTGTTTGCCCCTAGATCCTTCGTACTTTCGGACTCCACTTCTTGCATCACCCTATTATCTATTAGGGAAAATAACAAGGGAGATGAGGACAGTCTTAGCTCTAGAGAGAACTGATTACATTCTATCAGATCGAAATTATTTATAGAGGGAAAACCTAGGTCCAGTGGCCAGCGACTTTCATTCCCCATGCCATTAGTATCCCTCTCTCTTAGAACTGATGCATCAGATTGTGCTTGCCTTTTTTTGAAATGTTTACCCACAAACCCCTTAATTGATTTAGTTACTAATGACCCACCATTCTCACTGTGTGCAGGGCTGTTATGGGGGTTATTCTTCTTTCCACTTCTTCATGAGGTATTCTTTACTTCATCTTTTTGTGCCACCTGATTCCCTACGAAGGACTTATTTCCTGCCACGGTTGTTTCACCCTTCTGTTGTTGGTTTTTCAGACCTTGGTGAGTTTTCCATCTAGGTGGGGCCAATTTTTACGGGTACTGCACTGAGGTCTCTTTTTTTACTTCAAATGTTTATTCCGCTGATTTGCTTGCAGGTTGTGGTGCCGATAACCTAGTTCCCTGACAGTTTTATTGCACCCCAGTTAATGTTCCGCGGTCCCCTTCTTTCTCGGCCCCCTATTTCAGGTCCTAAGGTTGCCTGCACTAGGGGGATATGTGGGTCCATCCTCGTTTCCTGGTTTCCCACAAATGTCTCTTGCACTTACCTCTGCACTCCTGAGCACTTTAGCATGTGTGGCTGCCTCCACCTCCACCTCCACCCTTTCTTTCCTCCAGGACTTGTTTTCTGAATCCAAATCCAACCCTAAAGTCTCATGTTTTCTTAGTGCTGGGGGCTTTGCTTTACTCCTTCCATAGACCAAAGTAGGTAAATCCCAGATTCTAACTTTGTCTCCCATAAACCACACGCTTGCTCTACCGCATGCCAAGCTCTTCTCGGCTACCTGAGTTGAGCAGGCACAGTAGCAGCACTTTGGACCCTGGGGCTCTGGCAGGGATCTGGTCTGCCTTTCGCTGGCATATTAACCTGCCCCATCCCCTCCGTACACCCAACGCCGGGGTGTCCCAGGAGCTGTAGTGGGATGGGGGGAGCTGCTAGGATGAGCATGAAATGGGTCATGTTGTATCCTTGTACAATCAAATCCAACTGTGACCAAGCATTACAGGCAATGCGGAGAGTATCAGCAGTCCGTGTTCTGGCTCGGCTGACAGCTCATCTGGAGCAGGCAGGTGGGCGGGCACAAGCACGGCAGTGTCTGCGTTCACATAACTTACTTGTCAGGAGGCAGGGTCAACTCCTTGTGGTTTTTATCAGACTATTTAACAGAATCAATATTGTTAGACCGGGCATTCTTGCCGTGGTTTCGCCTGACTTTTTGCCTTCTGACCTTCTGTTTTTGACTGTTGTGTTGACTTCATTTTTGTTGGCTCTAGGACCCTAGACACTTTACCACTGCTAACCAGTGCTAAAGTGCATGTGCTCTTTACTTAAAAAATGGTAACATTAGTTTATCCCCAATTGGAATATTTGATTTACTTATAAGTCCCTAATAAAGTGCACTACATTTGCCCATGGCCCGTAACTCAAATGCTACCAGTGGGCTTGCAGCACTAATTGTGCCACCCACTTAAGTAGCCCTTTAAACATGTCTCAGGCTTGCCACTGCAGAGCCTGTGGGTGCCGTTTTAAACTGCCATTGCGACCTGGCAAGTTAACCTACTTGCCAGGCCGAAAGCTTCCTTTTATTACTTATATGTCACCCCTAAGGTAGGCCCTAGACAGCCTATGGGCAGGGTGCAGTATATTTAAAGAGTAGGATGTGTACTTTTAGGTTTTACATGTCCTGGTATTGAAAAACTCATTAGTTTTTCACTACTGCAAGGCCTATCTCTCCCATAGAATAACATTGGAGTTGCCTTATTACATTTTATAAGTGTAGTCGGATTTCAAAATACAATTCTGAAAATGCCACTTTTAAGAAGTTGGCATTTTCTTGCCTTAGCCATTTTGTGCCTGTAGCCTGTCTCTGGTCACATGACTGGGTGTAGTTGGCAGTTAGGCTTTGTGTATTCCTCCTAGACAGCCACACACAATAGGAGCTTAGGTGTGTCTTGATGGGCCATCACTGGCAGGATAGGAGGGAGGAGCTGGGCCCGTCATCACTTATACCTGAATAGGCTGTGTCCTGTCTCCACACAAGGGCCTAAGTGCATGTGTTCTCTTCTCTAAATATGGTAACGTAGGCTCACACCCAATTGGCATATTTAATTTACTTATAAGTTCCTAGTAAAGTGCACTACATGTTCCCAGGGTCTGTAAATTAAACGCTACTAGTGGGCTTGCAGTAGTAATTTGTGCCACCTACTTCAGAAGCCCCTTAGCCATGTCTCAGGCCTGCCACTGGAGAGCCTGTGTGTACCATGTGGACCTGGCAAGTTAAGCCTCATGGCAGGTCTAAGCCTTCCTTTTAAATACATATAAGTCACCCCTAAGGTAGGCTCTGGACAGCCCATTGGCAGGGTGCAGTGTATTTAAAAAGTAGGACATGTACTTTTAAAGTTTACATGTCCTGGTAGTGAAAAACGCTTACATTTGTTTTTCACTTCTACAATGCCTATCTCTCCCATGAGATAACATTGGAATTACCTTACTACATATTATAAGTGTAATTCTCAATTGGGAAGAGATAAGACCTCCTGGTCCTGGATCTCAGTCTGGTGTCTCTGCAATCAAAATGTAGAATCACAACTTATGGTGAAATGGGATTTTAAATTGCAGTTCTGAAATTGTCACTTTTAGAAAGTTGACATTTTCTTTCTTGAGCAATTTGGTGCCTGTCTCTGATTACTTGCCTAGGGTGGGTGACAGCTGGACTTTGTGTAACCCCTCTAGACATCTACACACAAAGGGAGCTTTGGTGTGAGTTGATGGGCCATCCTGGGAGATGGGAGGGAGGAGCTCGGCACAGCCTCACACTTACATCTGAGTAGGCTGTGTCCTGTCCCCTCACAAAGGACTGCATAAAAAGTCAAGAGCCAGGGCAGGAAGGGAGGGAGGGTTACACAAGAGCTGCTGAGTGAAAGACGGAGTTCTCAGGCAATATATGCATTAAATACTGGTCCTATATGAAATCAAAGATCAAATGAGTGTTTAATATGAAGGCTCACCCTGCTGCGTGCAGCCTGCTGCCTGATACCGATAGCCTCGGGGTTTTCAGTAACCTGCCTCAACTCTGTCACACTGGGAAGCAGCCTGGGGCCATAACTGACATCTGTCACAAACAGTCTCTCTGGCTTTTTGAACAGCGATGGCATCTCCAGACTCTGTTCCTGGTAGGTGGACATATTGAGTATTATTTTTAATGAAACACATTGAACTATTTTAGCGCCATACTAAAAGATCTTGGGCATCACACTAAATGATTTGGTCCCCACTCATATACACGGGATGTGCTAAACCATAGACTGGCAATAGTATTACACCAGGGATAGAAGAAAACCTATCAAATGAGTAAGTTTCAAATATGCATTTAGTGCATTTATTTATACATATCCCATTTAAGAATATACGATTCGGGAGCCGAGCATGGGCGGCGCGTCCCATTATCATTTACATGAACTGAATATGAGGCACATCTCGATGGAAGGCTTCTGTCTATGTTTCGGATGACAAACGCCTCTGTCAGTATACCCGGCTTTGTACCGGTTTGCATTCTAATTTTAGGTGAAACCATGGTAGACGGACTTATCCAGGTTTACCTGTGTGATTCCCCTGTGTGCTAAAACCCATTTCAAAGTTGTCCTTTGAAGTAGTGGGTGACACTTTTACAATTGTGTGACTCTTTTGCCAGAATCCTTTGCATGCCAATATCCACTTTGAAGTTGCTCCAGGATAAATTGTCTGACATTCGCGCGATTATGGTACTTTCTGCCCCAATCCTTTGGTGTCACTGATATATATTTTGCGTCCTGATGATGACCCTGCTCTAAATACCTATGCTCAGGGGAAACATTTAGAGATAACATATCTAGAGTGTGTTTTTAATAGTTTGATGGTGGATTTCAACACTCATTTTACAGGTGTTGACTTCAAACATTCTATTGTCCCTATCAGCCACATGTATATATTTATGTGCATAGCACGAATGCACTTTTTATTCACCATATATCACTTTCACTGTGCCGTCACCTTTTAGGAACGCCTTGTACAAGTACTACATTATACTGTTAAAATTGATTTGTATATTCTTAAATGAGATATGTGTAAATAAATGCACTAAACGCATAACTGAAACTTACTCATTTAAGAGGTTTTCTTTATCCCTGCTGTAATACTATTGCAGTGGAAGTCAAGGGCTACACTTCCTCCATAGGGACCATTTCATTGTTGAATAATTGTCTACCCCAGGCCCCTGGGTTACTGGGTTGCCCCTTCTATTCTAGAAAAATAAACCATAGGATGGCAGCACTTTCGCCATAATATGTCAGTTCTCATTTTCGGGCCCATCAGTCGTGATGTGCTGTTAACTGGAACTTCAAGAGCGATGGTAGTTATTTCTGGCCCAGTATTTAAAAATAGCTTTTTTTCTCTATAGGATTTGTGATTCCTATTTTTTTCAGTTGAGCATGCAAAATCAGATAAGAGATAGGCACGCAAAGTTGGTATCCTAATGCACTTTTCTCATAAGCACATGCAGGAATTGCTGTGATCGAGAAATATTGATGTTGGGTACTGTTGTTTACTGTGAATTTTTGGAATATGCTATTAGTTCTGCTTTACAACTCCTTGTAAAACTCATAGTTTTGTAGCCAACACAGTTAAAAATTGTGCTGCAGAATGCACGGTTTGCTCTTCATATTTTCATTTTTTAAATAGAATTAACCTACCTGAACTCAATCTGAAAAGTAATGCTCTCGGTATAATGTGGGGCTGGAATTAACATTTTTGGAAGGGCTGATGTTAGTGGCAGTTCCTGCCCTGATCAGGCCTTGCATATCCTCAGACAGCTTGTTCTCCACAACAAACTTGATAATATATATCATATATATAATGTATCGCAATAGGTAAACTTGCAGAGAAAGATTGTGCGTTTGCTAACGTTTGATTAGAGCGGAAATTATCTTGCAATCTACAGGAAAACTTCCACTGGTGAAGGCGAACTTCAGCCAAGCAGTTTAGCAAACTTTGTGCATGTCGAAAATCAGTAACTTCACTAGTTTTAAAAAAGTTGCACTTTCCTAGTTGAAACACCCTTCCTGATGCATTTTGACATGTTTATGGTCCATATACTCTGTAAAATTGAAGCCTGCATTAACCCTATTCCCTATTTTTGTTAGCTCTCTCCATTCATGTGGTCGACGTTGATCGTTTGGTTGAAGAGGCCATCCAGGCTTTCAGCGACAAAGAGGCGGAAACTGAAAAGCCTGAAACGGAACAAGAACAGAATGGAAGTGGCAAGAATCAGAATGTAAGGCTCTTTTAAGCTTACCTATGGTGCAAAATAAATATGGTACACCACGTTTTGGAACAATTATCACTGTCCCAACTCTTGCCTAAGCCACCGAACAAGCACTTTGTCAGATGATTTTGCTTTGCTTTCAATTCCTCCACCTCTGTCTAGTAATATACAGTTCCTACAAATATAGCAGGACTACGGTTTAGACCAACACAAACTTCACAATATAGAGACTTAGTCTACATATACTATCAGTAAGTGTTGGCGTGTTTCGGCTAACTCACAGTATCATATCCAAGGCCTAAACTGACCAGGATAAAAGATGTTATTGGCACCCTCGAACATAACTCTCTGATTCTCAAGGAATCAGTGGAAACAGATCTAACCCTTTTGCTTGGTCACTCTTGCATGCCGAAGGTAAACACAAGAAAGATATGAAAATGCATTTTCAAACATTCATTGAAATGATCGTATTCTTGCAAAGAAAGTGTGAGCTGCGATTATTAGAAAGATGATACATATTACTGTAATCAGCATTATTAGAATGGTAAACATTATGAAAAATTAAACCATGTTAATTGTTACTAATGTTTGTTTACTCTTATCTGTATCTAATACTATACTAAAGAGAGAATAGTGGGAGTACCCTCTGCCAGATCAATTGGGATAGCCTCACCCCCATATCTTGTTCTTAGGTGTCAAAAAGCCGGATAAGTGTAAAGGGTTATCTTTATTAGCAGGTTGGAGGTCGGTGTCAGCAGGGCTACATCTCAGTCACAGCAGTTCCAGATAATCCCAACGTGGAAGTGCTCCTCTCACTGAGCCTTAGCATGGAAGCTGTTTATATAACAAAGAACTGTCTGTGGCAGAGGCACAGAGCAGCTCTTTTGGTTTTCTCTAGCTAAAATTAAGTGTCTCCTAACAAGCACAGAAAGAAAGGAAGCAATAGCATTGCGTCCTTAGTGTATGATCCTGGAACTAACTGTACAGACTATAGGGCGTCAATGCTTATCAGAAATGCACATTCATTACATTGACACGTTAGCAGAAAGTGTGTAAAAATTCACCACGAGAAAGATGTCAACCAAAGAAGGGGAATCTAAAATGGAGACTGTAGGAAACTGGGTTATTAGTTGTGTGGCCTGCAAGAGTAATAGGTCTACAATTGACCTTACTGGGAACCAAGCAACCCCCCTTTGACTCTCTCAAAGGAACGAGGCAGAGCAGTCCAAGGCCTAGGAGGTAGTGTGGGCTTGTAAGCGCCATTCACTGGCACGCAATAATAGCACTCAATAAATGATTGTCCAGTCAGTACTTTTTCTTTAGAAAAGGCAAAGTGCATTTATTACACACACACCACTAAATACTATGGAATAATCAACAAATATGTACATCGACAGATGGAAATTACCATTTATGACATTGCATAACCACCTTTGACTCCCGAAAGGGCTCACACAAACATATCAAGTGAGCCTATTGGTTGTGTCAAGGTTCAGGAGCAACAAACCACATGTTGAAATCATCATTTTGTACTTAAATGCAATAGTCAAAAATCATAATCATAATCCTGCATGAGTGCACTTACTAATGCTAACAAATATTGGGAGCAGTAATCATTATACGAACCAATAAAGCATTTATAATGACTAAAACCTGTGTTTATTTAGTTTTAATACATTGTTAACCATCAGGCTGCAATTATAAAGCAACCCCAAGAGAGCATCACATTATAATGACATTGCATTTCAACCATACACTTAGCCCCTAGAGGGCACTTCAAGTCATGTACTTTGTTTACTCACATTGAGGTATTTTAAGCCATCATGCCTGTAACCATACATATAACTACTAGAGAGCACAGCACTCCTACCTTTAGAGCAAAAGCTCCAGCCTTGGGCGTGCCTACAAATATGCTGGCAATCCTGGGGAGGTTAGTGTTTTTGAGTCCCACCCAACTTAGAGCGGGGACTCCAAGTCCATTTTGAGGTAAGGCTGTGCACTTCCTAAAGTTGTTGTTGGTGACCCCACCGTCCTGGGGCCACCACAAAGGGAGAATCATCCAGATTGAGGGCAAAAACAGTCAACCTTGATCCAGCCTGCAGAGCATTATGGGACGCTCCTTTGGTAGCAGTGAATATTTTATTATCATTTCTCCTGCTGAGCTGGGAGAGCTGTGGTCGTGGTTTCCTTTGCTTTTCTGCTTTTTGTTTCTCTTCCGGCCTCGTGCCACCCCTTTTTGTTTACTTCAGGGTTCCCAGTCCCACCCAGACACCCCGCATGTATGGATCCATGTTGGGGGACAGCCCAGTGAGCCCATCCCTGGCTGTCCCTGCCGGCTCCCCTCATGGGCAGCACTCCAGCGTGCTGCCACTGGAGCTGGCAGCACTCTTCTTGCCAGCCCGCTCCTGCAGGCAGGTGCGTTCGACTGTGGCTCGACTCCCGTTCCCCCCCAGTCACGTGGAGCGGGGCGGGCCGGCCACGCAGGAGAGTGTGGCAGCACTACCCCCTCGCTCCTGACACCATCGGGGTCAAGGAATGGGGTCCTGGGCCCCCTTCCCGCGATCGCAGGGAGCACTTTCAGGTTTTTCTTTTCCTGGCTGCATCAGGGCTCCAGGGATGGGGTCCCGGCCCACTAAAACAGAAAAATGCCAGGAGATGGGGACCCTGGGCAAAGAAATGGCCCCTCTTGGCAGTATTTGGAAACTTCCTCCTTGTGCCATCCCTCGGGCCCCGGCCCACCCCAGGGGAATTTTACTGGCCTATCAATGGAGCCCCATGAGCTCTGAGGCACGAGGGATCATAGGTCATCAAACTTTAAAAAGCCATAACCCATGAGCAATCCTTCTCACTTCCAAAGTCATGATCAAGTAGCTGGTTCTCCTGGCTCTCTGTGCCAGCTCTCCTCCTGATCTTGGTTTCTGGGCGCATAAAAGTACAGGGCTTTCCCCCAACTGGTCCTCAGGTTGTGCAAGGGGGGCAACCTCACTGGCCCTTGGGGAGACCCACTGGTCCTGGGGTCAACTGGTTAGAGTCCTTGGTCCTGAGTTGGGGTCAGAGGGTTCCTCCTTCAAGTTCTCCATGGTGGTCCCAGGATCCAGCAGCAAAGTGTAGAAAAATCCTCAGGCAAGAGAGAGGCTCACCCTTGTGGAAGGGAAGAGGAAGGTTGCAGAAGTCAGGCACCTCTGGCCAATCCAAGGGTGCCACAACACCTTTCCACCCTTGTCTCAACCGTCCTGCACAGCATGCTGGAACAGCCCAAAATGTCCTCATCCAGGAGTCAAGATCACATCTGCTCCTGGGGTCTCAGCTCCGCCCCTCGCTGACATCACTGCCAGGGCCTTGCAAACCAAAAGTTCAAAGAGAGCCCCCCTCCTGGGTAGGCTTCAGTTCTCTGGGCTCTCTCCTTGTTTCAGTGGGCTTGGGCTGGCCCATCCCTGGTACAGTGTGACAGCTGAGTGATTGATGCAGATCATCCCGCCCCACCCCTTTCCACCTCCGGAGCTGGGTGAAGTACTGTTATTTGCTCCCTTTGTGTGGGGAAACCTTTGTTCCTTCTGCTGGAGAGAACTGTAATTAACGGGGCTGGGCACAGCAGGGTGACAGAAGGCATGGGCTCTGATCGATCCTGAGCTTAGCCAGAAAAATATGAAAACTCTGTATGACCCATAAAGTGTACAGATATCATTTTCAAAATGATTCAAGACATCAATGGTCTCTGTAGGCCAAAGGGAAGTAAAACTGCTCTCTAAAGCGGTTCTCTCCCTATGTGTATAATAAAGTGTCACTACAGACAAAACAGTATATCACACTGACTTTCCCTATTAAGTGTGCACTACCATTACAAGGCTTATCCCAGGCCAATATCTAATCCTGCAGAGTCCCCATTGCGCCAGGATACCTGTGTGCAATTACCAGGCTGTACACGACATCAGTCTCACACGCGCAGCCCGCAAACGTGTGCACACGCGTGTGGACCAATGTTCAATCACATGCAACCAGCCAAGGGCCCCTTCCCTTGCTGCATCACAGCAACTTTATTCTAAAAGGCAGACACTGGCGGTAAACACGTGCAGTCCATTTGCCATGTGATTACCGTGTGTGACACACATGTAGTGAGTCTCACCCACAGTTAAAGTCCAAAACTGGGTGATCCAAAAAGCAAAAAGAAAATCCAGGCGTAATGAATGGATGAAACCCAATTGCAACAGAGACTATATGCGGGCCATGTGACACCCTCCCCTTGGTCAGGAAGGACACTCATTACTAAAAGCTAGAAACTCTAAAAGCATTTAAAAAGCATAGCATTATGCGATATAAAACTTTCCTAATATCAATCAATCAATCAGGATTTGTAAAATGCTGCAAACCACCCGTGAGGGTCTGAAGGGGCTGAAATTGCTAGCCACTTCGTGGTGCTCTGTTCATTCGAACAGCCATGTCTTGAGTTCTTTTCTGAATTCCCAGCGCGATGAAGTGGTCCTAAGGTTCAGGGGACAACAAGCTTCCAGAGGCCTTTCCCTGCAACTGCCCAGCTAACCAGTACCAGCTCGACCTGCATTGGATCCTGCTGCTGGCCTCTGCTGGAGTGTGTGCTAACCCCCAAGTGGTGCCTGCCAGGTTCCGGACCCATGGGCTTGTGTTAGAGTGTAATCCTCCTGTCCCTAAACTGTAAACAGGAGGACTTAGAAACTTTTTGCTAACATTCTTCCCGGAGAACCTACAGAGACCAGGGACCACCGTCAAAGTCATAGGCATTGAGTCGCCAGTCAGATTCACCTTGCCAGTTTGCTCTGCGGAAGGAGATCCAACTTCCATAAAGGTTTCTACGTTTTGAACATTTCTACGTTTTGAACGTGGAGGGCTTCACTGGTACTGACGGTAAGCCACCCAGGGATTTACATTTTCTGGACCCTGTTCTCTGCTGAAGTTGTTCTGCACATAATTTATTTACAATACAGTGAGTCAAGGGCTGTAGCGAAGTTGAAAGTCATTAAATAAATTGCAATTTAAAAAGCCTGCAAACTACTAAAAAATTAGTAAAACCAATTTAAAAAGAAAAAAGGCCAACTCAGTATGTCGATGAGGTGTCCATACTACAGGACAGTAGCTCTAAAGATTTAGCCATATCCAGAAAATCATTTGGGTCTTGGAGGGAACCCGCATCGCCAGATGACAGATCCACAGTAGCCTGAAGAGCAAGTCCCAAAGAACAAACCTGGTCAGTACCAGCCTCATCAGCAGAAGCCAAAGACAGAGGTGCCAGAAGTGTGGCCTCAGAGGAGGAGCCAGACAGCATGGATCTTGGAGCAGAAGCATTCATCCAAAGTGACGCAGGCAACTCATAATAAGTATCTTGCAGCAACGGTATTAACTTAGGACAACACTGGAGGCATACCCTCAGTGGATACATCAGCAGATCCATATCCATAATCTGCACCAATTGCATAGCAAGGCATATGTCTAGTGGGCACTCAGAAGAGCACCAGATGAAGTCCGCCCAACACCGTTTCGGTGTGGGAACCAACCGACCGTAGTTCGGCGGTTCCGCACACTGTATTATGATGCGACCGCACATGGTGCGGTTGCAAACTCCCATTTCTCTATGGGAGCGAGCAGTTTCCGCCTGCAGCACAGGCTCCCATACAGAAATAGGAGTTTGAGTAAATTCTTGCGCCGTGTGGCAGGCACCTCATGGTGCCAGCCACACGGTGAAGGAATTTATAGGGGAGCGCCATAGGTGCCCCCCACGCCCACAATCGGAGGCCGTGGAGGGAAGGGGGCCCTGCTAGGGGCCCCCAAAGTCGCTTTCCAACAGGCTCTCCATGTTGGAAAGCCCGACATGGAAAGCCTGTTGAAAACCAACATCATAATCCCTACCTAAGCGATTATGCAGTAGTTTCTGGCTGGCTGACGGGCTCCTTGAGCCCGTTGGAAGCCGGTTGGAAGCCGGTCGGATTGACCGGCCGGTTTAAACTCCGACCGACTTCTTTGTAATAAGGCGGTCAGACTTTAAACCATGGATGTGGGTCGGAAGGCCTTCGACCTCGCAGCTTACTCAAGTTGTCAGGCATTTTGTTATGCAATGTTTTATAGGTTAGGGAGACCGCTCCCTTCCCAAGGTCTTCTGTCAGCAACCACCCTTCCAATGGAGCGAACTCCCGAATGCCCTCCCCAGGTAATTCCTTGGCCTGCCAGGCGTGCAGTATCTGTGCAAATTGGTTATCGTTCATTCCGTACTCCTGTTGCATCGAAGAGAATGGCATAATGTCTCCATTCTCTAACAGGTCACCTATCTTGGAGATCCCAAAGAGATCCCAGGAATCAAATCCCTGTAGCTTCTGCATCTCCGGGAGCCAGTTCCCCTCCCACAAGGGCGTTTCCTGTGTGGGTTTACAATACCAGCCCAGGCATTTTATGGCTTTTCTCCAGGCTGCTATGGCCACTTGGGTGGCCAGGAGAT
Source organism: Calotriton arnoldi (assembly GCA_963921515.1). Classification (NCBI taxonomy): domain Eukaryota; kingdom Metazoa; phylum Chordata; class Amphibia; order Caudata; family Salamandridae; genus Calotriton; species Calotriton arnoldi. The sequence goes on along the minus strand of CAWUFW010003856.1, from coordinate 1,333,156 downwards.
GGCCCTGGCCCCCTAACTCTGAGAATATTTGTATGTTCTGTAGTCCAATGTTTGTCTGCAAAATCAGGATGAATTAAATCGTACAACAGAATAACCTGTTGCGCATAATCTGGTATGTATGTTCTACCAATGTTTATAAATCCTAAAAGTTATTGTAGCTTTTTAAATGTATTTGGTGGTTGTAGAAAAGCACACTTCTCTAGGAAGTGTGGTGCAAGGTTTTTGCCTTCATTTGATAATTCATATCCTAGAAATAGGATGCTAAGAAAAGCATATGTTGATTTTTGGAAATTAAATTTATAGCCATGATCAGCGACTCCCAAAATTATTCAATCCACTCTGGCCGAATGTATTTAAATCATCATCTGTAAGGTAAATGTCAACAACGTAAGAAAATGCATCAGAGTCATTTTCTTGAAGAATTGATGCTGCACGGGCAACAAACAGACTTGGACTGTTCTTATACCCCTGCGGGAGCTGACACAATTTTCTTTGCATCCCTAAAGTGGTAAACACTGTCAAATCTCTGCTTTCATGCACTATATTTTGACAACAATAGCCATTGGAAATGTCCAATGTAGTTTTGTATTTTTTACAAACAATGTTGTTCATCGAAGTTTTGCTGTGGGAACATGCATTGCAAAGGTGCGTGTATGACTGTGTCTTTAGTTTAAGACTATGCAATAGGAATGATCCAATTTAGCTGCATGAAATAAAGTATTATTCATAGGAGAGATTATAATAGAATTTTGCCTGCATGGGCGTTTAGCTTCAAGTTTAATAGGGTATTGTTGTTGTACTTGCTCGCTGGACCCTACGGGTATAATGTGATAAGGCGAGGCCTTATAATGCTGGGGCTTGTGCAAGAGCCCATTCTCTGGTATACACATTCTGTGGCATATGCATGTTTACTTCCTCAAAAGCAAGACTAGAAAAGGATGATAATATTACATACTCCCTCTGTGGCACTTTTCTAACAAACTCGGGCGACCAATCTACCTCAAACTAGAGAATATCATAAGCATTTGTCATATTCTTCCAGAATATTACTTTAATAGTACGCTGTATATCACCCTTAATCTGGATGTCTAAATCATAAAGTCTATCAGGAGGGTTGAACTGCTGATCTGGAGTTTCAACTTGAATATATTCAGTAGTTGGTCTCACCACCAGAAAATCTTAAAGAATCTGGTGATTTATCTTGACCTCTGCTGCACTTTTGAGCGAAGATTTCATCCACGTCTTGTTCAGAAGAAGTGTCCTGAGTATTTGAGGCATATTTAGCGGAATTCCTGGCACTTTCTTCTTTTTTTTTAAAGTGTGTTTTTTGTAGTGGAACTTTCTCTTCCTTTTTAGGTCGAGCCTAGAGTAGCGCGCAAGCGGTGCTCTGGCGAAGACTTTATGTAGGGGCTTCAAAAAGCTGACCAGACGCTCGTGCGTCATGGCCTTTTCCGTGCGGTTACCCGCACGGCCGCCATGTGTTTTCAATTATCGCGCCCGGCGGCCGTGCGGGTAACCGCAAGCAAAAGGCCATGGTGCACGAGCGTGTGGGCACTCCTGCTGCTCGCAAGCGCGCGCACCACTCGCATGCTTGTTTTTTTTCCTTGACGACGCTGCAGCGGCTTGGAGCTGCCTTCCGCCTGGACTTCGCATGTTGACACCTCATCTCCCATGGTGCGCTTTTATTGTAATTATTTAACCCTTAAAATAGGTCCCCCGAGGTTCATGCACAGTGGTTTCCCTCCCATGCAATGCCAGTCCCTTTTACCTGAAATAATGCAATGTGTATGTTGTCGTCTCAGATCATGTTTATGAGTGTGTGCGCTCGTGAGTGACGTCACGTGAGTCCCTGAACTCCCGGTACCTACGTTTCAGTGATTTTCTTAAATACATCTCAGCGTGTCTTTCTGTCGGGGAAGGGGCGGTGCTAAACCACTTCGCGCAGTGCTCCATGGGAGGTGGTGGAGAAGCAAGAGGAGGGGTACCCCACGTACGAGAGGGGAACTACCGTGATGATTAGGAGGTGGCGCAGGGTGTCCCCGTTAATGTTGGGGGAGGGGTTGTTACTCGGGCGTCAATCCTTGAGTCTCCTACGATGGATGAAACGAGCAAGCCTGACCAATTTTGTGACTTTGGGTTTTCCTTACCTACCCATCTGGTGTCAGAGCCCCTCCTTCTACCGTAGAAGAGCCTCATCTCTCCTCCCAGTGGCGCTGACTTTCACCAATGGACGAGCAGACTTTTATTTCTAAAGGGGATATAATTCAGCGCGCGGGCAACAGGCCTGCTCATTTAGAGTGCGACTGCCCCTCGGTGGACTGAAGCGATGGCACTTCCCGTGCTGAGCATTAAGTCTGTGTTACGACACCATGTCCTACAGCAAGCAGAGCGAAGACTGTATGCTGCCAGCGGCCTGCCCAAGGGGCGGCACCTGCTCTCTGCACAGGGCTGGTGTGCTCATTCCGTCCCGCCCTTGTATCACCAGCTTCTTGGCTTATTTACGCCTCCATATGTTTTTTTTTCGCTTGTCAACACTGGGCGAGTGCCAGTCTTGTTTATGATGAGGTCAGAGGAGCATTGCGAGTTCTTTTTCGGTTTCACGTACTCTTCTTGTCTGTTTTCCCCTCCTCCCACTCTCTCTAACTTTCTGTCTGAAGAGTCCTGAAAGGAACGAGAAGGACGTATATCAGAATACTGATACCTACCAGGCTGTTTAATTATATCACGGTTTCCTAAATTATAACATTTTTCAGTGGAGTCCTGTTGGGGAGATCTACTCCATGTTTTCTGGTTTTCTATTTTATTATTTCTATCTCAGCATTTTTTTAAAGACTCAGTCGTCTGCTTGGTGGTATCTGTATTAGATTTTGTTTCAAGTTGTGGCTTACCATGCCTGGTTCCCAAATGATCACGACCTATTGAAGCATAGGTCTCAGAAATATTTGTAGGTAGTTTGCGTTCCTGATCCGCAGCCGAATGCTGCCTCCCCTTTAATGTTGCTTACAATCATTGAGGATACCGTGGCAAGACAGCAATTGATGGGGTACCATGTGTTATGGCATATATAGCAGCAAAGACAGTACCCAAAGTGGCACAATCTTCAACTTGGGGAACCATACCAACACATAGTTAGAATTCAATTGTTTTCTTGAGGGTCACATATTGGGAAAAACTGCTTCAAGCTGATTTGTTTTTTGTGCAATCTAAAATGGAATTTCCTCCTGTTTGGTAAGGATTTTACCCATAATAGTATTAATAGTCACTGGACTAATAGCAGGCACAGCTAACTGTGGCTGCCCAGCTTGAACAGCCCTTGCTGGGGCAGTAGTGATTATATGCATAACAAACTGCATTATACCTCTATATAGTCTAACTAAATGTGTGTAGATAGTAAGCACCTCATGATTATTTCATGCATTTGGATATGCTTTGTAGCCACCTAAGACTAGCCAGGTTGCCCTGTCATTACTAACCCTGGGCGTAAAACTCTCAACCCCCTTTGACGGGCCAATTGTTCACTAAGTCTGCATTCCCATTTATTTTACTCCTCAAAAATGCATAGATGGACGCATGCATATTGCATACACCAAATTGTTGGCTGGTTGCTGCTGATGTGCTGATGAGTTGCTATATTACTCACTCACTAACAAACTACAAAAGGTTCTACTAAGGACTGGAGTCAGCAGCACTTGACGGAGGACGCGTTACACCACGGACTGCTAAAAAATTACCAACTAATACTAAGTAACTAAACTACCTACCTACCACCACTATCTTAGTGACAGGACAAAGGAGAGGAGTCTCTCTAGCATTACCTAACATAAGTTTTCTAAACTCTCTTACATAATCTTGCATGTAAGCAGCAGCATTCTTGCTATTTGGGAAAAAAATAATATTCGCAGTAACACAGAACAGAACACACAATAGTGCTATAATTAGCTACTCACCAAGCCCCACGACCTCAACATCTAGCAGGTCCAGCAGGTCCTGCTCCCGGTCCAACATGTCGGGCCACCGGTGAGTCAGCTGGTTGTGGGTGCGCCGGACCTCAGAGCAGCGAAACACTGCTCGGCGCACCCTCGCCCACCGGCGGTGACGTTCCTGGGTAGTGTAGCCGGCTCCAGGCCTGCCACCTGCTGCCAAGGTTAAGGGGAGGTGGCGCTGTACAAAAAAAACAAGGGCGGCCACCTCCACCTCTGAGAAGAGGGCACTGGGCTGCACCCATTCCGGGCGCCATCTTCCGCAAGCAAGGCGGCTCTTAGTCGCACTAGCCTTGGCCTGCCCCTTCTTACTAGCCTTAGCCATTGTTCTGGTGGGGGGCAGAAAAAGAAATGTAGAACTAAAAAATAAAGTCGGGAGAAGAAGTAGGAAAGTAAAAAAAATAAAAAGCAAGTAATAGAAAACAGTACAAAAACGCAGTAAAAGTAGAAATAAAACGCAAAATATACACTTAGGGAGAGAGAGGGATTAATAAATAAGATCAGAAAAACAGTGTAAGAAACAAAGGATTGAAAAGATTGGAGAGGAATGAAAAACAGGCCCCAGAACCATGCAAAGAGTAGAAAAACAAGATGGCCGCACCCATTGGCGACCGCGTGGTGAAGTTTGCGCGATATTTCCCCCCGAACACGCAATCCGCGTTGCCGAACGTCAGAAACATCTCGCAAGCATGTGCGAGCATGCTAAACAAGCAACTCCGAATGCTCGCGGAACTCCAAGTAGCGTTACAGAGTTTTTTACCGCTTCGCGTTGGTTCGCACTCCGCCCGGGCTTAGTCATTACTGAGAGGACCCAGTCTTACATGTTGGAGTGTGTGGGGAAGGGCATCTTGGAACCAGTTCTGATGTTCCTGGTATGTTAATGGTATCTCTAAGTATTCATAAGGTCTATATGCAGCCAGAACTGCTACATCAGTGCAGCCGTGGCCTGTGCAGGTAAGAGCGGTAGGGTCGGATGGGGGGATTTGGACGGACGATGACGAGGGAAAATTAATTACTTATTTAATTTTCCCTCGTCATCTTCCGTCAAATTCCCCCCCCCCCCCCGGCCCCACCGCTCTTACCTGCACAGGCCGCGGCTGTCTCAGTGTATATATGAAATGTACGTGTATTGGCATCTACTACAGGAAAATTAACCCAGGAATAAAAAGCCTCACATCTATAAGCTTCATGTGCCTCAACCATGAAGGTAGCATCTCCCCCACCATTGATGAGCCCATGTGCAAGTAAATGTGTAGTAACAGCCTGTCTACAATTAACAGGAATATTAACTGCTTGTTGTAGGAAAGTACTCCTTTTGGCATGGTTGCCTCCCACTTTTTGCCTGACTCTGATGCATTATTGACAGAGTGTGCACTGGGTTCCTGCTAACCAAGTTCCCAGTGCCTGTGTTCTTTCCCAAAACTGTACCTTTGTTTCCACAATTGGCACACCGCTGGCCCACATATAAGTCCCTTGTAAAAAAGTACCAGTAGTACCAAGGGCATTGTGACCAGAGAGGGTCTCTAAGGGCTGCAGCATGTATTGTGCCACCCTAAGAGACCCCCTCACCAAACACATGCACACTGCCACTGTAGCCTGCATGTTTTGGTGCAGATAAAAGTGAAGAGTCGACCTGGCACACATCCCTGTGTGCCATGCCTGCTAGCACTGCAAGAGGCATAGGTAAGCCACCCCTACAGCAGGCCTTACAGCCCTAAGGCAGGGTGCACTATACCTCATGAGAGGGCATAACTGCATGAACAGATAGCAGATATGCCCTTATAGCGTCTAAGTCCATTCTTAGATATAAGTGAAGCCATACTGAGTACATTGACTGGGAGCTTGTCACTACGAGTTCCATAGCTCCATGATGTCTTCACCGAATTCTAAGATGTTTGGTACCAAACATCTCAGAATAATGAGCCCACACTGATGCCAGTGTTTGATTTATTAATAAATGCACTTAGAAGGCACCTCAGAGGTGCCCCCTGCAAACCTACCAAACAAATACTGTGTGCCTGACTGGTCTGCACCAGCCTGCCATCTCTAGACATGTTTCTGACCCCCTGAGGTGGGAGCCTTTTGCTCTCGTGGGTCAAAAACAAAGCCTGCTCTGGGTGGAGGTGCTTCACACCCACCCCAACGCAGGAACAGCATAGAACGGTGGTGAGCCTCAAAGGCTTCCTGCCCTTTGTTATGCTGACCAGGGCCCCTCCAGCTAGGGGAGACCAAGCCCCACTTTTGGCTTCAAGGTCGGCGGGAAAATTAGTAAACAAGAGAGGTGTATCCCCTCTCAGCTAGGACCACCCCTAAGGTGCCCTAAGCTGAAGTGACCCCCTCCTTTGAAAATCCTCCATATTGTTTTGGAGTATTCTGACCAATAGATTAGGGATATGTCCCCTCCCCAGACGAAGTGGACATACAAAGGGTGTAGTCACACTAAAGGTTAGTAGCCAATTGGCTACTACTTTTTAACCCCTGTAACGCCCCTAAATTGAATATTTAGGGGCACCCCTGAACCTTAATCCTTAGGTTACCGATGATCTACGAAGAAGTGGACAAAGAAGAGCCGTACATCAGCGAAGACTGAAGACACCAACTGACTTGGCCTCAGCCCTACTGACCTGTCTGCAGCCCTCAAAGACCCTGCTACAGAAGAGCGACTCATACCGCACCCCAGCGACTTCCAGAACCCTAGGAGGACTGCCTCCCTTCTAAAAAGACTCGATCACCTCTGCACCCGACGCCTACGGCCCGAGTCCAAGAGGCCCACCGATCCAGGAAAGGTTCCCCAGTGATCCTGAGCAAGAGTCCCTCATGGGTTGACCCTTGCCGGACTCCACGTCGACGCCTGCAGCCTCTGCACAACAACCCTCCCCAGCCACAACCACACTGGTAAGCTGACTTCTGACACCAAAGGACATCCCTGCACCCGGAGCCCGTTGGCCTTGGGGAGATCGACCGACTGTGTCCCGGCGCTCCAGCAAATCCCAACTTACCTTGCAGCTGTAGGTTTCTTCCGTCCAGCCCCCTGGCCTGAGCCTGCAGTCATTTGCCGATTTCAAGATTCTTTATTTGTTTGCATTGGGCCCCCGGTGCTGTGTTGGCACTCTGCACCCAGCCGCCTCTGTGCCACTGAGGGTGTAAATTTGTTGCTGCCTTGTGGCCCCCCCCCCCCAAGTGCTTACCTTAACCTCCAGAGACTGGGTTACCAAACCGTTCTACTTACCTGTAAGTAGTACCACTTCAATTAACCCCTTTCTCCATTGAATAACATTGGCACCAGATCCCAAGTTTAACCTCTGCACCCGGCCACCCGGGTGCCGCTGGTGGTGCAGTGAGGTCACTTACCTGAACCTTGCCTGGTACGGATTCTTCATCCAAAACTCAATATTGTGAATCGTTTACTTACCTACATATTGCTGATTGTGTTTTCTCCCATAGGATAACATTGTACTGAATGAAAAATGCACTGCGTCCACGTTTTACATCGAAAGACGGTGATATTGCAAAACGTATTTTGCTACACCAAAGTATGTTTGATTCTCTAAAACAAATAAACTAAAAGTAATATTTTTACAAACCGTTGGTCCCAGATCTAGTCATTGAGTGTGTGTGATCATTTCTTGCCTGTGTGTGTACAACAAATGCTTATACAGCCCTGTTGTAGGAGGCTGGCTTAGTATATGTTGCACACTTATTTTAAGTGAAGCACCTTGCACTAATCCAGACAACCCTTATGGTTGATTAAGTGTAACCCTGGGCGGAGTTCGCGGAGTTGCACTACGCGGAACACCGCAAAGTGCAAAAAAAACTCAGTCGCACTACGCAGAGCTCCGCGATCTCCGCGTAACGCGGAGTGCAGAAAACTCTGCAAACTCCGCGAGCGGAGCAGAGTTCACCGCCCAGGGTTAATTAAGTGGTCTTAGTCAACCTTAGAAAGCCCTCTAATTGGTAGCTGTGAAGAGCAGCCTTCACGTTAGTTCAGAAGGAGTGTTAAGCAGCTTGTTTTACCAGATCTAATCATGTAGTGTAGGTTAAACGAAAAAGAACCACACAGTGTAGTTATAAAAATAAGTCTGTTTATTACACAACACTCACTAACACATTGGCATATCTCCTACCCAGAGATATTAACACAAATGCACAAGAATACTTCAATTGCAAGAGGCAAGTAAGCACAATACAAAGTGGTCTCCAGAGGGAGACCTAGCCATATACTAAGAAAGTGGAATGTGAACTGTGACCAAAATCGGGACTTGGACCAGGAGACTCAGAAAAGCTGGAGACACAAGGACCCACCCAAGGTAAGCACCCAGGAACCCCACGGAGGCTGTGTGCAGAGTGGAAACACAGCCGCATACTCAATTGAAGTCAATGGAAAAGTCGTGGTTGCAGTTTGGAACCAGGATACCTACACCAGGGAAGCCGGGTGCATAGGTGCGAAGTGATGTCGGAAACCGCTGTAGACCGCAATGGAGGACTAAAGAAAAGATGCTGCTGGCGAAGACTGTGCAAGAGTCTGGTGGAATCCAAGGGTGGAGTCTTGAAAAGAAGAACCTGCAGGCTGAGGGTACAGAGCCTATGCCATTTGGGGTGACCAGGAGGCACTGAAGAGCAATGACCAACAATGACGGAAGATGCAGGAGTGATGACAGTGACCTTGTTACTGCAACTGTGAGGGCTAGGCGATGCCGTGGAAGACCAAGAGCCATTTACAAGGTGTCCCATGTCAGATGTCGAGAACCAAGGGATTGATATCTGGCGGGAGCACCAAAAAAGCCTTGGCAGCAGCAACAGATGTGAAAAACGATGAAGGAGCAACATGGGGACCAGCAAGGTCCAAGGGGCTCACCAAGTGCAGGAGAGTCAGAGCAGGCGCCGAGCAAACAGGGGAGCCCACTGAAGCAGGAGAAGACCCTCAATAGGACCCACAGGCCGAAGGCACAGGAGTCACAAGAGGACCTCGAGCAGCTCACCAAAGATGACAGCCTACGGTGCGGAGGATCCAGTGAGGACAAAGATCTTGGCAGGAAGAGATGCTGGAGCTTCTTGTAGCCCGAAGATCTTTGGAGTGCATAGCCAACAAGCTTTGGCAACTGCAAGTCGACGCAGTGCACAGGGGTTCAGTCCCAGCGGTTCCGACGAGGGATACTGGCCTCAAAATTGCAGAGGACAGGTCAAGCCTCGAGGGACTTGCAGAACCACCACCTGTGTTGCTGAGCCTTTCAAAGTCTGTAGGACATCAGGAGCAGCAGACTGGTCAGCTTTCTTACGGTGCCTTCAGATGCAGGGGAGTAACTCCTTCACTACAAGGGAGATTACTTTGGGTGTCCTTGATGCCCACAGGTCTGTTGAAGATCCTGGAAGAAGCACAGACACAGACGACGAAGACTTGTAGAACAGCAAGACCAGTAGCAGCAGCAGTAGTTTCCTTGATGCATTCTCGGTTCCAGGGGAAGTCCAAGTGTCCAGATGGTTGAAGAGTGACCTGGTTTCAGGCTTGAGTCTTGTCTCACGACTAATCTGAGGACCCACCCACAGGTAAGCTCTTTTATACCCTAAGAAATGGATTAGGATGACTCAGGGGGCCCTCCCAGAGGAGGGGCTGGACAGAGGGGAGGATACTTCCATGTCCTTTGCCCAGTTTCACACCAGAGCGAGAGCCAAGGGCTCCCAGAACTGGTTCTAACTAAAGTATGCAAGGAGGGCACCAAATGTACCTAACAAAGCAATCTGGTGGCGCTGGCAAGAGCCCCCACCCCAGCCCAATACACTGAGTCCCGTCTAGGAGGTGGTCACACCTCCCTGTGACAGAAAACCTATTGTTCTATCTTCCCCTACTCGAGCTCAGCTCAGCAGCATGAGGGCAGAATCGTGTCTGAGGTCGACAGAAGCACTAGTTTGCTGGCAAACCAGGAGTATTGGGGGCTTCCCGGAGGAGCCCCTCCAGTGCATGGAATCATACCTCCAACATTGGTAATGGTGTTTGGGTATGATTCCAACATGTTTGATACCAAACATACCCAGGTTCAGCACAGCCACTATACAGTTAACCATTGCGTAATGGTGCATGGCCACTATATGTATCAAAATGGCTGACCGCACTTACAAAGCCTAGAGAATCGACTCTGGGGATTTGTAGGGGGTATCCGGCTCATGCAGGGGTACCCTCACACTTATACCTTCAGGATTAAAATGCCTGCCTTAGGGGTGACTTATAGGTTTTAAGTCTAGTGACCTCCGATATAAGAAAAGTTATATCTGTCTTATCTGTTGTAAGTTGTGCTAGCACCAGCTTACACAGGCTGCAATGGCAGGCCTGTAGTCACAGTTTGAGTTGTCTCTCATGGGGAGCATAATACATGCTGGTGCCCAGGGTAGGCCCCTGGTGTACCTATGCCCTGGGTACCTCAATATCATACACAAGGGACTTATAGGGGTACACCAGTAGCCAATTGTGGAGGTACAGAAGTACTTACCATTGTCAAATGTAGGGAGGAAGCACGGTGACTGAGGTCCTGATTAGCAAGATCCCAAGCAGACTAGTCAAAAACACACTAACACCAGGCAAAAGTGGGGGTAACCATGCTAGAAGGATCCTACCTTCCTACACCTCTGATAAGCCTAACTGCTCACCCACCCTACGACAAAAGAGAGCATTAGTATTATCTACTTTAGCCTCTGGGGATCCACTGGACTCTGTGCACACTATACCTTACTTTGGTGTAGTATATACAGAGCCAGCTTCCTACACTTGCGCTATGTTCTACAATGGAATCCAGAGAAAGGAAGCACTATAGTAGGGTAATCCTTTTAAAAGTTCAAGCTCGAACAACCTACAGGTATAAATAGGTGCTTCCTATTAAGCTGAAGAGGATGAATCCTTTTCACCATGGACGTCTCCATGTAGATGTGAAAAAGAAGGCTTGGACACATGCGAGAAAACTACTCAGGAGACCCATTAAACAAGTACCTGACCTAAAACGCTGGTGTTGTCCTGTTATATGGTTCCAACAAATATAGCAGGACTGTGTGTTAGACCAACAGGAACTTCACTATATAGAGACTTAGTCCATATATACTATCAGTAAGTGTTTGCATGTTTCGGCTAGCTCACAGTACTACATCCAACCCCTAAACTGACCAGGGTAACAGATGTTATTGGCCATCTCGAACATAACACTCTGATTCCCAAGGAATCAGTGGAAACAGATTTAACTCTTTTTTTTTTTTTTTGTCACTCCTGCATGCCCAAAGTAAACACAAGAAAGATACGCAAATGCATTTTATTGAATAATCATTTCCTTGCGAAGAAAGCATGACCTGCAATTATTAGAAAAATTAGGCATATAACTGTAATCAGTATTATTAGAATGGTAAAGAATATGAACAATTGAACCATGTTATAGCCTACCGGCCATTAAAGGCCCGCTCCACCGTTAAAGGGCCGAGCCGAAGGCGAGGGCCTTTAACAAGGGAGCCGGACTTTAATGGCCGGTATAGCCCAGCTACGAAGGGCTATAAGGCTATTAGAACATTCTGCCAATAGAGGGCAGAATGTTCTAACAAATAAAACAAAGGCCTCTCAGAGCCCGAGGGGGTTTTAATCCCCTCATGCTCCGAGAGGCCTTTGTTCACAGCAACAGCTGTGAACAAAAGCAAATTTGGAATGTTGGTCTGTGGGTCTTTACCGGCCCCTAGAAGCATGGAGCACTCCATTGTATTCAATGGAGTGCTCCACATTCCAATGTTTTAATATAGCCTTATAGCCCGCCGTAGCAGGCTATACCGGCTATTAACGGCCCGCTCCAGCGTTAAAGGCCCGAGCCGAAGACGAGGGCCTTTAACAAGGGAGCGGGACTTATAGCCGGTACAGCCCAGCTACGAAGGGCTATAAAGCTAGTTAGAACATTCTGCCACTAGAGGGCAGAATGTTCTAACAAATAAAACAAAGGCCTTTCGGAGTTCGAGGGGGTTTAAATCCCCTCGGGCTCCGGGAGGCCTTTGTGAAAACAACATTGGAATGTTGCTTTGCGGGCCTTTACCGGCCCGTAGAAACACGGAGCACTCCATTGTCTTCAATGGAGTGCTCCACATTCCAATGTTCTAATAATTGTTAATAATGTTTGCTTACTCTTATCCAGTATCTAATACTATCCTAAAGAGTGCATAGTGGGAGTACCCTCTGCCAGATTGATTGGGATAGCCTAACCCCCATACCTTGTTCTTAGGTGTCTAGAAGTCGGATAAGAGTACAGGTCATCTTCCTTAGCAGGATAAAGGTCAGAGTCAGCAGGGCTGCATCTCAATCACAGTGGTTCCAGGATAATCCTAGCATGGAAGTGTTCCTCTCACTGAGCCTTAGGACGGAAGTTGTTTACAAAGTACTGTCTTATCACACTGTGGTAGAGGCCCTGAGCAGCTTTTTTGTTTTTTTCTAGCTAAAATGAAGCGTCTCCTAAGGAGCACAAAAGGAAAGGAAACAATGGCATTGCATTCTTAATGTACGACCCTGGAGCCAACTGTACAGACTACAGGGCTTCAATGCCTATCAGAAATGCACATACAGCATGTTGGACTTGGCCCTTTTGGCAGGTTAACCCCTGAACTTTTTGCCTGTCTCTTAGCCTTTTCCCTGTGTAGTGTTGGTGATTTTAGGCCTCTGGGCACTTTCGCACTGTGGTCCAGTGGAAAGTGCGTGCGTTCTCGGTGTACTTGTGGTAATATTGGCCTACCCTCCCATAGGAATGCATGGGGGATAAGTGTGTCCATGGTAATTCCTGGTATGAGAGGAACAGTGTGGTCAAGTCTGGTATGTATGAATTTGTGTGAATAAATGCTGCGCGCAGATTTATTATGACTGGTGTAGAAATGCCACTTTTAGAAGTTGGCATTTATGTGTGCTCTGTGTCTGCCTGCCTGATGTGAATTGCATGTCTGGCTTGTGAGTGACAGGGGCTGGGAGGTGTGTGTGGCTCCAGGAGGGGCAGGGTGAGTCAGCGCAGGGCTGAATAGAGAGATCTGCATCTAGATGGGAGGGAGGAGTTGCACCTGGGACCTGAATAGGGTCGTGCCTTCCTCCCCAATGCTGGCTCCGCCCCCTGTGGTGCGTCTGATGTCCCTAGCCTACCCTCTGAAAGGGAAGAGGAGCTTGGGCAAAACAAAGTGCTCCAAAGCTCCCCCAAACCAGTTGCATCTGGTTTTTCCCCAGCCCTGTGCTGTGTCACAAAGGAAAAGGGTGTATAAAAGAAGGGGCTGTGACCCCATGAAATTGTGCTCTGCTGTGCTGGTCCTGACGCTGGGGGCTGCTGCTGCTGGGCTCCAGGAGGAACCGCCACAAGGGACTGCCTCCCTGCTGGAGGGCCCTGTGTGCTGGCCTGCCTGAGCCCAGCCTTGTGCCCCTGGACCTTGCTTTGATTCTGGGGAAAGGGTGCTTCGTTTTGTCCCTGGACTTTGGACTTTGACTCTAGCGCCTTGGGAGCGCTTGGCTTTCATGTTTGAAGAGCGCTTTGCCCTCTGCAGCGTAGGAGCAGCGCTTCTAATTTTAGTTGCAGCACGGAGCTGCGATCATTTTTAAAAGGGGAATCCCGACGTAGGGATTCCCCCGCATTGCTGAGGTCTTGCGGGAGCCCACCCCGCATTTGTGCCTCTCTGGCGGGTGCCCACCCCGCATTGGTATTTAATTCACGGGTGCCCACCCCGCCTTTTCATCTCCTTTAGCGGGAGCCTACCCCGCATTGCCACACTTGTGAGGAGAAAAGAAATCACTGCAGCGGCCCGAGCAGGAAGACCGGCGTCTTGCCTGACCTTGGGCGGTGATAGGAAGCGGAAGTGACCGGCCGGCCGGCAGGAGGCTGCCAATTGCAGCGCGGCCGGAGACAGGAAGTTGCCGGACGTCCCGGAGTCAGGAAGCAGCCTGTCTGGAGGCGGGGCTCACGTGCCCGGTGAGAGTCCCGCGTGTGGCTGCAGAGTCCGGAGCCTCGTGGGGTCCACAAAGCTTTCCGGGTGCCAGAAGCAGCATCAGTAGGGGCCCCGAGAGGTCCCAGGAGACGGAGTCCTGCGCACCCACGTCAGAGTCCGGAGGAGTCCTGCAGAACTCGGGTGAGTGGCGCAGAGAGGGGAAAAGCAGCCTGACTGGTGGCAGGGCTCCCGTAACCACGAGGAGAGCCCCACGCGTGTCTGCCAAGTCCGGAGGAGTCCTGCAGAGCCCCGGTGAGTGGGGCTGTAGTTGCGGGCAGCTGCATCAAGGGGGCACTTTTTGTCTGGGAGTCCCAGAGAGGGGCTCCGACGGCCCGTGGAGGGCCAGTGCCATTTTTCCAACGTTGAGGGCTGAGTCTAAGCCCCGCATTGGTGCTCCGGCGAAGGGAGCTAAGGAGGCACAGTTAGTGCCAGTCCTGATCCCAGCTGCACCGCGAGAGTTAGCGGGCAGCAGCAACCTTGGGGGACAGTTTCATTTAGAGTCCCAGAGAGGGGCTCAGGAGGCACGCTGGTGCCCGGGCTCATTTTTACAGCTGCCCAGCAAGTAGTGGGCAGCTGCCACGTTTAGGCTTGCGCAATTGCGCACTTTGTGTTTGCTGCTTAGGCAGCCAGGGGGCCCCTGTGTGAGGTCCCCTTACAGCCCGGACATTCTGGACATTGGGTTTTTGAGCCCCTGTGAGAGGCCAGTTGGCCTGGGGCCAGTTTCAGTGCGTTGTGCCCCCGATTGGGGCACACTGTTTTTATACCAATTATTTCCTAAGGTGTTTATGCTTGCGATGCCTACTGTAATGCCTATTGCGTAATGTGTGATGCTAATGAGGTTTGGGCCTAATGTAGTTTTATGCCTAAGGGGATTCATGAGCAAGGTGATTTATGCATCCTCTGTTTTACCTTGCAGGATCTCATGCTAAGTTCCTAACTTTACCAGTAGTTACTGGTTGTGCGCTACATTTACTATCTGTGTTACGTTTACAATTGGTGATTTGTGATGGTTATGACAGTGGCCCCATTGGCCCTGTCGTGTGTAAATAGTCCCCTCTGAATATTGCCTAGTGCCAGTTGGCACACTGTATATTATGTGATTATGTTTCTAATGTATTTATGACAATACAAAGGCTATTTTTTATATAACCTTGTGTGGAGTTCCTTTTGTGGTGTGCCTAGTGTGTTGCTGCTGTGTGTGTGTTGCGCAAACGCTTTACACATTGCCTCCGGGATAAGCCTGACTGCTCGTGCCAAGCTACCAAGGGGGTGAGCAGGGGTTATCTTGGGTGTGTAACTCCCTTGCCCTGACTAGAGTGGTGGTCTCTGCCTGGCTTTGGCGCAAGCCTTAGCCAACCAGAGATCCCATTTCTAACACAGCACATTCGCGCGTTAGCAGAAAGTGTGTAAAATGTCACCACAAAAAAGAGATGTCAACCTATGCCTGGGCCATGTGACAATAAAGTAAGGCTGTTTACCTCTCCCTTCACCCCCCACTTAGCATTGTAAGGCATTTTTATGTGCCTGAATGCTTAAGTATTTACATTGAACATATTCCTTCTGATAGACACTTCTAGCTCCAAATTCCTCAAATTTTGAGTATTCCCCAGGCATCAAAACGGATACATTTTCCGCATGTCATTTCTGGAGCAGACAGCATCAATGCAGGGCTGCTTGGTGCTACCTTCCTGGGCACAGAGGTACTGCTGAAAAGTTTCCAGATCCAGTTTGAGGCCTGGGAAATATACAAAACGGGAGAAATCTGCAGATAAATAGAGGCTATAGCAGAAAGAACATCACTGAAGGTAAGCAACTTGCTCATTTCAACAACAGCACTTCCATTGCTAACTATAATGCAGCATCCCGTTGTGCAGTTCTCAATCGTATAATACAATTTTGAACTTATATTATTTTTCACTAAACCTGTTTTTTAAATAAATGCATGTGAGCTTTTGTAAAATTACTAGCAAATATCAAAATGATTTAGTACAACAAAAAATTATAGTATGTGTTCTTTACCAAATGTTCTCTACTCCAGGAACTGGTTCTCTCCTTTCCTCTTAAATGTATCTGCCAAAAGATAAAACAAATATTGATGTCCAATTAGAGACTTCAAGCCCCCCCCCCCGTTCATGTATTTGCATGTACCAGTGCAGCTCATGGTAGCTTGACTTTGGTTGTTCCTTACGTTCCATGCATGGAATAATTAGTTAATGGTTGGGTTATTTGTTCGGCTGAGGTTTTGATTATGGAAGGTATGTTGTTGGGATGGGTTGAAAGGTGTCCCATGTCTTTATGGTTTTCGGCGGACAAATCAAATACTGTGATAACTCCAAACTGATTTTGTTTCTGATGGCATATATTGTGTCAATGAAGAAATAGAGGAATTACCCTTATTTAGAGTAAGATGGTAGAATTGTGGTTTCAGGCTGGGGAGTGAAGTTGGATCTTATGCACCAGAAAAGGAAGCAGATAATGTTGGGACCGGTCGGAAAAGTTGAAAGAGATGCTTTGTTCTTGAATGAAGCAGGATTTGACTGGTAAAATAAACTGCTCGCATTCTTAGGCGTTTTAGATCTGACCTTTAAAACCGTTTTGACTGTCTCACCAGCCTAATGCTATTTTCAAATATATACTTTTATAATGGGATGCATCCATACAGTGGCTTTTGGTTACCCCTTCCTCCAAGTTTATGCGCAAGCTCTTGCTGTGTTCCTCAGGAATATACACTGTATCAAAGTCTAAGGTATAGGTCAGTAAACGCTTGTTTAAAAATATTACTTAATTCCTCTCATGCTGCCACAGTCTTTAACATAAGTGTGTTATTTTAATTCCATGCAGGACTTTGCTGCTAAAATGCAAGTATTTACATTCTTTTTGTCTGTTATTTCCTGCAGCTGTCCCTTCGTGCTCGGTTGGGTGCATCAGCATTGGAATCACTGAATATGGGCTTAAGTGTCTCTGATGAATTACTGATGGACATTATTGTGGCAGGAATTAAGTAAGAATGGGTTATTTTTCTTTAGTAACTTCTTGATCATATGAATGCTTTATTTGCACATTGCATAAAACACAGATTAGAAGTGTCATATTGTAAGCACACTGATAAATCTTTTGAAACAGTTGCACATTTTGCGTGGCATACCACTTGTATTGCATCAACAAGCTAGTACTTGTTTCAGTGTACACACACTTCTACACAGAGGCAGACAGACCTATAAAGAGCACTGTAGATTTCCCCAACGGCCCGTGCCATGGGAGTGCTTGTGAAGGCTGTAGCAGCAAAGAGTTGGTTGTCATCAGAGGTCATATCCTCCAGGGGATCTGGCTGCTATGTTCCGACACACCACATAGAGCCAATTGAGCACTTTTAATTAATTTGATTTGTTTACCTAGCATAATTCAGCAAGCCCTTGTTGTCCTAGAGTATTTTCAACGGTGCGGTCATTAATGTTGGTCTGTATAAACACTAACTTCTTGGTAGATCAGCAGTGTTGCATGCAAAAATCTTTAAATTAATCAGTATTTATAGAGTGCATTTCACAAACTGAAGCGTCTTCTAGTGATGCAGTAATAGATTTAGTATTACTACACTCAAAAGTACTAATTTAATCAACATTAGTTTGATGAAATTCTGAGATAACACACGCACACACCTGACATACAACTGACACAACACACACACACACACACACAAACACACTCTCTCTCTCTCTCTCTCTCTCTTCCTCTACTCAAACACACACACTACTCAAATACACATAAACACATACCTGATGTTAGAAGATCTGTGTTGGAGTGTGTTTGAAAATACACAGTCATTGATCATTGCTTTGCTGTGACTGAGAGAGTGATCTTATAAAGGGCACATCCCTGTCAAAAGTTCAATCTTGTGCCATAGAAAATCAACAGACACAGCAGTGAAACTAAGTGCAGTTTTGTGGCCCATGGCACTGTTCTGGTCCATTATTCCGTTTCCGTTCTCCAGCCACTGTGAAGGTTTGAAAATGCCTCTTGTTTCAATAATTAAGCTCACCCTAGTTTTCTGCAAGGACACGAAATGTAGGGCTGGCAGCGTCGATACACGCAGTTCCTTCTTCTGTCCTACGGCTAGTACATGGTGCTGACATGTCAGTACAGCAGGCCACTGTTAATCGAACAGGTATTCCAAGCAAAAAGAAAGTAGCTTAGATGGGCTTCAGAATCCCCAACGAGGTATTCAGAAACGTTTGAGTGCACATTAACGATGAAGTTGTCACCACCTCGTGCCAGTAACAAATTAAACATTAAAAAAAACTGCACACAAAGGCACAAACTGCACTGCAAATACCCACTGGGGAGGAAGAAGTGCGCCCCTTGTTTGCTGTTTTGACTACTCTTGCATAGAACAAAGCTGTCCTTGCACATGCACACATCCACCACTTTCTCAGATAGAAAATACTTTGTAGTAGCGAAAAATGTAAGCGTGCTTGAAGTTTTTTAAGGAATAAAGATGAGGAAGAATCTGAATACTTAGGGGGAAGTTTTATCTTCTTTAAATAAATCAATTTGATCATATAATGCAATCCGGAAGATGGCGGCCTATTTCTCCAAATGCAGCATCAGATTCTCAAGTATCCACATTCGAATTAGGGGCCAGAACACTGGGGACGTCTGTGAGGCAAAATTAACTAACAAACCTAAAAATAAAGTTTAATTGAAATTGATTTAAGTGCAGTTTTTCAGTTTTCTATGGTCGTTAATGGAAATTGTAAACACACTAGGACACCTAAAAAAATAGGATGAAATAGAAGTGTTCAGATTGTTGTATCAAATTCTAGATTCAGGTGCTGAGACTCTTCACCACGAAGGAGCAAATGTCCTTTAGGTGTTGAGAGGAGGATATAGAATTCATGGAGATACTGAAACACCTTTGAGACCTATATAATTAGCATTCAATCATAAATACACAGGTAATAGTTACCATTGAGTGAAATACATGTCAACCCTAATGCGTTTACAGTTTCTTCCCATGACTATACCGGACATCTTACGGTCTTATTTGAATGTAGCGGACTAGCCTCTTGCTAATGGCCGGCTAGAGGTTAGTTAAATAAGTGAATTTAGTACTTTACCTGTTAACACAATGGTGTCTTTTGGTCCAATATTGAAATAAGCGTTAGTGTCTTGTTTTAGAATACCCCATGAATCTGCGATTATTAGCATAAGGTTTATGATATTATTGCTGTTATATCATAATTCTTTAAATATTTTAAGCCAAAAAAGAAATTGCACTTTCTCTATTACATTGGCCAAATTCTTCAATAACACTAGTTTAAAATCTATAGCTGTGAGTCAGTGCTCTTTTTCTTTTTCCTTGTCTTATGTTGAACAGCACAAGCAATATCAGACCCAGTAATGACTTCAAAAGCAAAAGCGTCATTCCAAACATAGTCATGTTTTTTACCTGTCAAGAATAGTATTTGTCTTTTTATGGAAGCAAATGATTACATTTGATCTTTAGATTATATTGGCTAGCTCAATGATTTAAGCACTCAGTGTTGAGATCTTTGTATGTCTTGAAATTCATAATTAAGAATATCGGCTGGTTCATTCCCTGTTTTATTCTTCCAAAGGATGATACATTGATTAGCATTACATTTTGTAGAGTACACCTGTTTTTTAAAGAGCTTTGTAATGTAAACACTGCGGTAGTGATCACTATAAAATTCGAAGTTCATAGTTTACTTTTATCATTTCAGTAACATTCCTGGAAATACTGGATGGATTATGGATGGTTTCCCATTGACGATTGATCAGGCAAAACTGCTTGAGAAAGCTCTCACTGGGGTTGATCCTGACATTTCAGAGCAAAAGGTTAAAAAGAAAAAAAGTTCCACATTGGTAACGGATATCAGAGCAGCAAAGGACCCTCCTCCCCTGCCCCCGGCTCTTGATTTTGCAGTTTTGATTGATATTTCCGACAGACAGGTGCTGCGACGTATTTCAGAATCGAAAGGTATGGTTGGAATTGAATTTGTCAATATTAATAGTGGGCCTTTGCTTTAGTAAAATACAGTTTGACATCGTACAAGTATATTCCAAATAGCTAGCAGCAGCAGATATTCGACTAACCAAAGCTTGTATGTTAAAGTTGGACATTTTAAGGCTACAGACTTCAATTGTCAAAATTAACTACTAGTTGGGAGATAAAGTAGTTGCCTTGGGAAACTTTGTTTTCGTACACTGGAAAAAAAGAAAGAAAAGGAAACACAGGTGTGCTTGGCATTTATTCTTGAGAGCAATTGTTCTTGTAACACGATAGAAGACCACAACAGTTGGACTTGGCCTTCTCTGCAGGTTCACTCCTTCCCCCTTCCTATTTTTGCTGAATTTGTTTTTGTTGGCTTTGGGACTCCATGCACTTTACCTCTGCTAACCCGAGCTAAAGCGTTTGTGTTCACTTTCTATAACATGGTGCATTGGCTCACACATGATTTAATGTACTTATAAGTCCCTTGTAATGTGGGATACCATATACCCAGGGCCTGTAAATTAAATGCTACTAGGGAGCCTGCAGAACGTATTTGGCCACCCACCTAAGTAAGCCCTTGAAACATATCCCAGGCCTGCCATTCCAGCCTGAATTCAGTTTTAAACTGCCAATTCGAATTGGCAGTATAACCCCCATGCCAATCCTTGAACTCCTCCTTTATTACCTCTACGTCAACCCTAAGGTAGCCCATAGTGCAGGTGCGTTGTATTTAAAGGGTTGAACATATACTTTTAAGTTTTACATGTCCTGGTAGTGAAAAACTCCTTCATTTATTTTTCACTACTGTGAGGCCTACCTCATCCCCATAGGATAATATTGGGTTGCCTTATTACATTTAGTAAGTGCTAACTTTTGATTGGTATCTATGAAATTGTTATCATAAATCCTCTTTAATGGTAAAGTTCGATTTTAAATTCCAATTTTAAAAAGCCACTTTTAGAAAGTTGGCATTTTCCTGCCCTTTGCCATTTGTTGCCTGCAGCCTGTCCTAGGTCACATGACTGGGTGTAGTTGGCAGTTGGACTTTCTGTTTGTGAATTCTTCCTCCCAGACATTTACACAATAGAAGGATTAGGTGTGCCTGAATGGGCCATCTGCTAGCAGGTGGGGGGGCTTGGTACAGACATACTTGCAACTGAATAGGCTGTGCTCTTCCTTCACATGAAAAGCTTGATACTACTGCAGCGAGCCTGGAGCTAGGGCAGGGAAGTCAGTAAATTCCAAGCACTTAAAAGAGAAACCTCTAGAAACTTCAACTTCTTCAAAGGAGGCACCAGGTATAAACACTTGCTTTTCTGCCTGGTCTCTCTTTGAAGTCTCAGAGACCTGCCCTGCTGCTTGAGCACTGCTTCATCACTTGATCCCATGCCTACCAGAGTGATTGCAAGGGCTAGTTTGCTGGCCTCCTGTTCAGAGCCACAGGGACATAACAGGCTCCCACCATCTTGAACACACACCTGGAAACAGCCAAAGTGGTGCCCCTTCAGTAATGGACCCTTGGTGGTGGTGCTAAAGGTACCCAGATAACCAAAATCCAAAGCTTGGGACATAGAACATTTTTGGCTGAAAACTGCTTTGAGAACCAAGGCAACACCAGGACCATCCTGCTTTCTGTTCACTCAAGGTGAATCACTGGTAGGCCTGACATTGCTGCAGCTCCCTCTATGTTCTTCTCTGCAGCAACAAATCCTGTTCAGTACTACCTTGGCAAAAGAGTATGCAGCCTCCTGTAGCTTTCATTGGCTACAGCCTTCAGCTTCATCCCACTGAAGATTTTTGACTTTCAGAAAAGAGAGTCTAAACGTAGAAATCTTCACCATCTGCTCTCCAACGACAACTCTCCCTCCTCAGACACTGCCTGCAGCCTTTCACCGCTGAACTTGACCTCAGAAAATGTTTCCAGAATTTCTCTAAGTATGAAGGTAAGTGCTGACCGGGCCCAAACCACTCTGTGTATCCAACACACGCTCCATCATGGTTGGCCATATTTTTTTACTTTGACCCTGTCTTGCGCTACTGTCCGCGGTTGGTGCTTTTATCTCATAGGCGCTAGTTTTTAATAAAAAACTTTAAACATTCAAAACTGTGGTTCTACTGTTTGGATTTTTGGTGTTTTGGCTTAAAAAAATGTATTAAAATGTGTTTTATTTTTTAGATTGATGTGGATTTTCTTGTGTTGTGTTTGCACGTTATTACTGTTTGTGTGCTGCGTAAATACTTTACACATTGCCTCTATGTGAAACCTGACTGCTTTTGTGCCAAGCTACCAGAGGGTAAAGCACAGGTTAATTTAGTAACTTTTGTGGTTCACCCTGACAGGGATTGTGGATGTTGCTTGAGTAAGGGTCGCCCCCTCAACCAACAACCGAATTTCAGACAACTACAATCCAAGCATATACAAAATAAATATAAAAGGTTTAGTAATGCTTGTAATGAAATTCACCAAACATAATTTACAATCAGGTATACTGTTACTTCTTGGTTGATGTCAATTCTCAACCTGTGGGTTTCCTGCCATCTAGTTGCAGGGCTGAAGACTGATTCTACAGCTGTTAATTTCAGAGCTTTGCATGGTGTAGCACACTTTAATGTATACATCATACACTGAAAGCCAATTCTTGATGCAGTTCCACACCAAAACCATTAACCATTTCTCTTGGTCTCCGCTGATTCCTATTGTAGAGTTTTGCCCTAATAACTTTCTGTCTTTTTAGATATCGTTGGTTCTTTCCTCCATATTCTTTCTTGAGATGGGGTAGTTTATTCCTCAACATTCCAGTTTTAAGATTTTCATGTCATGTCACCAACCATTTGCAACAGCTGCCGTGTAAAACCTCTGCATGCTCTGTGTACTGCCATCAATATGATATCATTCCTGTGGCATCTGTCTTGCATACTGTTTGATGGTACAGCAACAGCACTGCAGATGGTGGAATTCATCATTAAAGCAAAGAGTCAGAAAGAGGATAAAGGTTCTCATCCACCAGGTGTGGTACAGAGTATAATTTCTGCTGGTGAGATAGTGAGGTATGTCCCCCCACCCGATACCATCCCACTCCTGCTCCTGTTACATCTCAACAAAATTGATGCAAGTAACCAACCCAGGAGAAGGCAAAAGCTTCTGGTCACAAGATATTTTCTCTTTGGAACAACACAATTTGTTTTGGTCAAATGCAGTTAGTTACATTCCATGGAAAGGTAGTCAAGAGCTCAGGGCCCTTTGGGGGTGGGTGGGAGGACTCTTTCTTGATCTGGAGAGTCAAAGCAGCTCCTTGTCTGTGTCTAAAGGTCCCACACCTGCACTGAACAAATGGATGGAACCAGTCTGTCTTTTTGGAAGCAGTCGTGAAGGCCCACTGCAATGAGAGATCGAACAAGCTCTACTTCCCTCATTGCATTTCAGGGATGCAAGTCTCACTTCGCACTAGTGACTCTGGAGGCCTGCACTGGGGAGTTGCAACTAGCTTCTTGTATGGGGGGTCTCTTTCACAGTCCCATGCAGGTCCATCTCCTGATTCCTCCTCTGTCTTAGAGCGGGAGAGGGAGCATGACCATAAAAATGCTCTGTATGCTGGCCTTTCTCATTGTTTAGGCACCCCATCAGTCCCTCTGCCCACTCCACACCCACTGAAACATAGGAAGCATAGGAAAAAAACAAAATAAATTGCTCTTTAAGAGCTAGTCTGCTTTGTATATATTTGTATTTTTACTTAGTTAATTTGTTTGATTTGAGCCAAACAAGGTGACCAAACCATGCCTACATAGGTAATCTGACATTCCCATCCCATCCCATCCCTCGCTGTGTGCTTGTAGCATTACATGACTTTTAACTCCTGTGTTGTTAGCCTTTTTTTTATTTGCGTTGTATTCTTAGCAGTAAAATTGAACCTTCGTAGTTCTCACCCTCTCTTTGGTCCGCTTTGGCTCAGTAGGAGCCGGGTGTCACGGAGGGAGAACTACTGCCCACTTCCTGGTTCATGATTAGGGGACATTTTTTAAGTAGCTGTCTAGTCGTTCTCCATATCGGAGATGGCTATTTAAATGGCATGTGTGCGCAGACAAGTTGCCGGCATCCAAAGGCAAGCCTATCTGCGCCGTCCACATTCGGACTGTGCCCAGTGCCCAGACCCCTGGTTCTGCAAGGGTAAGAAGGACCCCCCCCTTGGTGTACTCCAGAGAACATCAATGGAGTTTACAACAGGGGTAAAAGCCACTGCAATGCATGTATTTTGGGTTTGATGATTTATACCATTTCAAAACATGTACATGTGCCACATGTGGTTTTAAGCTGAATTATTCACCCTCCACCATAAGGGTACTGCCTAATCCCTATAACCCCCAAAAAGTAGGTGTGATTAAAAAGGAGTCCTCTGTGAAAAAGATTTTAAAACTCAAGGGATTCCTAATTAATGGCAGGCCATTGATAAAGCACAAAATAGTATTTTATGATTTAACGCTCGTTCATGGCCCGGACTAGGTGTCCATTAAGGAGTCTTGAGCCAATGATGCCTTGTGCCCAGACTTAGTAGACGCTATCCCTCCTGGGTATTCAATCCTTAGACTGGATAGGGTATGTAGACCAGGTGGAGGACTAGCTATTATAAGTAAACTAAAGTATCAGTGTCACTTGGGGATGATACAGTGTAGTAGTCCCTGCGAGGAGCTATATTTTACTATAAAAGTATCATCCACCAACTCCTTTTTACTATAAAAATATCACCCACCAACTCCTATGCTGGATTGCTAGTATATAGGCCCCCAGGACCTAGCACTGTGTTCTCGACTGAAATGGCAAATCTCATAGAACCATTTCTAGGGATTAGTAATATCACTGTGATGGGAAATTTCAACTTTCATCTGGAGGATGCTGATAATGGAGACTCCATTGCACTCAAGGAGACTCTGGCCTGTCTCAGGCTGATTCAGTGGGTTATGGACCACACCCACTTAGCAGAACACACCCTTGATGGGATCTTTTCCAATGTCGCCCACCTGTCAGGACAACAGGTACTTCCCTTTAGCAGGTCAGATCACGGCGCAGTGTCCTTTTCACTTACCTTACCCTCTTTTCAGAATATAGATGCTCTGTCTTCTAAAAAGACCTGTAGAAAGAATTGGAAGGGGGTCTCAGCAGAGTCTTTTGCTAATGCCCTTAGGAGCAAACCTTATATGGACCATGATGAGGTGGACAGAGGGGCAGAAGAGTTCTCAACCTGGCTGTGTTTGACGGCCAATATGGTAGATCCCATACGAGACATTAATTTTTAGGGAAAGCTGACTACGGCCCCCTGGTTAACAGAATGTCTGATACTCCTTAGACATGTTTTTTGACTTCAGGAACATACTTGGAGAAAACACTAGGAGGAGCAGGAAAGGTCCCTATGTAAGACAGCCATCAGAGATTATAAATTAGCTATTAAAGAAGAAAAATCTCTGTACTGTAATAACAAATCTGAGTCGACCAACTCCCCCAAAAGAAAGAGCTTTTCAAAGTTATTCAGCAGCTATCTTCACCTCTGGCCCTTCCGGAAATAGAGGTCTCACAAGAGCTTTGTAATAAGCTAGCAGATTTCTTTCAACGGAAAATTTCAAAAATCTATAAAGAGTTTGATCCCCCTAATACAGAAGACGATGTTCCCCAGCACTTAAGCACAGAGCTACAGCCAAATCCCTTAGTATCCATAGAGGTTAAGGAGAATCATGGGATGATGCTCACTGGCTTCCCTCATCTGACACCAGAACTTATTGAGGCGCATCTTCTTAACATTAAATCCAGATCCCCTCTTGAACCATGTGCCCTGAAAACGCTGCAATTGGTAGTTGGTCCGGTAGCTCGACCTTTGACCTCTATCATGAACACAGCCATTATCTCAGGTTGCTATCCAAGTTTGTGGAAGTAGGCTGTGATAAGGCCACTTCTCAAGAAGCCTAATCTTGACCCCAATGACCACAAGAACTATCATCCTATCTCTTTGCTTCCAGTTCCAGCTAAAATCCTGGAGAAACATCTTAAGCATCATCTGATGGCTCATGTGGAGGAACAGGGTCTGTTGGACATATCTCAGTAAGGTTTCAGAAGTAATCATGGAACAAAAACAGCTTGGGTATCTGCTATGGACAGCATTGGACGATTAGTTGATGCAGGACAGGCCGCAGCTTTGATCTTTTGGATCTTTCTGCAGCCTTTGACACCATCTCTCCTACCCTGCTGATCAAACACCTGGAGGATTTGGGAATTAAAGATAGGGCCCTGAAACTGTTTACTTCATTTCTTACAGACAGATCTCAGAGGGAGACCTTGAATCAGTTTTATTCTGATCCATTCTCCCTTCCATGTGCCACAGGTTCATCCTTGAGCCCTCCATTATATAATCTCTATGTCTCCCCTCTTGCCAAGCTCATACACTTTTTTGGGGGTGCAGGCTGTGTCATATGCTGATGACACTCAGCTAATCGTGTCTATTTCCAGAGACTTTGAGGCCATTGCAGCCAACTTCAATGACTGTATGACAGCAGTGGCAACATGGATGGGGAAGAATTATTTGAAGTTAGATGGAGACAAGATGGAGGTGCTGTTCTTTGGAAGTCAACCCACTTCTTGGAATAGTAATAGGTGTCCTGATGTGATGGGCACCTTACCTACACCAATGGACACAGCAAAGAATCTAGGTGTTATTCTGGACAGTTTTGTCACTGGACTGGCAGGTCAATTGTACGGAAACAACCTGTTTTTGGATCATTAGAATGCTGAGGATATGTTCTCCATTCATTGCCCTCCAGGCATGTAAACAAGTAGCCCTAGCTCTTGTTTCATCTAGGACAGACTACAGTAATACACTCTACCTTGAGACCAATAAGACGAATCAAGCAAAGCTGCAATTAATGCCGGATTGCAATGGAAAGGCTCACCCTGGACATCCCTAAGCAGCAGTCGGTGTCCAAAGGACTTCTCGAATTGCATTGGCTTCCGGTAAAGTAGTGCATTATGGTCAAGCCTTTTCGCATTGTACATACAGCTTTATACGATGTGAGTCCGGATGGAATTAAAACCCTGTTTCAATGGTACATTTCTACAAGAAATCTTTACTTGGCACATTATAATTGGGTGGTTGTTTCCAGAGTTCGGGAGAAGAGATGGGGAGGCAGATCCTTCTCAGTTACACAAGCAAGGCTCTGGAATGCTCTTCCTCAGCATCCTACGTGTCTGAGGTTTCATTCTCCCTTCAGGAAGGTCTTAAAGGCCTAGCTTTTTACTCTGTAGGGGAGAGGATGTGGTACAGCAGCCGGAGCTGCCGACTCGGGAGCGGGACGGCTGGGTTCCAATCTCAGCATTGGTGCAACATCCTGTAATTATTGGCAAATCACCTAATCTTCCTGTGCCCATGGACAGTGCCTGGATACCTTCACGGATAATAAGCTGCGCCATATAAATCTACAGACATAAATCTATAAACAAACAATAGTTCCATTGGAATCATCTTGAATCAGCATCTTACCGAGCGGGACTATAGCGCCTTTTGACTAAGGGCATTTGTTGCGCTTTTACAAATTGCGGTCATATCCCATCATCCCTCAACTCTCATAAAGTGCCCATTGCTTCCTTTTATATAAAGTGACCTACTGCATACATTATAGAATATCAAAATAGCAATTAACTTCATAGGAATCGTGACAACATCAAAAAGCATAATCACACCAATATAGCATTAAAAATTGAAAATACCATGGGATTTATATCACAAATCCTATGTTTATCACCAATGACATTAACCATTAATATAATTGTAACTCACCATCTTTGCTCAGCCTATTGAATACTATCTCCAAAAATGTACTCTATAACATAGTATGATATTGCGATATTCCAGTATTAGAAATAATAAATCTTGGGTTTGTCGTATCTAAATTTCTCTAAAAACTGGTAAGATTTTTATTTTTCACATTTGAAAACACTATAAAGATAAAAATATGACATAAGGTTAAAGTGCACTGTGGGGGCGTGGCCAACACCCGAGCATGGTGGACGCATAACCGGTGGCTCTTGCGCCCGGGCCCCGAAAGCAGACCCTAATCCTGATAATAAAGAGCCATCATGATCCTGACTGGTAGCAGGGGCACCTGGAGATGTGCAGCTGCGGCAGGAGGACCCTGTGTTGAGGAAGAGGCAGCATACTCTGGACCAGGCCTGTTGGTGGCCGCGCCAAAATGGCGGGCGACAGCTGACTCTGCGTCTCAGAGACGATCGGAGCCCCTGAAGGACGGTCTGTGTGACTCCGAACGCTGCCGCTGGCCGTGAATGCCTGGTTGGGGAAGCGAGACCAGGAGCTTGGTGCAGCGGGCACTGACAATGCTGTTGGCGGCTGCTCTGGCCGATGGGCGGTGAGATCAAGAAGGCGGTCGGAGTCGGCTGACAAGAGCATTGTCTGATGCGTAGAGCTCCGACCCCCCTGGGCTGTCGAGCCAGCCAACGATGCGCTATGGGAGAGTGCTCCTGCTGAGTCTGTGCACTTAATTACTCAGGGGGGGCGCATGCGTGCGGAAGGCCTGTATGACACCATGCTCTCCAGGGCATCGCAGACACACAGTGCGGCTCCGATGGCAGCCTAAAAGGAGGAGAGGCCTCACAAATACAATTGCAGTGCACACACGGGGAGGTGACCCATGACAGGCCTAGCAAAGCCCCATTGACTGGCACTTTCCCACCTTGCTACCTCTCCCTCCAAAGACATACTGCTGGAGCCCCACATGCACTGTGCCGTCTAGAGAAACACAAATGCGTGCCCCGGGAGGAACACCAGCTGCTGGGATTTCCTGACCACCCTTGATTGAGGTCTAAAGCTGGGAGGCGGTCAGACCAGGCGCCGCACCCCAGGGGCTATAGTCTGTAGTGCAAGGCAAGGCACCCTAGAGAAGGAGGCCTGGCAGATCTGAACCTGAGACTCTCTCTCTGAGCTGTTGTGTAGCACCACGGCCTCTAGTATTTCTGCTGTGCCTGTAGGAGCCCCCCTGGTTCGCGGATTGGTAGTGACTGATACTTGCTTGAGGAGTGGGGATCCAGTCAGCTGCGCCACATCTTAGTCCTACTTAACAGGGGGCATTAGCGAAGCATCAGAACGGGACCCGATTTGTGGCAGGCAAAGTACAGACACAGTGAGGGAGATATCATACCCCCACAATTGGATATCCTAACACACTGACGAGCCGGATACGATTTCGCGTGGGATAAAACCCAAGACTGGGTGGCTCCCTGACGTTCCCTGTACTCCAGGCTGGGCCCCTCAGAGTGGGCACGGCCAGATGGCTTAGCGCCCCATTACTGTTACCAAAGTCTCGCTTGCCCGCAAACTAGTGCTCAGAAGGTGGCAGCCAGCGAACATGGGGCACACAAGGACAAGAGCGGATAAGCCGGTAGTGCCGACACGCTCCCATTCACCCTCGACAGATGGCTTTCTGACTGGAACTGTCCCTGTTGATGGACCGAGTTGATATATTTGGCATGTCTCCAAAAATCACTAATCATTTCAAAGGGCCGTAGGTGGGCCTGGGTGCAGGATGACCCTTGACTGCTTCTCATATTGAGCTGAGATCATGGAGCATGCCCTGCTGGATTAGTTGTCTGCACCCCTATTGCAGGTGCACCTGATGCTCAAAATTTAAGTTGTTAACCATTTTTTTACCGGTTTGTTTCAACGAACTTCAATTGTTGGGCCGAGTATTGAGTGATAGTTGTACTGAAATGTTTGAAGATGTCACTGCTTTCACTGAAGAAGGGGTGGTTGCTGTGGACGGGCTAAGGCGTTGGGAGCAATTGCGGGTACAGGTACGGACATGACATCAGTAACAAAGCATTATAACTTGATCAAATGAAATGCATGGGGGTTGGGGTCCATACAGAAGAGGCAAAGGATATTAGCACAACTACACCAATTTCAGGCCCACATTACCTATCTTCAAGAAATGCACCTGATTACCGCAGTGGCATCCAAGCTACTCAAACAGTGGCGAGGCCAACTAGTTCATACTTCATATTTGGCTTAATCCCGTTTGGGACAGCGATCTTGATACGTGCTGGGGTTCCCTTCGCCTCTTGACTCCAGGGTGGACACGCAAGGTCTTTAGGTATTGGTGAAGGGCACATTAGATTGGGAGGTAATAATACTGGGTTGCATATATACACCTAATACAGACCAAGACACAGTTTTAACCCTGTACTGGCTGAATGGGCTTCCTGTCCCTGGGTGCTGGGACTGTACTCCAAATGTAGATGTGGTATTGGATACCACATTGGATAAATCACACCCCCCCATTGCCAGGGCCAGCACTGGCCTGACAGGCCCGAATGCTAAGACAATGGGTAGCTGGATGGGACTTGGTCGATGTGTGGCGTGACCTGAATGTAGGCATGAGAGAGTATTCTTTTTACTCGCATCCATACACCTAACACTCCAAGTTAGGCCAATTCCTATGTCCCGCACACCTACAGCCACACATAACCTATGTCACTTACTTAGGTAAGACCATATCAGATCATAGCCCCCTAGAGATTACACTGGCTTGTGGCCGGGTGCCAGCCCCCATCCCTACGTGGTGCCTACAGCCTAGTCTCTTAGAAGACACCATCTTCCTAGACACTCTGGCAACGGCTATTGATTTATATTTTACTATGAATGTGGGACCAGCGTCCTCTACCGTTATAGAATAGGAAGCATTTAAAGTAGTGATCCGGGGCACTGCAATTAACACAGTGGTAGGAGCCTGCAGAGTGATATTCCGGGAGCTTCAACAAGTAGAAAGTTCACTGGGACCCCTGGAGTCGGAGTCTGCAGACGCTCCGGAGGCAGCTGCTAAGTTGCAGGAAGCTCAGATACTATATGCAGAGCTACTAGAACGACTCCGGGTAGCCAACCATCACCAATATATACAGAAAGTCCATACAGAGGCGGACTGGTCGGGTGCACTATTGGCTCGTATGATACGTCCGGAACTCTCCCCCACACCAATACTAGCGGTGAATAGTCTGACTCAGGGAATAGTAACTACACAGCGTGAGATTAATGTACCATTCCGGGATTACTATTTTAAATTACATACAGCACATTTAACCCCTGACCTTACATACTTGATGGTGTTCCTCCGAGGGGTGCACCTACCAGTGGTGCAGGAGGCAGACAGAGAAGACCTGCCTGCACCAATATAAATGAACAATATCGGAAGACCAGCTAACCACAACCCTCGCCCTGAGCCCACCCGCCGAACCCTCCGACCCCGACACCGCCGCCCGCAACCTCAGACAGTGGATCGACGACTGCGCCAACACCCTCGCCCCGCTCAAGAATCCGCCCAACAGCCACACCAGCAAGAAAGCCACCTGGTTCACCGAAGACCTCCAGGCCTCCAAACGAACATGCCGAAAACTGGAGAAGATCTGGCTCCACGAACGGACAGCGGACAGCTACGCCGCCCACAAGAGCGCCACCCGCAATCACCATCACCTCATCAGATCCGCCAAAAGGGCCTCACTCAAAGACCGCCTAGACAACAACGCACACAACAGCAAAGAGCTCTTCAACATCGTGAAGGAACTCTCCAACCCCAGCTCCAACACCAACGACATCCAGCCGTCGCAAGACCTGTGCGACTCACTGGCCACCTCCTTCCACCGCAAAATCGCCGACATCCACGACAGCTTCAACACCACGACCGCCCCGGCAACCACCGAGACCACTGCCCCCACAACCACCAACCGCCTGCTCTCCTGGACCAACATCAACGACGAGGACACCAGCGAGATCATGAACACCATCCACTCCGGTTCACCGCTAGACCCGTGCCCTCACCACATCTTCAACAAAGCCAGTACAGCCATCGCGCCCCATCTCCGGAAAATAATCAACCTCTCCTTCGAGACAGCAACCTTCCCGGAAAGCTGGAAGCACGCCGAGATCACCGCCTTACTCAAGAAACCCAAGGCAGACCCCAAGGACCTCAAGAACTTCCGACCCATCTCTCTGCTCCCGTTCCCCGCGAAGGTCACCGAGAAAATCGTCAACAAACAACTGACCCGCTACCTCGAGGAGAACAACATCCTGGACCCTTCCCAGTCCGGCTTCCGCAGCAACCACAGCACCGAAACCGCCCTCATCGCCGCCACCGATGACATCAGGACCCTGCTAGACAACGGAGAAACAGCAGCCCTCATCCTCCTGGACCTATCAGCCGCCTTCGACACGGTCTGCCACCACACACTACGAACACGCCTTCACGACGCCGGGATCCAAGAGAAGGCCCTGGACTGGACCACATCCTTCCTTTCCGGCAGAACACAAAGCGTCCGCCTCGCCCCCTTCCGATCCAAGGCCACCAAGATCATCTGCGGCGTACCCCAAGGCTCCTCCCTCAGCCCAACGCTGTTCAACATCTACATGGCACCCCTCGCCCACGTCGCCCGACAGCACAACCTCAACATCATCTCCTACGCCGACGACACCCAGCTGATCCTCTCCCTCACCAAAGACCCTCACACCTCCCAAAGCCCACCTCCACGAAGGAATGAAGGCCGTCGCCGAATGGATGAGGACCAGCCACCTGAAGCTGAACTCGGACAAGATGGAGGTCCTCATCCTTGGTTCCAACCCTTCAGCCTGGGACGACTCCTGGTGGCCAACATCACTGGGAACAGCCCCGCCACCCACCGACCACGTACGCAACCTAGGGGTCATCCTCGACCCCACCCTCTCCATGACTAAGCAGGTCAACGCCGTTTCCTCATCCTGCTTCAACATCCTCCGAATGCTCCGCAGGATCTTCAAGTGGATCCCCACCGAAACAAGAAAAACAGTCACCCAGGCCCTCGTCACCAGCAGGCTGGACTACGGAAACGCCCTCTACGCAGGAACGACGGCTAAGCTCCTGAGACGGCTGCAACGCATCCAGAACGCCTCTGCACGTCTTATCCTCGACATCCCCCGACGCAGCCACATCACACCCCACCTGAGAGACCTGCACTGGCTCCCTGTCAACAAGAGGATAACCTTCAAGCTCCTCACCCACGCACACAAAGCACTCCACAACTCCGGACCAGCCTACCTCAACAGACGACTCAGCTTCTACACCCCCACCCGCCAGCTCCGCTCGACCAGCCTCGCCCTCGCCACAGTCCCCGCATCCGGAAAACGACCGCCGGCGGCAGATCCTTCTCCCACCTCGCCGCCAAGACCTGGAACACCCTCCCCACCAACCTCCGACAGACCCAAGACCTACTGGCCTTCAGAAGACTCCTCAAGACCTGGCTCTTCGATCAGTAGCAGCACCACCCCCCTCTTCCCCCAGCGCCTTGAGACCCTCGCGGGTATGTAGTGCGCTTTATAAGTGACATGATTGATTGATTGATTGATTGAGAGGGGCCCTGAAGGAGCTGGCATGTAATAAAACGCAGGACCCGAATGTCTCCTGGTGGAGTTCTATGCTGCCTATTCTACACAGCTCATCCAGCAACTGGAAAAATTATGTAATGCTTCTTTAGATGCAGGTCACCTCCCTCCTTCCACTAGAGAAGCACTGGTCACATCACTATTGAAACCCGGGAAGCCCTCTCAAGAACTGACCTCATATCATCCACTATCAATCTTAAATACTGAATATAAGATACTTGCCAAGATCCTCGCCCGATGATTACTACCATTACTCCCACTCTTGATACATTCCAAACATTGTGGATTTGTACCTCACCGAAACACTTCATTAAGCATCCGGCGGTTGTTCCGAGTCATGGATGCTAGTTAGGACCTTTACCTTCATGACGGTTGTCTCTCGTTGGATATCTGCCAGGCGTTTGGCTCCTCAGATTGGGACTTCATGTTCACCACCCTGGCGCAATTTGGGATTCCTCAGACCTACATCAGATGGGTCAAATTGCTCTATTCTGCCCCAGATAGGGCCAGAACTGGCCCACATATCTCTCACTCTTACCCGGTTTTGCGAGGCACTAGGCAGAGTTGCACCCTTTCCCCGCTCCTCTTCATCCTTGCAATTGAACCCTTGGCACACAGACTTTGGCTAGAAGTTGGATATAAGGGGATTCCTGTGGGTAACGTAATTCATGTCTTCTCGCTGTATGCTGATAATATGATCATTTATTTCAAGGATCTCCGAGAAACGGCTCAATTGCTGACAGCCTTTGCAACCCTTTCTGGCCTCCGCATTAACGCAGACAAATCTAATTCATATTCTTTTGCTGGCACATACACAGTGGCTCACTTAAGTTTTGGGACATATGAAATTCCGCCAGCCTCTTACACTTTCCACTACCTCGGGATACAAGTATATAGGGGGGGCCTAGATTTACTGGAAGGTAATCTGTCACGCACAATTGCAGCGCTCAAAACACAGGTGGCCTTTTGGGCCACGCTGCCCCTGTTCGTTGTTATGTTATGTTATGTTATGTTATGGCAATTTATAGCGCGCACTACTACCCAGGGGTGTCTAGGCGCTTGCGGACTCCAAATCTGTCGTCAGGGCAGCTAGTTTCTAAAAAGCCATGTTTTAAGCAATTTCCTAAACTCCAACAAGGAGGAGGACTTCCTAAGAGGGATCGGGAGAGCATTCCATTCCTTTATGGTATTGTAACTGAAACTCCTTCCCCCCCAGTTGGACCTTCTGATTCTGGGGGTAAGCATCAGGAAGGGATTTGCTGAACGGAGCGATCGGTTAGGAGTGTACCAGCTGAAAAGGTCCAGCAGGAATTGTGGTCCTTCTCCATGCAGGGCCTTAAAGGCCGTGCAAAGTGCCTTAAATTTAATTCGCTGGCCGACTGGTAACCAGTGTAATTCCCGAATACCTACTCTAATGGATTGGAATCTAGGAGCATCCAGGACCAGTCTAGCCGCAGCGTTCTGTACTGCCTGCAGCCTTCTAAGTAGAATGGTTTGTAGGTTAATGTACAACCCGTTGCAATAATCCAATTTGGATAGTACAAGGGAAGTCATTACGGTTTTTCTAGTATTTGAAGGAATGAAAGGCAGAATTTTTCAAACCATTTTAATAGTGAGAAAGGCAGCAGAGACCACTTTTGACACTTGGGCCTTCATATTGAGTTTGTCATCAATAATAACCCCCAAATTCTTAGCCTTGGCCACTGGTATAGGGGTATGGCCCAACGTGTCCGGCCACCATACTGGAGACCACTCAGGAGAGAGGTTGCCAAAAAGCACCACTTCCGTTTTTCCCGAGTTCAGCTTCAGACAGTGCCTAGCCATCCAGTTACTCAGGGCGCCCATACAGTCATGAAGTTTAACTGAATAGTTGATGTCCTTGTCCACTGCTGAGATCACTAGCTGAGTGTCGTCAGCATATGAGGTAGGGCAGAGGTTAAAACTTCTAATCAGGGAGGCGAGTTCAGAAACATAAATATTAAAAAGCGTGGGGCTCAAAGAGGACCCCTGCGGCACCCCACTTGGCAAAATGAAGGGTGCAGATTTAAAATTACCCAAATGCACAGTTTCTGTTCAATCGGAAAGGAACGACGTTAGGAGGCAAAGGGCCCTGCCCCCAATCCCGATAGTTTTAAGATGTTCGATCAGAGTCGCGTGGTCCACGGTATCAAATGCCGCGGACAAGTCGAGGAGGACAAGGGCTGCCCATCCCCCGCCGTCTAGTGTTTTTCTGATCTCCTCCGTCGTTGTTAGCGAATGGCACTGGCCAAAATGGTAATGCTGCCGCACCTTCTCTATCACTTTGTGAATTTGCTAATTGTTATCCCTGAGGGAATTTTCCAACAACTAAACACACTACTGGCTGACCTTAAATGGGGGCAGGGGCGACTCAGAGTCAGCTTAGCAAAACTCCAACTCCCATCGGACAAAGGTGGGCTGGGGCACCTGATTTTAAGGCCAACTGCATAGCCAGACAATTACAATGGCTGTCATACTGGCTTGCTTGCCATAACTTGTGGGAATAGACTTCACCGAGACGCAACTAGAGCGTGGTCAACTATATCGCTCGCTGTGTCCTGGCATCCCGACACCACCCACACACTATTATTGCATGTAGCAATGTCATACTGGAAAATGACGCTCAAATACACATCAGTCCCCGTGCCATATGCACCCAATATACCCTTGTGAGGCCTCCCCACCTACTCAGGTGCATTAATAGGCAGGAGACTGGCTCCCAGGGAGTGAGAGGGGGTCCAAACAGTGGGTGATTTGCAGAAGGTACCCTTATGGCACACAAAGACTTCATACATTTGCATAATGTCCCAGATACTCTCTTCTTGACACACGCCAGTTTCCTATGGTATGTGAGGCGGCACTGGGCAGCGGATGATCAGGAACCAGGGGCGCACAAATTACTTAGGCCATTGCACACAATGAATCATGGCAGTCACCTAGTGCGATGGTTACGTAAGGGACTCCAAGGCCAACTTATGACACCACTTACAACACTGAGAGAAAAGTGGCAGACAGACCTGGGCAGAGCACTTTCTGCCAAGGAATAGGCGGGAATACTAGAATACCCAAAGAAAGTATCATGTAATTCAAGATTTAAATTCATTCAATATGTGATAATTCATTGAGCGTATTTAACACCACATAGACTTAGTAGGATATACCCAGCGGCGTCCTCGATGTGTCCGCAGTGCCGAGTGGGGAGAGCAGACCTGCTTCATATGTTGTGGGCCTTCCCACATTTGTCCGAATACTGGCGGGGACAACAACTGCACTGAACGAACTTACAGGCCAGGCCCGTACAGATCGCCTAGAACGGCGTATACTGGGGGTCTCCATGGGTCCTAAGAGTTCCATGGTGGAAACCCGATTTACTAACCTGGCACTGTTGTTGGCAAAGAGTCTCCTTACAAGACGATGGAAGGCCCGGAGAGCCCAAAGTTTATTAGATTGGAGGGAAGATCTAAAATCGTGGGGCCTCACCGAAAGTGTAGCTCTTAGGCGGGAGGAGAATAGGGGGCTCCGCAAAAATCCAATTTCAAGGGAGTGGGACATGTTATTGGAGAGAGTCAAGGTGCAGATCACAGACTCCGAGGAAGCAGCAGGATCCCAGGTAGCCGGATATGCACTAATATAGAATGCTTATACCCCTGTGACTGTACCAGAGTATGCTCCGTAATAACTGACGTCCACGGGATTTATACACAAAGAGCACCACATCTACATAAGCGCCTCCCCTTCCCCTGCAACATGTTGATGGTTTTCTAGTGACATACGAGGGTTATAGTTTGGTTGGGGATCCGGGTGGGAGCCGGGTGTGTGGGATATTACATTTTACCACTTGATCTCATGCCCAGGATCATAATGTGTATAAAATCGTGGGGCCTCACCGAAAGTGTAGCTCTTAGGCGGGAGGAGAGTAGGGGGCTCCGCAAAAATCCAATTTCAAGGGAGTGGGACATGTTATTGGAGAGAGTCAAGGTGCAGATCACAGACTCCGAGGAAGCAGCAGGATCCCAGGTAGCCGGATATGCACTAATATAGAATGCTTATACCCCTGTGACTGTACCAGAGTATGCTCCGTAATAACTGACGTCCACGGGATTTATACACAAAGAGCACCACATCTACATAAGCGCCTCCCTTCCCCTGCAACATGTTGATGGTTTTCTAGTGACATACGAGGGTTATAGTTTGGTTGGGGATCCGGGTGGGAGCCGGGTGTGTGGGATATTACATTTTACCACTTGATCTCATGCCCAGGATCATAATGTGTATATGCTTGACATATAACAAAATGCAGTTGACTGTACTCCAAATGTACATTGGGAATTTAATGTATTCTACGATATATGTCACAATGTGTGAATGACATGTTTCTGTAATGCAAGTAGATGTCTATAATAAAATGCATAAAGTTTGCGGAAAAAAAGAGGTTAAAGTGCACTTTGCACAGCACAGTCATAGATCCTTTATTTGGTGCTCCTTCTTTGATATCACAGTGCTATATTCCCACTTTATAAATGACGGCACTTGATCTATTCTCAACTTCAACGTTGAGGATTTTTTTCTTTTGTATCTTTTAAATACTATCGTAGCTTACCTTTGTAATCTGTGTGTAGTAAGTGCAATCATTAATATTTGTTTATAGAAAGTGGTTTTTAGCATATTTGTTATCTTATTTTTACTAACACTCAATTGTAGCTCATTATGGGTAAAAGCCGAGGGAACATCCAAGGCCTGCAAGACCTTACATAGGTTCATAGTCCAACTGGTTGTGTCCCTCAATTGTAACTCGCAGTTTAGGAAATACCTAAATGTGCCCATAGCTTATATCCATAATTTAGCACAATAGTTTAACATTTTCTGCCAATGTCTTTGATTAATATTGATAAGACCCAATTCCAGTCTAAGTGCACTATTAATTGAGCCTTTTTCGAAAGTGTAACCAGTTTTTCCAAATAGATATTTCTACTGATTTCAGAACCGTAAAGCAATAGACTCACTATTTTTAGGGTATACATTTCTTTTAATACCTCAACAGACTTATGCTCCAGAGCAGAGTCCAGTTTCTTTAAAGATCAGGTGACAGCCTTCGCCCTCTGCTCCTAGTAGGACATATGAGCCTTAAAGTTAACATTGTCTTTAAAAAGTATACCCAAATATTTATATTCTTTTCAATCTCTAATTTATTGGATCTGATCCCCCATTTTAACTGATCTTGCTATTTTCTTGCTTTTGAGAATATCATAGCTATAGTTTTTTCCATATTAATTTTTAAATCATTAGCTAGGCAATAAGTTGTAAAGGCATCCAACTGCTTTTGAAGTCCTAATGGTGTACGATCCAATAGGATCATTTTGTTTGTATATAGTTTTGCTGGGATTGACTCACCTTCTAATTTTGGTGGAAAAGTGTTTCTGGGACATAGATTCACCAAAATATCTGCTATGTATAAGAGAAAGAAAAAAATCAACAGTGCCAAAATACAGCCTTGGCGCAACCAATTTGGAGTGTGAATTTTTCTTGTTAAGGCTCCATTGCTTCCCAGTTCAACTTTGGTCCAAGAACCACCATGTAATTGTACAATCAACTTCAGTAAACCTGGGAGTATATTACAATTCATAAGCGTTTTCCAGAGTTTAGCTCTACTGATCGTATTGAAAGCGGTAGATAAATCTATATATGCAATATAAATTGCATCACTTCTTTTTACAACATACTCTTCCACTAACAGTTGTATTGTAAAGCACCCATCAACAATTGAGTGGTTTCTTCGGAAATCCAGCTGGAGGATGTTTACTTTCTCTACCCATGCTTCTAGGGCCTGCAGCACATGTTTTGCGTAGATTTTACTTGGAATGTCCAGTAGGGTTATCATTCTATAATTATTAGGCAATTCTCAAGAACCTATCTTAAAAATTGGAATTCAAATACTCCCCTGCCAAGAATCCAGTATTCAATTTGAGTGGACTACGTTGGCAATCAGGGAAGTTAATACTCATGCCCAAAGATCAGGATCCAGTTTTAAAATGTCTGCTTCCAACCCATCCGGACTTGGGCACGCACATTCTTTAAGTTCTTTATAATAGCTGTCACCTCCCTTATTGAGGGTATTACATTCTTTCCCCCACCCCCCTACTTAAATTAGTCTCAGGTTTTTTTTTTTATAGTTCCTAATGCTTTACCCAATATTTTCAAAACGGTTATAACTCTACCACTGCGAAGGGCTAAAATGACTTCCTTTCATAAAAGACTTCTTGTCTTCCCAAACTGTCTTTCTTATTTCCTTTCTGAAATCTCTCTGTAAATGTTCAGTATTTGTAAAGCGCACAGCTACCTCCGGAGAGGTGTCCCGGCACTGGGGGCAGTCGGGAAGATTAAGCAAGCTATTGCCCAGAGTCACATGGTGCTGGGCTGATCTGGCGCCGGGGATCTAACCATGAGCCCCAGGTTCCGGAGTCAGTCGCCCTAGCCGCTGCGCCACACCTCTTCCCGACCTAGACCTAAATCTGCCTATTTCTGGTCATGGGATCTAATTTTTATACATCCCTTATTTTCTTATTCAAAGCTTTCTTTGCTTTCGATTTTTCACCCTCAGAACCTGATTTGGCTCTTCTATTTTTATAGGTATTTCTTAACTTAACTGGTAGTTGGCGAATGTCGTTAATCAGTCTTATTATATTCAGTCATTATATTATCATTTAAACTTCCACCGTATCGAGTCAGGAGTTCTGGACCAATTGTTTGACCATATTATACTTCGGCCATTACAATGGACATGATCACTGACAGCTAATTCCCCTGTGACCAAATCCTCAAGTAAACAGAATTCCTCAATAGCTAAATTTGCTTAAAGGATCGGCGAGAACGTTTTGCTATTACCCTGGCAATATTCAAGGACATACAATATATTCATCATCACCTTTTCCAAGGTAGGCATTTAGGAATATGGCTTTCTGAATGTATTGCAGTGCAATCCAATTCCGTTCATCAGTTTTAGCTGTGGAACTATCATTGCAATCCCTATATATTAGTCTTCCCTGGTCGGTTTTTGTTTCACAATTCAATCACTTTCCTCAAAAACATATTTCACACCAGTCAGGTCGTTGTCCATAGTCGAGGCATTATCTACCTGATTAAATTGGCCTTGGTCTTCCTTATACCTCTGGTTATCTCTTAAGCTGGAATCCATATTTTAGTTGTTTTCGTAAACATCATAGCCAGAACATCGTAGATCATCAATGCAGCCTAAGACCATTTCTGCAACTCGTCTCGAATGAAAGTGTATCACTGCAGTTTGGCCTTTATACCCATGTTTATTTTGTCTAAGCATTGTAACCAAGGAAACATCTTTGGATGATATCTTTGATAACTTTGGGAGAGAGCTAAAAATTGTCAAAATCCTAGAATGGTTTAAAAATGAATCCTGACCTCCATTAGCAAATATGTCCACCAACAACATTATTCTACCATCGATATCTTGTTTATCATGATTTGTCGTTTTACCTAAAGATTCGACTACACCATTATCGTGGCATCTCAGTTTACCGCCAGGGGACTCCTCTTTGCAATATTTTGAGTTACAGGCTTGAGTGGGGTATTCTTGTAATGTTGTTATATTTGAACAATTTTTTACAGCAGTGCCTAGAGATTTAATTTCTCCATGCTTTTCCATTAACATTGGCTTGAAAACAAGCCCCTCACAAGTGACTGGTTTTACTTCGCTCAACTTTGCTTTTCCTGAGGTTCAGTTATCCTCCTTTTCTAACTGGGATGCAATCCTAATAATTCTCCTACTCTTTATTCTTCGATTCTTCCTTTTCTTAGACATTTTTTGGTAGTTCTTTTTATAGTCTCTCTTCCTACCACTGTTCTTTTGGCAGATAGAAAAAAATATTCTCCTGACCCTTATGTTCTTGTCCATCCTCTACCTCAGACTTGGGAGCTTCTGTCGCCCTGTCAATGTTGTTATACAGAATGTCCATATTAATAAATGCTTTTCTGGGCTTATATCTGTTTTTATCTTCATTCTGTACTAGGGTATCCATCGAGGGGCAACATGTATCCCCTTACCCTCCCACTTAATAATTGGGATAATCACAGTTTTAGGGTAATAGGGGTCATAACCTCCTACTTCCAATTCAGTAGTTTGTGAATTTGTCTGGCAGGATTATTGTTGCTGTACATGGGGTTTAAACTCTTTATTATTTGACAATTGATGCCTGGCTTCAAGATTTATGAGGCGTTGTAATATTAACATATTTGTATCTCGGCTGTGGTCAATGTCATTAACAAGTCTAGCCAGCAATAGGGCTGTGGATTCCAGTGTATTGCTCAAAGAGTTTAGCCATTTGATGTTAATTAGCATTTCACCCCCTTACAACCCTTTATCTTGTGGCGACGCAACTTCCCTCCTACTTGAGTCTCCTAATCTCTCTTCCATCCTGTTTTGGTAACCAGCCAAGATCCTCTTCCTCTTGCATGGAAGACAAGTCGATCAGAAAAGGAAGAGAACATCTTCTTGGGCTACTTTGCTTATCTGTCGTACTCAATATTGAGTTTGCCTCTTTAACTTTTAAGGAGCTAAAGTCTTTCCCACTGTTGGATATTCTCTGATAACTTAGAGCGGAATGGCATCTCATATTGGCCAGTTACATCCTCATTCTTACCCGTGAGCATAGACTTATCACATATCGCATTATACTCATAATACTCCTTATGGTCAACGCCAGCGACTATAATGATCCTTTGACTGCTTCCTAAGACTTTATACCCGACCCTGCGTCTGAATTCTTCACTGCGTTCACTGGTGAGCTATTTATAATCCAAGATGAATGACTATTTCTGTCACAGTGTACTTGTGCCTGCAATTGTACTTGTATATCAACCCTAGGTGCCTTTATGAGACTCTTGCACTTTAACAAATTATATTCATTATTCAGGGAACCCTCATCTTCCTCATCAGGTATTGTCTTCTTTAAGCCTATCATCTTTCCTGGTGTCTGGTCGACCTGGTCTATGACAATTGCCTTCAAATTTTCTCTATCAAGGCTTCTATGGTTTCTACATTTTCATGAGATACTGATTCACCTTCATGCACCTCGCTTAGATTATAATGAGCTTTGATGCCTTGAGTTCCCTAAAAGACCTGTTTATTCTCCGCCTCACCACTATTCACAATAGTTATGTATTTTCTGATTGAGTTCTTTGATAATCTTATGGGGCCGGACTTCACGCCCATTTCTTTTCTCTTAACTACTCTGGAGCGCAGTGTACGTATCGGATGCTGAGAGATTCCAGCTTCTCCATTATTTTTCATTAGTGAACCCAAGTTTCTAGTGACAACTATTTCGACTCCTTGTTTGAGACCGCACAGGCAAAGTATTTAACACAACTTTCAGGTTCTACCTGCAGACTCAACAACCCTGCTGCAGTAAAACACTCTATGAATGAATAGTGAATTGCTACTCAGGATTTCCAGGATATTTAAGCAACAGGCACTCCGAGAACACATGAATAGATTGTAAATAGCTCCTTGCGATGAAGCCATAAGTGCCAATGGTTCAGAGGGGAGAGGACCACTCACCAACCTCTGGGCCTGTCTTTCTCACTCCCTGCACTGATCAGCTTTAGCGGGATACTTCCGAGGTACTGATAAAGGTCCAAGGCAGGCACAAGCCAGTGACATACCAATGGCCAGCCCGTGTTCAGCAACACCCAACAACCAAGGACAAATTATACAGGAGACAAAAAGAAGGGGAAGGTAGTCAGATTTAACAAACTGTCCCACCAGGCAAATGTCCAGTGTCAAATGGCCTCTCTTGCTCTCACCATTCACTACACTGTCCTCAAGCTCCCTATATTAAACACCTAAAGGTCACTCCTTGACATCAGTTACACAAGAGGGACACTCGGGCGGGCAGATCTCTCGAGTTTCCAGGTGAAAGAAATCAAATCTGTTTTGAGTTAATAACGGGGTGAACGCAGAAGAAGAAAAAACAGACATAGTGGACTTTAGCAAGCATCAGGTATCAGTATCATTAGCATCATCAGGTATCGGGTATTAGCAATCAGTAAGAAGTAGGAAGCAATAGTATGCAGCAGCAGCATTAAGCAGTCCAGAATCCCAGCAGTATAGTGTACAGCAGTACAAGTGGAGAAGCAGCGGCTCCACAAGCTACACCATGTCCTGGCCCGGCCATCTCCGCGGATCAATGGCGCACCACCTGCTAACCCACTGACAAGGCAATGCTGCAATAACTCACTGCCAACCAGTCAGTAATCCTTAACTTTATCTGTGCCCTTGTCCTGCTTACCGCCTCACCACCTCCGCGGCCACCGCCGTCAATTTTGCTGCTGCTGTCTTCTGACTTTTTTCTTTGCTGCTCCACATTGTTTAGGAATCCAGACGCATTTGCTGAGCAGTGTTAGGTGGCGTTAGGTGATCAACGGCTGGTAGGCAGTCAGCAGGCGGCGGCTGGCATTCTCCTTACACCCTGATTGCAATCTGTTGCCCAGTCTTCACCTGCTGCCTGCTACACGATCCCCGCTGCAATGCCTGAACTCCCTGCAGCGGTTCAGTAGCAGTTTGACATTTGGCAGTCAGCGGTGAGTGTGGGCCGGGCTCTGAGCTCTGTGTGCGCACCCTCTCAGAGAGTGCAAGCACGTCTTCCACTGTCTGAGCTAGTCTTTTAGGATCAGTCTTGTTGAGAGCTTGCCATCACACCAGCAACAACCTGGAGCCAAAAAGCATGTTACACAGCCAACCTACATGATGGTCCATATCTCGGAGGAGCAGGAGTTGGTATTAGTCTCTCTGGAACAACTGCATGGCTCTCATGAGTCTCTACTAATACTGGTAATCTTTGTCCTCAGTATTTAATCTCCTTCAGACCTACCCCTGGCTATGCTAGCCAACACTGTTCCTGTCTAAGGCGCTGCTGATTGTGATTCAGTTGCTGGTCTATATCCTAACCGCTCTAACTGGGCCCCATGGACCCATCTCCCAGGCCTCCTTGTCACAAGAATGCTTGCAAGAGATCACATACCTGGACAACAAATATGAAGACCTGACCTCATGTCTGCTGGATTAAGCAGATGTTACACAATCTGTAAGTGAGGTGCTCCTGCACATCTTGACAGAAACAGGTGCCATTTTACTAACCAGCTGCTTATGACTTTCAGCAAATGAT
This sequence comes from Calotriton arnoldi, assembly GCA_963921515.1. Lineage (NCBI taxonomy): Eukaryota > Metazoa > Chordata > Amphibia > Caudata > Salamandridae > Calotriton > Calotriton arnoldi. The sequence continues at coordinate 1,288,539 of CAWUFW010003856.1, read as the reverse complement.
GTAGGCCAAGCAGCTTCTAGTGCTGTCACTGCAAAAAGTATAAAGTAACGTATCGGTCACTTGCATGGAGCCCAACCTTTGTTTGACGATCGAGCATACTCCACCCGGGCTAAGGCAGCATTCTTGGGGATTATATATGTAGAGAAATATGCCAGGTGACCAAAAATACTGTCATATGTCTTGTGCAGGCCCATTGTCATTTTCCCTATGTTAGCATGAGCATGTTGCAGACTGTCCTCTGCTTTGCGCACGTTACTATACAAACGTATTTTGCTTTGTGCCACACTGTACTTTCACACAGAACCTGCAGTTGTTTTTGCGTTCTGTTCATTCCTGGGATTTAGTCTGCACACCGTAGACAAGGTCAAACAACAATGTCCCTTGTTATTTTGCTCTGGTCAGGCCTCAGCACCTAGACAAAACACACAATGCAGCTGTTGTTTGGGAACACATACTTCTGGTCTGGTACTTATTGACGGGACGCCTGAGTAGCGCTTGTGCTTGTTCACAATACCCTTGCACCGTTTCCCGGAGATGTCCTTGGTGGAAGGGCTTTGCCTCCTCAGTTTGTAGGGATCACCTATTGCTGTATGTTTTTCAAGCTTGAATTGTAAACGTTTTTTTGCCCTTTTAGTGCTACCGTTTGAATCCCTTTCTTTGTCTTAATGGCTCAACCGATTGCGATTCCGGCTCATTGCCACGTGGCAGTTACTCAACATTTGTTGCAGCATGGAGTCCCCAATGCGGGGTCTCTGGTTGTTTTTGTGGTTGAAGCGGAACCTGCGTACCTTTTCGAAGTGTTTTACTCCTGGGTTACGTATCCCGCAGTGGATGCGAATGATCATTATTTTCATGCTTATACTCCTGCCGCTGTTCCGGCAGCTTATCGCCCTTATGCAGTTGTTGAAGTTCCTCTTACGACCTGGGAGCACCAGATTTGGTTTAATGGCTCCCTACCTGATCCTATTGCTACTGTTCATATGGGCCCCTTAAGTACTGACGTGGCCACTTGGCCTATGTTGGCCGGTTTTACTCCGTACCCTAATTATATCAACGCCAATTTGGCAGAGGTACGTTTGTTGTATGCTCACGTTGTTCTCTTATATAGATGCCAGATCCAATTTGTTGCCTGTGCTTTTCTCGCGGCTCCGCTTGAAGCTGTGCCACCTGTGCACGGTGGGGATCTTGTTATTAGTCTTGGTATTAATTTGGTTATGGGCAAACGCCCTCAGAGTTGTGCGGACTTTCCATTTTGGATTGCACAGAAAATTGATCAGCTTGATGCAGTTTTCCCTCTTACGGGTCCTGTTGAGAAACATAGAATCCTTACTATGTGCTTGCCTAGTGGTCTGATTTCCCCCTTGGCCGACTGCAACACCTGGGGGACAGTTTTTGCCTCAGTGTATACACTTTGTTATGGCACCCCCTCGATGAGCGCTCTCCCGAGCATTCCCAAACAAGTACAGAACGAACATGGGGCATGTCCTGCCCTGGATTTGGGGATGAAGTTAATGGGTATTTTTCGGCGGTGGCTGACATTGATCGCAAACGTGAGTTGCTGATTATTATTGCTGATGTTTATACGTTCTTAGGTCGCAATAATTTGGGGGTTCGGCCTTCTAATCAGTCTCAAGGTAAGCCTCCTCCTAAGAAGGAGGTTCGCCCTGTCTTTCCTAAAAATACATGGGACAAATCTAAGCAGCAACAGAAGCCCACGTCTTGTGGTGGGTCACCGCAGTGCTTAATTTGTAAAATATTAAGTGCCAGCGCTCTGACCAGGAGGCTACTGCAGCTTGCACCACCCATCGCCCTTGTCATCACTGCCAAAACACCTACTAACCATCTCTCTCGCATGTAAATGCGACAGTTCAGATTATTCCAGGTCCCCAAAGCTAAAGGAATGGCTGGGGAGGCAGGTATAAGCAATTGTAATGTATATTGTATTCCTAAACAACCGTTGTTCTACTCATCCCTAAATTAGATGAGCAGCGCCACCATGTGGTTGACTGTTCTAAGAATGGTGTTGACAATTAGGTGCCGGTGCCGAGCACCGGAAACCAATTAAATGCCGGTGCTGAGCACCGGAAAGCACCGGCTCAAATTAAGCACAGGGTCACCGCCACCTGACGCTTCTGAACGTAGATCTGATTTTCGTGATCGCTCTAATATTAAAACTTCAGAGAGGTTCCAGGTTCATGATCCTCGTTCTCCTCGTTCCTTTTAGTAATCGTCTGATCAACAGTAAGACCAAGGGGCAAGGCAGGATCGCAGACAAGGCGAGTCCACGCAACCCAAGCGGGATCCGCAGCGCTCTTTTGACGTGCAAGTTGAGAGAGGAACCACCTCCATATAGAGCTCCATTTCAGAAGAAGAAAGTTGCCGCTTTGACAGCGAAATATGCCCCAGACGGTGAGAATCCTCCTCTCCTCGACAACGCAGCGGAAGTTACTGTGGTAATCCAGACACCACCCGTTTCTGGAGGCGAGAGCAACTGATACCTTTGTAACTGTTTAAACTGCGGACACCCACGTTGCTCCACCTGATAGACTTTATAATGTAGACATTCAAATTGAAGGTGACATTAAACGCTCCATTTATGCTATTTTTGAGACAACTTGACGACTTCTTATGATATTTTGTTGGCAGAGGTCGACTGGCCTCCCCCATTCATTCTAGCATGTCCTTGAGGCGAGGACGTGATCCTACCGTCCTTTTCACAATTTGTCCCTGATGAGACTAAGCATGCTTATGCTGCTGAATGGGCTCTTGCTTTGGTCCTGTCTTATACCGCAACCAGGCTGGTTGGGATAAGGATTCTCCTTTGCATGTTGTTCCAATACGTTCTACTCCTCAACCGCAACCTCAATATCCAATTAAACGTGACGCTGAAGCGTCCGTAAAAGAGATTCTTACTCACTTTGAATATCAGGGTGTAATTGAACCCTGTGTCTCTGCAATAAATAATCCTCTTTTTCCTATTTTGAAACCTGATGATTCATATCGCATTGTTTTGGATTATAGACATTTAAACAGTCATACTCGTACTTTTGCAGTGCAAAACACGCATAGTACAGCATTAGTGAATAATATCGTGCGTAAACGGTTTAAAACTACACTTGATATTTCTAATGGATTTTTCAGTCACAAACTGGCTCCTGAGAGCCGGGATCTATCCTTGCTCAGCACCTTTGGATCTCAGAGGTGAAACGGAGGTTGCCCAGTGGGTATAAGAATAGCCATGGGGTTTTTACAGCACATATTGTCCCTTTTAGATTATACTGATCCTGACTATTTCTATTATGTCGATAACATATATCTGACAGGTGATTAATTGAATCCCCATCATGCGAGAGTGGATCGCATCGTCACGCGATTCGCTGCTCTAAGCTACAAGTTCAATTTTGCGTAGTCGCATATTGCCTTTCTGCCCGTTCTTTTTCTCGGTTATGAATTGACCAATGAAGGTCGTGGTTTAGCTCCCCATTTTTTGGAAAAGTTTGCACAATTGCAACGTCTATCTACTTTTAAGAAACTCTAGTCTCTGCTCGGTTTTTCTGAACTTTGGCAGGACTTACATTCCTGACTATGCTCAGCGTATGGTGCTTTGATACACCATCCTTTTCTGCTACCTCCTGGCTTCTTGAACACACTGCGGTTTTGCACGTTTTACAATTGGATTTGCTTGCTACGCAATACTTACAGACTAGATTGAATACTTCCAATTTGGTCATCCAGATTTTGCCTTTTGCGACTGGCGGGAAACATCTGTTACAACACAGGCATTGCATCGTAGTCCCTTTACAACGCAGTCAGTGCCATGACTGCAACATTACCACGAGTTCCATTACAACGAAAGTCATTACAACGACTTACTTTAGGGAATGTAGTGTTTGGCTGGTGTTGGATTCTAAGTCCAACACCTTCCCTACTGATACACCGACTGGAGTTGGAATAGTAATTTAAACTATTCCAAAGTCCAGTGCTTCCCTAAAGCAAGTCGTTGTGATGACTTGCATTGTAATGGAACTCGTGGTAACGACACAGTCATGGTATTGACTGCATTGTTAAGCCACGCATAGTTTTGGCATGCATGGTAACAGATGCTATTCGCGATTGGCATCACTTATGTGACATTTAATGAGGGTGACACTATCCCAATTGCTTATAAATCGCATCTGTACACTCCTGCAGATCTGCGTTTTTCTTCTACTGAAAAAATATTGACTGCGGAGCAGATGGCCATTCTTAAAGAATGCCCTCTTGCTCAAGGTAAACGCATTTTTTTCATTTCTCCTGTGCCTGCCTTAGAGGCGGTCACAAAAGCTAGTGTTCCTAGTTGTGGAGCTCTGCATCCTCGTTGGATTCAATGGGCTACATCCTTAACATCCATTGACTGACTTATTTGTTAAGCGCACGAATGCCGAGGCGTCTTGGCGCTGGGTGAAAGACAACTGGATTGAACTGATTAAACTGCCAGTTTGGGAAAGAGCCAGGTCTTTATTAGCTTCCTAAAAATAGTCCTATTAGATTGTAATCTGAGCTGTGCGGGGAGAGCATTCCATAGCTTGGCGGCTTGGTATGAGAAACCCTTGCCTCCCCATCTAACTTTTTTTATCTTGGGGATCAAAATCAGACCTGTGTTCGATGATCTAAGACAGCGTTGCGGAGAATACCGCTTAAATAGCAGCTGCAGGTCGGCAGCTCCTCCACCATACAAAGCTTTATGAACAAGGCAAAGGGCCTTAAAATCCACTCGCTGCCGAACCGGGAGCCAGTGGAGCAGTTTAATGGTGGTTGAGGTAGGGTGATGTTTGGGAAGACCATAAAGCACCCGGGCCGCCGTGTTCTGAATGGACTGTAGTTTGGCAATCTGGCCCTTATCTGCTCCCAAGTAGAGGGCATTGCCGTAATCAATTCTAGAAAGAATCAAGGCCCCTATTACTGTTTTCCTCATAGAAAAGGGAATGAACCGAAGGATTTTGCGTAGGTTCTTCAACATGTAGAAACAACCAGATGACACCTGATTAGTTTGTTGGGCAAATTTTAGATTGCTATCAAATATAATGCCAAGATTCCTGGCCTTTGTTACGGGACTGGGGCAATTCCCAGCCTCAGTGGGCCACCATGCTTGGCTCCAGATTGAAGGCTTCAGCCCGAATTCCATCACCTCTGACTTTTCCGTGTTGAGCTTTAAAAAATTAGAGCTCATCCATTGCATAACATTCTTTAGGCCATTCCTAAACCTAGCCGCCGTCTCATCCACACCTTGAGTTACTGATACCACATTGATGTCAGCTTCGTTTTTGACCCTTCCTTGCAAACGCAAGAGTTTCTTCAATATGAGCATGTTCACCCTTTGTCTTCTTCTGTTCTTCCACTTATCAGTACAAATGTATCGTTTACACTGATGGTCCGGTAGAACCGGCCATTGGTTCTAAACAAGCGTACTCTGCAGCTTGCGCTATTGTCGTAGGTTCAATGAAGGATGGAGTTTTCACTTTACCTTGGTTCATACCCAGTCCCTTGGGGACTGCACGGACCAATTGGCCAAATTGAGAGCTCTTCTTTTAGCTCTAGAATATGCTGATCCTGAATTATCCACTCTTCATGTGTGTGATTCTTTTTATTGTGTTCAGTCCTTCAATGACAACTTGTTTTTTGGAAACAAAATGATTTTCGGACTCTAAAGGTAGCACGATAAAGCATAAAATGCTTTGGGTTCGAGTGGCAGCTCTTAAATAACGCTTGCCACTTACACATGTTGTACACACATTGGGCCATCATCGTGTGGGAGCACACGCTGTTGGGAATTCGATTGCTGATGAAGCTGCCAAATCTGCATTAGCCACAGTTAAGGTAGCCGCAGTTACACGTTCTATGACTAAAATTGATGATGACATTTTAGCGGCCATCACCGTAACACAGGATGGTACTCCCTTTCTTCAGGGATTTCCTTCTAAATATACTTATCAGTTGACTACTGACAAAGTTCCTTTTGTGTCTATTCCAAAGGTTGGTGATTGGCTGATTCCCAACCTTGACCGTAGACAGTCTTTGATAGTGGCCGCTCATGAAGGTATCACTTCTGCACATGCAGGAGTGGCTGCCACTATTTCTCTTTTACAGCAACGTTATTGGTGGTGCGGTTTATACCAGCAGACTCGTAAATATGTTCTTTGTTGCAATATTTGTCAGCAAATTAAGAATTCTGTGTTGCGTCCACCTCAAACACACCTTTTTATTTCTAATCAGCAATTTTTAAATTGATATTTTATTGTTATAATAACAGAAGGTTACAGGGCATCAATAGCGCATTGCAGTGAATTAATATTCATGGTAGCAGGAAGTCCGCAATCCAATAGCTCATTTGTCAGTTTATCATGCATCCGTGCAGCTACAAGTTCAAATAGTATGCACCAACATTTTGAGTCCTGCGAACCCAGTACAGACCCTGCACAGCAGCAGGGGGGAGGGGATGAGAAGTAAAAGAAAAGAGAGTTAAAGGTAAGGGGGTAAGGGGGATGCCGGCCTCCCGGCAGCAGTGATACAGTGTGCCGATTCCTCGCTGGTCGGTTGGGGCGCAGGCAGGAGGACTTCCCGCATATTGCATTCATTCAGTGCAGTGGGAGCAAACCAGCAGGGACCTGTGATTGGGAACTTAGGTACCTCTGTAATGGTTCCCAGATGTCTCTGGGTCGGGGCTGAATGGGCATGAGTTCCCAATAGTTAGTCAGCTGTCCTTGACAGAATGTTGCATCTCCTAGCCAGTCAGCTGAGCGGGAGCTACGTCTTCTTCCCCAGCACATGGCTATCCGCCGCTTGGCAAGGTCTAATCAGCCATTTGGTTGCATTTATCTTGATCATTGCGGACCATTTATATCCGATAATGCTTTCAAGTATATTTTGGTTGCAGTGGATTCTTGCATGAGCTTCCTCTGCGTCTGGCGCTCAGCTGATGCTCACACTGTTATAAAAGATTTGCATGTCTTTGTCGGGACATATGCCTGTGGCGCTTTCCGTCAGACCAGGGTCCAGCTTTCGCCTCTAAGGTGTACCACGATTCTATGACGTCAGTGGGAGTGCGGGTGCATTTCTCATCTCCATATAGGCCTGAGGGCAATTCTGTTGTGGAGCGATGAACCGTGACTTAAAGCAATCTTTAACAGCAAGGGTATTAGGTACTGGCCGTGGCTGGTTAACTCACCTTTATGGGATTCAACGTGCTCTGAATAAGCTCCCTTGAAGATCTCTGGGTGGGCGGACCCTGTGCGAAATGCTCTTTGGCATCAAGATGTTTGTTCCGGATCTTGATGGTCTAGATGTTGTGGCGGCTGCCGCAGTCTTTTGCGTAGATAACCACTGTGCTGTCTTACAGGATCTACAAAAGTGTTGTGACGCTGTGGCCTAAACCCTTTTGCATTTGACTCAGCTTTCTGATGCAGCGGCTCTGATTCCTAAAGTTGGAGATCTGGTTTGTGAAAAGGTGGCGATCAAGAAAGAATTCGGTCCCTCCTACCATGCTCCTGTTCCAGTATTTGGACTTCAGGGTACCTGAACTGTGATTTTGCCTCCGCTTCCTGGATACAAAGAAAATTGCTTGGTCTCAATTGAACATGTTAAGTTACACTATTTGGCCGCAGCAGTCGGCGCCAGCAGCGCTTACACCAGCTCGTGAAGCATGGGATGCAGATATTCAATTGCCTCTTACAGATAAACAGTGGGCATTCTGTTGCAGCCAGCTGGAATCCCTGTTTCCCAACTATAGATTGCAGCTAATCCATTTCAAATTTTTACACCGCATCTATAGAACACCTGTACAAACGCATTGCATGGGGCTTACCCCAGATTTCCGTTGCAAGAGGTGTTGTTTGCCTGTGGCAGACTTTATGCACCTGGCATGGAACTGCCCAGCCATCTCCAGATACTGGGGGGAGGTATTCCACACCATTGGGACCATGATAGACATACCATTAAATCCTTCCCCGCTGCTGGGACTGCTGGGCCATGTGGCGGAGGTGGACCGCGCAGTCAGCAGGCTTGTCGCGCTGATGATGCTGCTTGAGAAGCGCAGGGTCGCGATGAACTGGGGACGACTCCGGGCTCCACAGGTACGGGATTGGCTCAGGGACGCCACATATTGTCACGAACAACTAGACAACTATTGGGAGCTGATGCCGCCAAGATCCCGTCCTCACGATATCTGGGAACCATTTCACACTTATCTCCGACAGTCAGACATCACAACAGGGACTCCTGCTGAACAGAGAGAGAGACCCTAAACTCCTTAGAGCGCTGGCTTACCCGGCTGCTTATATATCACATCCTTTTCTGCCAATGTCCTCACATTCAACATACAAGACAGATGCAGCTACTACAATGGATTCACAATGGGCAGGGGCGGGTGGGACGTGCCAGGGGGCAAGATCGGACACAGCTACTTCCTGTCCATGTGGGTACGTCTCCTATTCTATCCATTCAGGCTCTGATATTCATGTATTGCGGAGCAACAAACTGCTATGTTTACAACTGTACTAGTGTAACTACACAAATGTTTATGATGTATGCACGGTGTCACTGACAACATTGTTTTGACTGTCTGTATTTACTGCCAACATGGTTAATAAAAGTTTAAAAAAAGAAGTTACACCATTTGGCCAATACTCAATAGTATGCCTCAGTGTGTCCCCAGACGGGATATTCGTTTACAGCCTGTGAGCTCCATTCCTACTAATTCTCCCCGGAGGGGGATGTCGAGTCTTCAGTTGCCCTGGTACCTGTTTTACCATCTTACACTCCACTATGGAAATTGTCTATTCAGATTCACCCCTCAAGGCCCCTTCAGGAGTGCAAGCCTCAGGACTACATCCAGAATCCCAGCCTCCATTATTCCAGCTGAGTTCTTCTGGTTATTATATCGATCAAGATAATTTTTCTTCAGACAGTTCTTCATTGACTTCTGTTTTAACCTCACCACCAGCGCGGATTTGTGTTTTCATCTCTTGGTTAAAACGCACTTGTCTGGCTCCAGGTTTGATTTATATCTGGATCATGTTTTCCATAGTATTTTTGTTCATGTGGGTTTGATTCGTGACAGTTTTTTTCCTTTTCATTAATGACCACTACCTCCCAGAACGTTCTGCTGCAGAACTTGTCGACGGGGTGTTGGCCCCACATTCCTCCTTGCATAAAATGAAACAAGACCAGTCCCTTGTTAACATTTCAGCGGCCCCAGTCACTGATGGACTTGTATGGGACAAAGTATCATTCAATGTATTCGGTACTACAGAGACCCTACAGATACCATATATATTCCGTGTTTCCATGGGTGATGTAATAGTACGTGGGTTGCAATCAGATGATTGGGATGTTGATGCTGTAAATTCTATGTTTTCTGAATTATAATATTACACTGTCTTTGACACTGAGAATTTATATTCAAATTCTGCTAAATACGCCAATTTGTTCTCGTATCAACATTATGGACATCATTTTTTGCATTGAGCTAATGGACAGCGTCCCCAATTTAATTATACTCAATGGGAACATTGCCCCACTCCATCTCAGGGTAGTTCCAATACACAAAAGATGAAGTATACATATTTTTCTTGTTATAACATTTCAGACCCGGCATCATACTATTTTAAATTGGTTCCCACTCTTTTGAAAAAATATATGCTTACTCAGACTAAGATAATATATGCATCCCTGTTTATTGACAATTTAGCCCTGAAAGGATATGATTACTGGAAGGACAATATTGATTTAACACCAGTATGGGGCACTAAATCATGGCAAATCCAAGGTACAGAATCTCTATTCCGTGCATGTCTCATACCTACGCAAATTATCTTTCTCAATGACACGGTCCAACAGACTACTTGCCTAGGGTTGGCTAAAATTAAAGAGCTGACTACTCCCACTATTCCATCCTTGGCCTTGTTTGATAATTGGCAATCTTATACAAATTATACTGAATACCATCTAAATAGTATGATACAAAATGGTACATTTCATTCTTCTATGATAGCCCCGGCTGAGTGGTCATTATGGCCTTTGAACACAAATGTTTGTCATTTTTTTCGTTTCATGAATACTACTTCTGGGTTCAAATTAAATAGACCTGATCCACACTATCCACAAACACTGCATTCCAACACTGTTACTACTTATTCTGTAGGTAAAATATGTCAACAATGGTTAGAACATTCCACATTGTCTGCTGTGAAACAGCATCTTTCTCCCCTATCCGTAGATATAAACATACCTAATTTCCTTTTGGGTCCAAAAGCACCACATTCAAAATGATTTATTTATGCTGCATATAATGAACTGTGGAAATTGTCACAACCGGAAGCTGTAGTACGTTTACCCCAAGTTGATCAAGATAATTTAGATAAAGTGCTTGCAACAGTAATATATTGTCATCTCGTATTTACACTTTAGATAATATTGTGTCATCTGTAATTGATATTGTGCAAACTGAGGTGTCTACCTTGTATCATGGTCAGAATCAACTTAAATCAGTTATGCAATTTGGTTGGACTCTGCAAACACTTAAGAATGGATGCGTCCCCTGGCATTATCTTAATTGTAGTGCATTATTCTTTAATTTAACACATAAACAACAGTCAATGGCTATGAAAGATGCTAGTTACACCATGCTACTTATAGAGAAACTTGAACAACTTCCCTTTACCGGGCGGAAACTCATTCTGCTATATGGTTAATACACAGGGTTATCTTGTTGCCCATCTCGATGTTTTAGTTCACAGGCTGCATGAAACACTTTCCTGTAGATAGATACGAACCCCTTGGGAGCAGCTATGTACATGAGTTATGGTCCCTGCCCTTTACATATCGTTGTCAAAGAGCTGATAGAGACGTTTTTCTCACAGGAGAAGAGTGTGACTCCACTTCCGGTCATTCCCTTGTGTGCCAACAAGTAAAAATCCATGGCGCTTGTAATGTTTCTGCCCCAATCTGGCTCGTTTTGTGAAAGGAGCTCCTGTTCCCGCAATTATTCCCACTCTCACGCTGCTTCCAAATGGCAATTATCTTGTCCTTAATAATAAGGACTGTTGCGGTCTGCGTGCGGGAATCCCGTACGTGGTGTCTGTTTCCCAGTTAGTTACTTGTTTCCCCCTCCACATGGGAGTGTAGATAGCTCATTATGGCCTTCCATTCCAACTTTGAAAACCGATTTCAATAAACTAAGCAGACTCAAAGTGTTATTGTTTCAACAAGAAGAGGCTCTCACTTCAGCACGCAAGACCTTCGAATTACAGGTGGCGAGAACGTCTTGTGAAATACAGTCATTGTTAAACACAAATCTCCCACTATATTTCAGAGAATTGATACAGCAAATATTTAATACGTCTGATATCAAGTTCCTGGCACACATTTTAAAACTTGTGGGCTCCAGCCTCGTGACATAATTTGAAACTATTTTTGGAGTAAGCTCGGCTTTTATACATTCAATTTTTTTAGCGTATTTTGTGGGTTCCCGCTGATGCTCGTCTTAATTCGCAGCATCATCGTGCTGTTCCTGCTATTCCACAATGGCTGCTCCATTTGTGGTCCTTCTTGGATAGCCATCACTGAAACTGTACCATGAGCGAATGCTACAACTTTTTGGCATGGTGCCCTTACACTCTCTGGATGCCGGTTTTTGTCTAACCTTCCTCTATGCTTACTTCACTTGTGTTCCTCTGCATCCGGGGCCCTGGATGTCAGCCTGGCTACACCACTTTAAGCTACCCTCGATTTCGAACTGTTGATGGGTCACCTAGTGGCCCATAACCAGGACTTTTCCTTGGGTATGCGACTTGTATACAACCGTGCGTTGGGGCCAGTGGCCGGTGGTGATTCCTGTGCAAATGCGCAGCATCTTCTGGATCTCAGTTTCATCGAAGTCACCACAGGTTGTCCTTTCATGGTCTTATCAACAACTGGATACGAGGAGCACGTTTGTGCCTTTGACTTGCTCAACTTGATGGCTAACATCTCTAATTTGGAAGGTTCAGATTTCTCATTGTCATCCTTGTCTTTTCACTTGGCATCCTACATGTTGGTCTGGGCGATACGCTGTAATTGGATATTTTCACTAAAAATCTTTTTTATTTTTTTTTCCTTCCGATTTTACCAAGGTCCATAATGGATACACTACCTACAAACTGTTGTGAACGCTTTCGTTCTGCTTATCACCTGATTTCTGTCGTCATTTTGGTGCTACCATCCTGACCAAGGGGAGGGTGTCATATGTCCCGTGCAGGCCCATTGTCATTTTCCCTATGTTAGCATGAGCTCGTTGCAGACTGTCCTCTGCTTTGCGCACGTTACTATACAAATGTATTTTTCTTTGTGCCACACTGTACTTTAACATAGAACCTGCCGTTGTTTTTGCATTCTGTTCATTCCTGGGATTTAGTCTGCACACCGTAGACAAGCTCAAACAACAACGCCCCTTGTTATTTTGTTCCGGTCAGGCCTCAGCACCAAGAGAAAACACACAAATGCAGCTGTTGTGTGGGAACACATACTTCTGCCATATAGGTATGCACAAATAGGTAACAACACACTTGCAGAGGGATCTTTTCAAGGAAGAGATCGTGACAGCACCTGAGATGTAGAACTTTCATCTGTGCATGCTAAGGTACGGGGTCTGCGGCAAACACCCAGAGATCTTCTGATATATAATCACTTTGCTTCTGTAGAAGGGGAGGGGGTTAGGTTACCCTGTCTTGTATAATGACAGCTCCTTTTATGATTTATATTACTTACTATGCTGGCCGTATTTGTGTTAGGCATCTTCTTACTTATTGTGCCACGTATACTGCATTCTAGAGCACAATATTTAAAATAAACATTTTAAACTTTCCTCATGTCTCTGTCAGATCTTATTGTGGACTAGTACGAGCGAAAGGGTGTGTCCTGTAACCGCTATTCCTGAGAGGGTCGGGAGTGTTGTGTTCTGGGATGTCTAATCACTTGTTCCTCTGTGAGTGAGTAGGAGGGCAAGTGAAACACTATAGCTAGTTGGTCCTGGGCTCATGGAAACTCAGGTGGTAGGATGACAGCCATGAATTTGCAGAGGAATTCCAGGTAGGTGTAAGACCATTTTGCAGTTTAGGGGAAAGAGATCTCTGCCACAAGTGCAGAGTTCTCCTCAGCCGCAAATCCCACTCAAGGCACAGGAAGTGGGCATTCCAAGCTATGGTTTGCCTTGGAAGGTTGTCAACACCCACAGACATGGCATTCACAAAATCCTCTTCTTCCCCTTTCCATTCTATAAAGGGTCAGAGAAATTTATGTCAGCCTACGACAGGCAAAACTCCCCTTCCAGTGTGGAAAAGGAGGCAGATCATCCACAGATTTGCTGGGGGTATAAGGGAAGGGGGTTTTCTATAGGGGCAACTATTTCTCTCTTTGAGAAAAAAAGACAAAATGATTGAATTGTGTATGGCCACAGAGGATTCTAATCCCCATGTGAGGAGTTCACCGCTATGGAGAACTCCACAAGACAGGAATAGGATCCCACTGGGAAAGTCGCATGATGTTCCCAGGATTAACACATAGAAACGTATGCTTACTTCTAGGAATTTATGTGAATTCAAGGTAGTTGTAAAATCTACTACTTTCTTTGATTTTTTTTTTAATCAAGCCCTTCTTCTTTGAAGCTGAAGCAGTGCATTGTCTGGGAAGGTCCATGTAACATGGCTACATAGACTTAAGATACTTGATGCTGCCTTCGACTTCTCCTCACTTACTCGAATTTGTTGTGAAATGTACCCTTGAAATGAAAATGAGATAGAGCCCAGGACATAGGATCAGGTTAAAGTTATTCTTATGGTGAATTTATTAGTCTAAGTCCATAGTTTCTTTGACATTACCTTATTACCCCACTCACCCCTCAGCCATCAGCCTAAATCATAGTATGATTGGCAAGTAATGTAGCATTTGCAGGAAAAAGGATCTATGACACATACTCATGCATAGTATAGGCATGCAAAGGTCTGAAAAGACAGCTATAGATTCAGTTTTGGTTCACAGTCCAGGTGACAACTTAACAATGGGAAAGAGATTATGGACTAAGAATAATGGAGTCTTTATAACTGTAATTTTATCTTTATCTATTTGCATTCATTGAAGGACAAGTGTTGACTTTGCACCTCCTATGCATTTGCTGAAGGCTAAGGGCCTGATTTAGAAGTAGGAAGTAAAGGGGCATGTCTAAAAATGACAGACGGGCCGGCTACTCATCTTTTTACCCCCTCATTCTCCATGACAAGGGTAGGTGAATGCATGTTTTCTTATGGTGGTCTTGCCTCTGCCCGCACCATTGGTTAGTTATGTACAGGAAATGCATTCCCACCCTTCACTCTTACCATCCACCAAATGGCAGTTTCAGGAAGTCTAATCTGCAGCCCTCTTTATCAAAAGGACATAATCAAATATCTAAGGGGACGTTTGTCTTTTCTTTACCAAATTCATTCTTAGGGTTCTCTTCCTTTAATCTCAGGAATGTCAGTCATACACGTCCACTGTCTGGGCAAGCAAACTCACTTCTATCTTGTGCACAGACCAGGTGGTGTGTTTGTGTTATTTCGGAGTTTTTAGTTTGAAGGTAAGTACATCCGATTTTGTACATCACAGGTAAGTACATCAAAGGTCATTTTCAGTACCTTTACAATGTGGTGGTTTAAATTGCAGTAAAGTAATCTTTTAAAAGTAATCTTTTAACCAGTTTTTGGGTACTAGTTGTCATAACTTTATATGTATATATACAAATATGTATGTATGTATATATATATATATGCATGTGTGTGTTTATATATATATGTATATATATAAAGAGCAGCTTTCCCTGAAGTCCTGCGTGTGCTCGTCCTTCCTTCGGAATGGAGGGGAGGCTTGGTTGGATGTTTTAGGTGCAAGCCACGAGCACCTTTGTGAGCACCCACCCCTGAAGTGTCCGGCGGATTTGGTGGCAAGTTTGGTTAGCACTACAGGCTCTGTGGTAACGCCGGATCGCCGCTTTCCCGAGCACAATTTGGCCGTCATTGATGGACAGCAACTTTGCGGGGGACACGTTGCTTACTTAAGCGGTGTGCACAGATTGACACCGGGAATCATGCGGTGGGGTGTTGGACTCTGGAGGCTGCTTTCCACCCTCATAACATTATGATCCCTACAAACAATGCATTCACATGGAGATGGGAGCAGACACCGCCCACTGGGGCAAGTACTTACGAATTGGTGTCTGCTCCGCACGTACCTGGATTTCTGGGTTCGGGCTTTCCGTGTGAAGTGACGTCAGCACTGCCTCAACCAATCGCACTGAGGTCAGCAGCCCAAAAGGAGGTTGGAAGAACGTTTGAAGTAATTGGCAGCACTTGAGAAAGTTTGAATACGAAACGCGTCGTGCAATGCCATGTTTAAATAAAGAGCAGCTTTCCCTGAAGTCCTGCGTGTGCTCGTCCTTCCTTCGGAACGGAGGGGAGGCTTGGTTGGATGTTTTAGGTGCAAGCCACGAGCACCTTTGTGAGCACCCACCCCTGAAGTGTCCGGCGGATTTGGTGGCAAGTTTGGTTAGCACTACAGGCTCTGTGGTAACGCCGGATCGCCGCTTTCCCGAGCACAATTTGGCCGTCATTGATGGACAGCAACTTTGCGGGGGACACGCTGCTTACTTAAGCGGTGTGCACAGATTGACACCGGGAATCGTGCGGTGGGGTGTTGGACTCTGGAGGCTGCTTTCACACCCTCATAACATTATGATCCCTACAAACAATGCATTCACATGGAGTTGGGAGCAGACACCGCCCACTGGGGCAAGTACTTACGAATTGGTGTCTGCTCCGCACGTACCTGGATTTCTGGGTTCGGGCTTTCCGTGTGAAGTGACGTCAGCACTGCCTCAACCAATTGCACTGAGGTCAGCAGCCCAAAAAGGAGGTTGGAAGAACGTTTGAAGTAATTGGCAGCACTTGAGAAAGTTTGAATACGAAACGCGTCGTGCAATGCCATGTTTAAATAAAGAGCAGCTTTCCCTGAAGTCCTGCGTGTGCTCGTCCTTCCTTCGGAACGGAGGGGAGGCTTGGTTGGATGTTTTAGGTGCAAGCCACGAGCACATTTGTGAGCACCCACCCCTGAAGTGTCCGGCGGATTTGGTGGCAAGTTTGGTTAGCACTACAGGCTCTGTGGTAACGCCGGATCGCCGCTTTCCCGAGCACAATTTGACCGTCATTGATGGACAGCAACTTTGCGGGGGACACGCTGCTTACTTAAGCGGTGTGCACAGATTGACACTGGGAATCGTGCGGTGGGGTGTTGGACTCTGGAGGCTGCTTTCCCACCCTCATAACATTATGATCCCTACAAACAATGCATTCACATGGAGATGGGAGCAGACACCGCCCACTGGGGCAAGTACTTACGAATTGGTGTCTGCTCCGCACGTACCTGGATTTCTGGGTTCGGGCTTTCCGTGTGAAGTGACGTCAGCACTGCCTCAACCAATCGCACTGAGGTCAGCAGCCCAAAAAGGAGGTTGGAAGAACGTTTGAAGTAATTGGCAGCACTTGAGAAAGTTTGAATACGAAACGCGTCGTGCAATGCCATGTTTAAATAAAGAGCAGCTTTCCCTGAAGTCCTGCGTGTGCTCGTCCTTCCTTCGGAACGGAGGGGAGGCTTGGTTGGATATATAAATATATATGAAACAATACACCTCGTTATTTCAAATGAGATGGAATCGGCTCTCCTGTGGTTCTTCACTTTGATTATTTATTTGTGAGCAACACAATCATCCACGCGTTTCGGCTGCCAGACGCAGCTTTGTTATATAAATAAATATATATTTACACATATATATATATCCACCAAGAGTCTTCCTTATAGACTACCGACACAGCGGCACAGCATAGAATTATCTGCAGCCAGGGTGATGATGCCAAGTGATTATAGTTTATTGAGTGAACGCCAGTATTCACCAAAGCGTAAAACAACAATCAAAAATTAGTATGGCTAGGCTATCCTGTTTTAGGTCTAAACCTATAATAACTGATAAAACCCCACCGAAAGGGAAATAGCCCTCACCGGTGTAAACGTATAAATGTTGAAAAAACACCTGCACAACCACAAACAGAGGGCCAGATGTACGACGCTTGCATTTTGCGACTCGCAAATTGCGTCGCTTTGCGACTCGCAATTTGCAAGTAGCAAAATGCAATGTACAACTGTGTCACAGACACTGTTAGCGATTCCCAATGGGGTCGCAAATTGCATGCCTCATCAATATTCATGAGGCAAGCGCAATTTGCGACCCCATTGGGAATGGCTAGCACTCCCAGGGATGGTGGCCTGCTGGGGTCAGCAGACCACCATGTCTGGGACTGCTTTTTACATAAAGCAGTTTTTTTTCTTAAATGCAAAACGGGATGCATTTAAAAAAGAAAAATTAAACTTTTCAGTTTCATTTTTTAAGGGCAGGCAGTGGTCCCCTGGGGACCCTTTCCCATTTGCGAATGGTTTACCACCTACTTGAAGTAGGTGGTAAACTGCGAGTGTTTTGTGACTGCAAATGCAGTCGCAAAACAATGGTACATACTATTTGGACTCGCTATTAGGAAGGGACCCCCTTGGCATGCCCCTTCGTAATAGCGAGTCCCAAACGCTATTTTGCGAGTCTGTGACTCGCAAAATAGCGTTGGTACATACCACCACCATTTTTTGCGGTTGCAAAAGGGTTGAATACCCTTTTGCGACTGCAAAAAACATCTGGCCCAGAATGCCATTCAAAGAAAGAAAAAGGACAGTGAAAGAGTCATTTTTATTTCTCACTGAAGGGGCCAATACAATATAACTTTGTTATACAAGGTAGCAGCAAGAAAGAGTGGGCTAACATTATTCTGCTTGCCTTTTGTTGTTTAGGGGTGTCACTAAAATATTGTTTCTTCTTCCTTTTGCTTTTTTCAGTTTTATGGTCTTTGGTCTGAAGATGCAAGGGTTAGAAGCATGTTTTAGGTCTTGTTTAATAATTTTATAAACTATAGAGAATCAGGAAATATCAAAATCATATTTGATATTTTGCTACGTTTGATTCTTTCACTGATAGGTAAAATGGCTGGTTTCATAAAAATCTTTCACTGTATGTACCATCAGATTTACCCACAGAGAATGGGTAAAACCCGTTGATACATCGCCCCTTTTCTAGTGAGTCAGTATTGATAGTAGGTGAATTGCCAAACACCCCAGGCTTTAAACATTCAATGTAAGGTATATATGTATATATGAAAAGAGTGCTGTCACCAAGCATCTGGGATAGTGGTAAAAACATGACACCAGACTTGGAATGCTGCTGCAAAAAGTTGTTACCAAGTTCAACAAAGATTGGAGTGATATTGTTTATATTTGCAGTGATTCAGCTACGTATATGAACAAGTTGTGTGATGAACTGTTAAAATCGATACCTGAGATGAAGTGCTTCCCTGTAAGAAGAGATCCTTGCCACTTTCTAGATGGTATGCTGAAAGCATCTTTACAATCTTCAGAGTTAATGAAGAATGCTGTTGACTTTTAGTACATTCTGGTCAACATTCTGGTCAACTGTTTTGGTATGAGCGGGAACTAAAAAGCAAATATTTCTCATTTTGTGCTTTGTGTGTCATCAAAGAAAGAGTCATCCCAATTGTGTCATTTAGCTGGTGGTTCTCAGTCTCAGTGAATGCTATATTATCCATGTGGCAACCGTTCACAGAATTTTTGCTGAGTAATGATGCCAAAGGCAAGAAATGTGAGGTTCTTCGTTCGCATATTGATAGTAATGTGAAACACAGTACACTCTACTGCATTCTTAGATTTTTACAGGAAAACAAGACTTCTGTAGTGGACATAATAAAAAAACTAGAGTCTGAAAACGCTCTACCAAGTGTTAAGCATAATTGGTGTAGATGTGAAACATCTCCTTGAGAGTAGGCTGGGTGACACTTTTAGTGACTTTGGCACTGCAACATGTTAGAGTTCTTGCCACTTGGTAAGCATAGAAATGTAGAAATGTTGAGGAGCAATTCAGGAAAGTTTATTTTACAATGTTTGAGAAATGGCTTGCAATGATGCATAGAAATGTCCTTTCACTAGCCATGGCATTTGAAGTCAATGAAGCCTCACTATGTTACTCTGCACACGTTCTAGATCCCTCCCATAAAGGGGAATTTTCTCCGAACGTTCAAAAGTGCTGCTTAATTTTTGACCGCTTTAATAAATCTGAGGGCATATGCACCCAGTTCAACGCATTTGTTGCAGAACCTGTCCCAGAGAATCGCAATCTTCAGGTGTACAAATATTGGCATGGAAAGCTATATCAGTGCCCTGAGTTAGCAAATTGTGTACTAGCTGTTTTGGCGTTGCCCATCTCAAGTGCCAATGTTAAGAGAGCACTTTCACAAATAAAAGTTTACATGGGAAGGAAAGAGTGAGCGCACATGACCAAAGACTCACTGAAGAAGTATTGTATGGTTTACTACAATAGGTTTGATTTGTGAAAATGTATTTGGACCTCATATACACTGTATGTACACTGTCTATGTACCATGCACTATCAGTGCAGAAATCAAGCAATAATAAAAGCAAAATGTTCCATAAACACCGGAAAAACACTGTTTCTCTTGTTTTTAATAGTGTGAAAATGTGTAACCACTGTTTTTTAAGGCATTGAAATCACTTGAAAACACTGGGGGAAGAAATACCAGAACTGACCAAAAATAGAAACTGAAAAGCCTAAGTATGGCAGACGAGTTACGGCTGCAGGCCTTCAACTGGATATATTTAATATATATTTAGAGCCAGCGGGTTCTGGCTCGGACTCATCGAAGCCAGACAGAATCCACCATCCTAGTTAGGATGAGTATGATACACCTATCTGATAACCTGTGTTCACCTATGGGTAGCTTGGCACAGAGTAGTCAGGCTTATCCTCAGGTCAAAGTGTAAAGTATTGGCACAACACCACCCCCGCAACACACTGAGTACACTACAAGAAGCCTCCACACCAAATGTTTAAAACACTGTTCTTTGCATTACACACACACACATTGAAATCAAAATGACATACACATTGGATATATACTTTACAGTTATATGCAATTGTCGAACTCTCCCATTAGCAGCAGAACGGGATGAACAATGAACATATATGTACTAGTCATAGGTATTCACTTGGCCCGTTATTCCCTCAGCCTTGTAAGCAACATAAACCCATGTGCGTACTTCTCGAGGTGTTCACAATCCAAGCAATCCCTTCCACATCAAGAGCGACACAAACATATATGCAGGCTGTTCGGAGGTATTCCACTTTCCTGCTACCACATTAACATAAAACACTAAATTCCCAATATCACATACTCCGTACAGTTCTAATGGTCAAGAAATCACAGGTTTTAACTATGCCTTATGACCCAACCCCTCAGCCACTCAAACTACACTTGCCAACGATACACGTTGCACCCGCTAGTGACACTTTGATTACGTTGTCGGGACCACCTAAAGCGAATGGAAACAGTTACTTGGTTTCATCCCTCCAGATTAGGCCTTCAGGCACCCAGCGGAATGCCCACGAGTGCGGTATCACTATTCCTCCAGTAGGCAAAAGACTGTGACACTGGAAGCTGGCACGCTTCCAAATTGGAGAGATGTTTCCCCTCATGTGGAGATGTGAGCTGCAGTTGCTCCAGGCAGCCGGCCGTGGGTGCGCACAAGGCACAACAAGATACTTTGGGTCCAGTCATATTCTCAACAACAGCGTACCTAGTGGCGTGGGTCCGGGGGGAGGGAGCCGGTGACCTCGGATGGAGGCCGCAATTTCATGCACTGTCGTCCTCCCAATCCTGAGGTCGGAGACAGTCTAGGCTTCCAGCTCAGGTCCCACGGACACTTCAAACATCCCCCAACACTTTTTGGACATCACACGCTACGGATTGTGAGCCAGCACAGATTTTCTGGTTGCAAGCATGGGTCCCTCAGACATGGCAAACTTTCCCAGCACTCCTCGAACTCCTCACATTCCAGCACCCCAGGTGGGCCGCTGATCTTTACGAGCACACTCCTCTTCACAGTGTGATTATGGCAGACGTCAGGATGGCCTTTGTCCCAACCAATGGTCATTTCCACTCGTTTCCACTGCACACTGTGCAGTCCTTACAATGTTGTGGAAATGGGGAGATCCTTTCTGTTTCTGGGATCTCATGGACAAGAGGCCAGCCAACAGGCCTTGGAGAGTGCTTAGGAACAATGGACACAACAGCTGGCAATTAGCTGCTGGCCAGCAATATCCAGGCAAAATCCACCAAGTGATAGTCCTCTTTCTGGAGCACAGCAAGCCCCAGGCCACCACAAGTCTGCAGATAATCCAGTTGCAGTCCCTCCTGCCCCAGTGGTTCCTCTTGTCTATGTCCAGTGTCGAATCAGAGTAGCATGTTTGCAATGCCAAAAGCATCTGTAACTCCTGAGGGCAGAGCCCCAGTAGTTGTACCAACAATGGCCTTTGAAGATGAGAACAGTTCAAAAGGTTCCCATTGAAATGCACATGCCCACTCTAAATTTTGTCCTGTCTGCCATCCTATCTTGGGAGTCTTGATCAATATCTTTAGGGGGACCAAGACCCTGCCCCTTGGAATGCAGGTGCCAATTCCACCCCCTTGTCTCCGTCCCAGGAAGGCCCCTCAGAGTCAGAGGTCTGCAGTTTCCCTTGAGCCCCTAGTTTATGGCCTTCCATCAGGAATGCACAGATGTAACAGGGATCCCCTGGCTACTGGGGAGAGATTTTAACTCTGTACTGAATGTAGACTTAGACAGGTCATTCCCGCCCCTCAACAGAACCCTTTCTGCATCCAACGCACAGGCCCTCTCTAGTTGGCTGGCACACTGGGCCCTGCATGATGTGTGGCAAATCCTAAATCCCACCGCTCGCATATACTCTCATTATTCGGCAGTGCATGGATTACATGTGCGCCTGGACACGCTGGTAGCCTCGCAGGCATTGCTCCCATTGGTCCAAGGTGCTGAGTATCTAGGGCGGACCCATTCCGATCATACTCCCTTATTGCTGCAGCTGAGATGGGAGGCACATCGTCCTCCTGTCCCCACGTGGCGTCTACAACCCAGTGCCCTGGAGGACCCGGCGTTTTGGTCGTCACTGGGGACAGCGATCTTGGCATATTTTGAGCTGAATGAAGGCACAGCCAGCGACGTGCTTATTGAATGGGAAGCGTTCAAGGTGTCAATCAGAGGTCACTGCTTGGGGGCCACGTGGAATGTTCGCAAACAACTATCTGACTCCCTTGCGAGGATCGAGACCCAACTGTTGCGCTTTGAACGTGAGGGATAGGGGACAGGCAGAGACTCGCTGCGCCTAGAGACATTACGCTCAGAGCATGCGGAATTCATGGAACGGCTTCGATGTCACAATTACACCGTGCACACAGCCCGTACCCACACCGCGGCAGATAGAGCGGGCAGACTACTAGCCTGGCTGATCCGGCAGGAACACGCCCATGCCCCTATTGGGTCGTTACGAGCACACACGGGACAGATGTTAGTCACGCAAGGCGACATACACGCGGCCCTGACACAACACTATACACGCTTGTACCAGTCCCGCTGCAACTGCGATGAGCAAGACCTGGCAAGGTTTCTAGGCAGTCTGCAGCTACCCACAGTGACTAAGGATCATAGAGAGAAGCTCAACGAGAAGATATCACTGGAAGAGATCGGCGACGCCATTCAATCCTTAGCGTCCGGGAGAACCCCAGGGCCGGACGGGCTGCCAGCAGAGTACTATAAGGCGTACCGCGTCTCCTTAGTGCAGCACCTTGGTACGGTACTCACCACAGCCTTGGACTCTCAGCAGCTCCCTCCCTCTATGCGCGAGGCACACCTGGTGTCATTGTTGAAGCCGGGCAAGGATCCGGTGGAAATGGGCTCCTACAGACCCCGGGCCCTGCTCAACACTGATTATAAAATACTCGCGAAGGTGTTGGCAGATAGGCTGGCGCAGGCTGTTCCAGGGTTGGTCCATACGGATCAGAATGGCTTTGTGCCAGCTCGCAGTACCGCACTCAATTTACGGCGTTTCTTCAGGGTGGCCACTTACGCGGTGGAGGAATGGCCAAGAGCGGGGTGCCTTGTGTTGGATCTGGAAAAGGCCTTCGACTCTTTGGAGTGGCCCTACCTGTTTGCAGTACTTGAGAAATTTGACCTTGGCCCAACATTTATTCAACTAACACGCCTTCTCTACACTGGCCCAACCGTCAGGGTCAAGGTAGGCCCCTACATTTCAGACTCCCTCCCTATACAGAGAGGTACGCGGCAAGGGTGCCCTTTTCCCCGCTCCTGTTCGCGCTCGCAATGGAGCCACTGGCAGAAATGCTGCGCACCCAGTTGGGAGATGGGGTGCCCCTGGGGGACGCTACCCATCAGGTGTCACTCTATGCGGATGATCTCCTCATTTATATCAGGGATATTGATCGTGTCCCCGCTCAACTAGCCCAGTTACTGGAGGACTTTGCTATGCTCTCCGGATTGAAAGTGAATGTGGATAAATCCTGCCTCTACCCGATTAAGGAGGGGCTTTGTGATCCAGGTCTCACCATGAGTGGCGCGCTGGTGCAGTGGAAGCCCGATACGTTTCGCTACCTAGGACTCCAGATCTACCGCCAATCGAATGACCTTTTTGATGGGAATCTGGGAAGAGTGGTGACGTCCATCAAATCACAGATGCGATTCTGGAGCACGTTGCCACTGGCTGTGACGAGTAGGATAGCACTCACTAAAATGGTGATTCTCCCGCGGCTTCTGTACTATTTTACGAATTTGCCAATGTACGTGCCAGCTTCCTTTTTCGCCGCCTTAGAGAGGCAGATCAGAGATTTCATTTGGGGCAATGCCAGACACAGGATGGCACTTAAAAAACTGTACCTGCCGACAGACCAAGGTAGACTGGCGGCTCCTTGTTTCGAGCATTACTACCTGGCCTCTCAATTGCAATGGATTGCGCGGTGGCTGTCAGATCTGCATTGTGCAGACACTGCAATTACGCAGCCGCCCTACCCTCTGGAACATATAGTCAGGCTATTCTACCCGGGGACACGACCGCGTCCACCGGAACCTCTGCTGCTCGCTGTGGCTTCTAAATGCTTTCGCAGGAGTCTGTACATAACGCGCAGCATGATCCGCTGCGCGCCGACGATAACCTTAGAGGGAATCCCCAGTGGGCAAGCGGCACTGACAGCACTTGCACTCAGGGAGTGGCAAGAAAAGGGCATCCACACTCTCGGAGACCTATACCATGAGGGGGCACTCATACCCTACACAACGCTCGTAGATGAAGAGGGACTACCGCCTGGGCAATTTCTCTCCCATCGCGCGCTGGTCGCCTCACTTGCGGCAAAATGGGGGGATGTTACTATAGAGCCACAGACGCATCTCACCATGCAGTACTTGCACGTCATGGGACAGGGCAGGCACCTGACGTACTGGTTTGCAGCCTCACTCAGAACTCACGCAGCGATCAGCCTTGCCACACTTCGTCACGGGTGGGAGCAGGACCTGGGTCGCCCGTTCACAGATAAGGAGTGGGCCCAGGTGCTCGAGAGCCCAACACGCATCCCCAGGAACATGCGCTTCCAGCAGATACAGCTATACATAGTTCATAGGGCATACCGCACGCCTGCGAAAATTAACCAATATTTCAATCGTGGAGATGCCGCATGCCCGAGGTGCGCTGAGACTGGGGCTGACCTACTGCATATGTTCTGGAGCTGCACCACAGTGGGTGCATACTGGAGGGAAGTGGCCGCACTTCTGCATGATTGTACTGATCAGGTGCTGCCTTTCGATTGGCCTACATATTTATTGCACAAGTTTCGTAGGACACCCAGCACAAAAGTTACGTCCAGATTTATAGATCTGGGAATGATAGTGGCCAAGAGGCTGATCAGTAAAAGATGGAAAGCACCAGATCCCCCCCACATACAAGCTTGGCGTCACTCTATGCTCACGTGGGCCAAAGCGGAAAGCCTCGCCATCAAGCGCAAAGAAACCCTGGGACTGCGTAAGATCCCTATCGCCACATACTGGGACGCTATCTACACCGCACTACAATGCACTGTAGACACACCATCCATGGACCCCTCCGATGCACAGACCATAGGCCACTAACATGATCACAGGCTGAAGCAGCTTATATACCACGTCACTCTCTAATGACAGACATATGCTGACTGTGACACTATATAAACAAACATTTTAAAAATGGGGTGGCAGCTAGTAGCTGTTAACTATATGAACCACATGTAACAATGTACATGGAAGCGGGGGGTTGGGGGCTGTACGCTTGGTTGCACACGTTTTGCATTTCTTTTCTTTTTCCCCTCTTCCCCCTCTTTGTAGTTAATGTATGTAATGTATGCAAAGTTATACCTTCCTTTTGCCTACCTGTGAATCTGTTATTGACACTTAATCGTATATGAACGCCAGTGCCACTGCTGGAGCTGCTAGGCAGTGCGCGCCAGGACGTGCAGTAATGGACAAGTAACACCATCCATGCTTCAGAGGACACTCAAGAGAAGTGTAAGCCATGGTGCAACTATCATGTCTTTTCGCCCTCTCTCCCATTCTCTCTCTCCTTCCTTCACCTGCCTGCTGGTGACAAATTGCAAATGCGCCTACAAGTCTTGTTCTCTACAGCTTTTTATACTGCCCTGAGCGAGTAAGAGAATGTATACATGAATATGTGCTGTGCCTTGTGTAACAACTGAAATGCCCGACAGTGCTTGCGTATGTAAGTGTCATATTGTACTAATACGAAAAAAATCAATAAAATAGATTCACAAATGCTGTAGCATTTTGAGGATGGTTACATTGGCCATTTTGTGTTCCCGTTAGATTTTGGTGACGGGATGAAGTAGTTCTTCAAGATGCTTTGGTGTTTGAAATTGAGTCTTGGCATGTCTTTTATGTATTTATTTCGCTGGCACAATGACATTGTAATAGCTGATGGATGGCTTCACTTCTTGCTGTTTGAGTGCCTAACCTGACATAAATAAAGGTGCAGTTCTATTCACTAACCACCCTGTGAGTTCATTTTAATTACATTGCCATCATGAAAATATTGTTTTACAGCTTTTTGTTCACAAAGTGAAGATGTGCTGGCACACAAGTTTTTTCCAAATGCACAAAATATACTGTTCCTTTATTAAAAACATCTACCATGCAATTTTTATTTGGCTGTTCATGCCTTTTAAGTTCAACACTTTCAACGCCAATCATCTTCTGTCTCGATTTCATAACACTCTTCTTTGAGGGTGCTGCTTAACTCTGCTAATGGATCCCTTTTTAACCATGATTAATTTTTGTAAACAACCAATATTTTCTTCTCCTACAGGACTTGTTTTTTATATTTCATGCTGTGAATTGTACTCAACATACATAAATAATTTACAACATTATATATAATAAACCACTCATCTCTGAGCATTGTCTACTTTACCTCTTTCGTCTTCTCATTAATAAGGCTATAATCTGCAAGCAAGAAGTCTAGCCAAATGATTTAATATTGCAAACGTTTAAATATCAGACAAAAATGGGATGTCCTACTATATCTAACTTATCACACCATACCTAGCCTAACATATCTAACTTACCATACCAACCTGCTGCATCTACCTACCATACCTATCCTACCATACCTGATTTACCTACCACATCTTCCTGATATACCTACCAAACCTACCTACAATACCTACCTACTCTACCTACTTACCATACTTAAGCCTACTTACCTACAATACTTACCTACTTACCATATTTAAGATAAGGTACTTACCTTACCTACAATAACTAATTTAGTACACCTTCCATACCTGTTATACTTATCAACCATACCCGCCAAGCCTACCACCCATAACTACTTACCTACCATACCTACTTCTTCACCATACCAATAATATCTACCCACCATATCTATCTACCTTAGCTACAGTACCTTATCTTCTATATTTGACCTAAACTACCACATGTAACCTACCTACATACCATGCCTAACCTTCCATACCTGATGTACAAACAATGCCTAACCTATAGTACCTAGCATGCCTAACTTAGCATACAAAAACTACCTTCAATTCGGCAGTGTGTATATTTTATGTTTTTGAGAAAAAAGGCTGGTGTTAAGTCAGTGGGAATCTCTAGTAACGGCCTAAGGTCCTGCAGCCTGCTACAGGAAGGTGAGGATTGCAACTTTTGAGGGCATGACATTTTGAATGCCCTTGTGTCTTTAAAAATACTGTTTGCTGTGCTAATATTTATTTTCCTTTCTCCCTTCCTTGCTCTTCCATTATTTTCAGTGTACAATCGGTCTTTTTACATTTCAGATATCTGTCACTGTATAATTTATGTACTAGGATCTATTTGGGACCCTACTCTGTGTTTCACTAACCTCTCTATTATACTATAGTGTGTTGTAAAGCACCTTCTTGCGCAACTAGATTGCACTACATAAAAATAAAGGTACACAGTAAAATATAAAAAGAGTAGCCCTAATGTGTTTTCACTCAAGTATATATATGTATATGTTTTTGCCATACCTTCTCAGAATCGCTCTTGTGTTTAAACTATTAACTAAATGTTGTGAACCAATTCCACATATGGCATTTATATGTAAAATACATTTTTTCCCAACAGATGACTCAATGTTCGGTCGATTTCAGGAACTACAACACAGGTAAATTATGCCAAGTAAACATAACTTAAGAATTGTTTCTCCTTATTGCTAATATGATCCTGATATAGGTGGGCAATTTCCACGTGCTCTTTCTCCTTCTTTTCCTATTGTACTCCGTTTGGCCCCAAGCTTTTACATTGTATGAGAAATTAAGCTATTGAAAAGGAGAATGACATGTATTTATTTATGTAGTACTATGTGCGACATCTAGGGTTCTTTATGAAATGTAGATGGGCTGTGGAGGACAACGGGCAGGGTGAGTTGGTGTGGGGAGTATGGAAGGGGAAGTAGAGTAGCAGGCTTTAAGGATCAGTCCCAATAAAGTAAGTAAGTAAGCATGCATAGATAACTTGCTAGTTATCACTTGTAAGGTTTTCTAAGACGTAGTGACAAAGGGCCAGATGTACGACCCCTACATTTTGCGATTCGCAAATTGCGTTGCTTTGCGACTCGTAAAATACAATTTACAACAGTGTCTCAGACACTGTTAGCGATTCCTAATGGGGTCGCAAATTGCCTGCCTCATTAATATTCATGAGGCAGGTGCTATTTGCGACCCCATTAGGAATGGCTAGCACTCCCAGGGATGGTGGCTTGCTGGGGCCAGCAGACCACCATGTCTGTGAATGCTTTTTTAATAAAGCAGTTTTTTTTTGTAAATGCAGCCCGTTTTCAGTTTCATTTTTCAAGGGCAGGCAGTGGTCCCTGGGATCACTGCCTGCTCTTAAAAAATATTTTCGCACCCATTCACCAAGAGGAAGAGGTCCCCTGCGGACCCCTTCCCGTTTGCGAGTGGCTTACCACCTACTTGAAGTAGGTGGTAAACTGCGAGTGTTTTGCAACCGAAAATGCAGTTGCAAAACAATGGTACATACCATTTGGACTCGCTATTAGGAAGGGACGCCCTTGGCATGCCCCTTCCTAATAGCGAGTCGCAAACCCTATTTTGTGAGTCGGTAATTGGTTACCGACTCGCAAAATAGGGTTTGTACATGGGCCAGACCAATTTTGCGGTCGCAAATGGGACGATTTCCTGTTTGCGACCGCAAAAAACAGTCGTACATCTGGCCCAAACTAATGAAACTTAGATTTCAAAGTCACTCATGTTCCTTCAATGAGTACTGGACGCTCGCTCTTTTCAATGTCTTCGGACTGGCAGTTCTCAGCCTAGCTGAGCGTCATAGCACGCGGGCAATCAGCTGCAGCGCATCAAATGAAATGTTTAAGAAGTACTGAGAAGGGCAACAGTGACAGTTTTGGTCTTTTTCCACTGTTGATTTATGGGCCTCTTTTGTTGCCATGATGTTAGGTTTTTCTCTCCCTTTTTCCTTTGATACCATGATCTCCCCCAAGCAAATATTTTCCCTGTTGCATGGTGATGAAGGATTGGAGAGAGATGGCAGTTTTGGATGGACATGCTTGTTATTTATCTGTCATCTCAGAAACCCTGGAAAGAGTGGATAAACGACAGTAAGGAGGGGAGGATGCCTGGGTGCATTCAGGGATTGGTGAGGCTCCAGAAGGAATAAAAAGTAAAGGGTTTGTTTTTTAGCTAGTGACTGGAGGCCCCCAAGCCTGAGACATAGCGGGTCCCTCTGCTGTAAGGGTTGAGTAAAAAAACACAGAGCCTTCCCCATCGGTTGAGACTACATTTTCTGCAATAGGCAGTTAGGTGGTGTATTTACCATTTATTAGAAGCAGTCCATAACACACTTGGCATTCCTTTTGAGCCGAAGGGTTAGATGATTCTCCTGCAGTGGGCTCATATTTGTTCAGGCGGTTTACTAATAGCAAAGGAGAATGAATGAGAGGGTTCATTACTAGATGTTGTTTCAATAAATTGTGACTTGCATATTGTAGGGATGAAAGAGCCTCACACTGTGTCCATGTGACAATATGCACCTCTTTTTATCATCCCACAGGCCTGGTAGATTTTCTTGTGCAGTGGAGCTGTGTCACGAGTCTCCAGACATTTTCTTTTCATGGTGATAGCCTGTTGCTCAAAAGAGGACTAGACTCAATTGAGTGATTGGTGCCCAGCTTCTTTTTTAACGTGGGTGGCTTCCACCCTCATGGCCAGCAAAAATACTGTTAAGGTTGGCAGCCGTTGAATATTTTAGGGTGGTCCAGGCCACATATTTTCTGATCAGTTGCGTCTAAGAAAGGTTCTGATGGTTCTGTGAGACCTATGTATCTTCACCCTCTATTTGCTGGGAATGTTTTCTTCAAGCATTATAAAGCATTCTTTAAGTCATGAATGAATGCCTTCACCCTGTATCGCTGCATCTCGTTTCCTATCGGAATGTGAGACTATTGTGAGACCTGCTACTTCTTGGCTAAAGTAGCCAGTGGCACCAAACTAACCAATCTCTTCAGACCAGGATGGGCCGAGTGGCATACTCTCTGTACCCAGCTCCCATTCAGCCGTACAAACATGTTCAGCAGCAACTTACACCGGGTGTAGCACTGTTCCATAACAAAGATCTCAGAGCAAACTATTTTGCGTGGCTATTATTGGGAATTATTCCTGCTGATGATTTTGCATAAAGCATAGGTACATTGAAGTTGAAGAATAACAGAGGTACTATTTCAGAAGAAGAATTGTTATAATAATTTCTTTAAGTTGTTGAGCATATTTCTTTAATGGAATTGAAACTTTTATAGCTTTACTTAAAGAATATCACTGCTTGCACATTATGTTAGTAAGAGTATTACATGTAGTACCTTAATTAGTCATTTTACCACACATCATCCTTCAAGGAAAAACCTTGAGTGCTCAAGTTCACTGCCTTCTAAAAGTCAATTCCTAAAAATGAAGCACTTGTCATTTTAATGAGCTTGCACTAGTATCTACTTTAAGGCACAGTGGCAGTCAAATTGATTGCCTGTCTGCCTTAGAGTCACACAGACTCGGGAGAAGTACTCTAACAAAGGCATTTTTCGCACAGATTCCAAGATCAGGGTAAATTCTGATCCCTGCTCAAATGGAAATTTGCACAATGATCACAATTCCAAGTTGTGCAAAACCTATTACACCTCTCCTGTTTTGACCTGGCAGATTTCACCAGGTAAAACCAGGCAGCGTATATCATGAGTAAATGCCTGGTAAACAGCAAAATATGATAGATTCCAAGCAATACATATCAAATCTGCTTGTTAAATCTCATTATGAGGCAAGGAACTCAGATTGAAAGGTATTAACTGTACCTGGGTAATACCCAGACTCACTCAGGGTATAAGTATTTACTCACTGTGGTAAATACCTCATCCTATTGTGCCCTACTTGGAATCCTGCCCTTAAAGCTTGTCTTTTCTCATATATTCATTGTAATATTTAACTTCTCTGAGGAGGCTAGAATGATGTGAATGCTCCATTTCATTTGCGGTTGTGGGACAATTCAATGCTCACAAGTTATCTCTAGGTGGCATCTTCACCAGGAATATATAATGTGCTTAATAACTGTATTCACTCTTCATATTTTCAACCTGCCAGGCTGAGGTCTAAATATATGGCTTTGATAAATAGACTGGGTCTTTTGGAAAGAAAATGCACTTAGAATTTTACATCCATTTTTCCAAAGTAAATTATGATTTCATGGATAGATATTTGTAGCCATAAAGAGGCTTGTGAGGAATCTTTTCATCACAGGCCGTTTTCAATGTATACACCCTAGTTTTATTGTGATGTGCAAAAAAATGATCGCAATCATAATCATGAAGATAACACATTGCTTTCTATTTGTGGGCATAAGGGTCCTTGGATAAATTTTAAGAAAATCAAATTATCAGTAGATAGATGCTACAGACAAAGGTTTTTCACCGAGCGATCAACTCATTTTGAGTGTTTTTTTTCCTCTATGTCATCACAATCACCTAATTTTTCAATGTTAATTTTGAAATCATTCTGTGTACTTTTTGCTTTAGACCAGGTTGGATTTGAAGACAAATGGGGGTAAAGCCCAGCAACCCAAGGTCATTCTCGTACATCAATGAATTCAGTGGAAATCCATTCAGCTTAGGGGGATGAATATGGGCATTCATAATAACAGAAGAATGATCAACAATATGTGGTCAGAATGAAAGAGGAGATAGGATACATCACTGCATTAAACCCTTATGAGTATCAGTAGCTTCATTAACATTATTTGTGGATCCCACCTTTACCTTGACCAATATGTGGAAGTGCATTTCCATTAATAATTACAGAAGAGTAGGTGGAAATGTAAATAAAAATAGTATCTATGTATTGCTGCAAAGCTACAAAACAACCAGTAAAGACTGATTACAATGTTTAATTCTTTGGTACCATGTATGTTTGAATTAAAATGCATAGGACCAATACATTATTTGCTGTAGAAATGGTGAAAAAGGTTGAGCCTAAACTTTGGTTGTTACATGAGTATTATATTTTGAGAGTAAGCCCAGTCTTTTATACCATGTATTTGGTAAGCCTTTTACACTAAGGGGTCGATTATGATGTCGTACGGAAAGGCTCTGAACGGCATACGATTTGTCCGAATCCGATTCGGAACCCCCCTTTCTGACCGACTTGGACACTTTTCCGAACGACCGATTACGATGGCTGGAAAGCGTTCGGACTTACCGACTCGGTTCCGAAAGGCATTTCGAGTAACCGAGTCGGTCGGAGCCGAATCGTAGCGGTCCATGGACTGTGTTTCCAGCCGAGCTATTAGGATGTCAGATTCGGACAGCCTTACCAGATCGGTTGTTCCGACACGGATCGGCTGTCGGAATATGACTATGGGGGCCCATAGCAGGCCCCCTTTCACCCGGGGTCCTCCGAATCGGGCCTGTGAGGGTAACCATCGGCCCCCCATTTCCATGCATGCACAGTGTGGCAGGCACCATGGGGTGCCCGCCACAGGGTGCAAGGTTTTCTCCAACCACCCCTTTTGTCAATGGGAGCCTGTGTTCTCGTTTGGAACACAGGCTCCAATTGAAGTCAATGCGAGTCCGACCGAACGATGTCCGGATCGTAATCGGTCAGTCGGACTCGCAGAACCCGATTCGGTCAGAAACGATTCCAAAACCGATTCTGTCGGAAGAGTTTCCGGAAGACATCGTAATTGGCCCCTTAGAATCCAAGAATGTAATAAGGTAATCAGATTTGCCCTTCAAAAAGAGGACATCACTCCAGTCTTAATGATTGCTGTGTATTTGCTAAATGATTGGCCAAGCTTCACAGTTGTTAAGAATTATTATTGGGAAGGAGAGGCTATGAGATCCCTGCAATTACAAAGTTTTCATTTTCTGGATGTTTTTAACTACTGTTGCTTGAAAAAACATCAATAGTCGCTTGATCGGATACACTTAACTGCTGTAGTCTGGGATTAGTAATTGTGATATTAATATTTGTGGTATGCATGTAGCCTTCTTAGACAGACAATCCATTTTGTATTTTTCACTACCGGTGCTGTAACAACATCACTGATCATTTGATCTGATACACTTAACAGTTGTAGTCCAGGATTAGTAATTGTGATATTAATAATTGTGGCATGCACATAGCCTTCTTAAATATACAGTCCATTTTGTTACCACCATTGTAACTGTTTTTCTCAATTCTCAAAGAAAGATCTAACTACACATTAGCAGAACTCGCTGCCAGTCGTTT
Organism: Calotriton arnoldi; assembly: GCA_963921515.1. Taxonomy (NCBI): domain Eukaryota; kingdom Metazoa; phylum Chordata; class Amphibia; order Caudata; family Salamandridae; genus Calotriton; species Calotriton arnoldi. Next base: position 1,255,132 of record CAWUFW010003856.1, on the reverse strand, counting down.
TGGTTGTTGCCATCTTATGTTTGATCCATTCATGAGATTCTGAGGCCAGCCTTGCTTTATATTTAATTAGTTTACACTTTCTTTCCTGAAATCTCATAAGAAATTGAGTTACATTTTTGTCCCCCATTGCTGCCATAGATACTACTACTTTTATTTTCCACTTAATTTCAATGATTATTTGATGATGAAGCCCCAGGACATTTTTCACTCTTGGACTTTGAGTTCTTTACATCCCTCAAGGTTTTTGTTTTGATTCCTTTATTGATAGGTACAGTCATTTAATGGGAAACTGATTTTTAATATTGCAGAACAAAGAACAATTGGAGTGAAGCCCTTGAGGACCAGTAAAGAGTTTGTTGGTCTATATTAATACATTTTGATTGACCACAAAGGTTCACTGCTCCGTGTAAAGGTCAGACTCTCTAGAGATCTGATTAGTGTGTGATGATATTTGGCTCCAGATCTGAGTATCTCTTCCTAAGTTATTGCATGAGGGCCTACCATTAAACATGGCACAATTTAAAGAGGTGCGCCACAGTAGCATTAAATCTCCCCTTTTGTTGTGAGTAAGCTACTTGGGGCAAAAGTATTGCTACTTATCCATCAGGAATGATGCGGAACCTGCATTTACATTAAAAGTATCCACTCCCATAATTTTAGATAGGATGATGTAGTAGATCTTTTCAGACTAGCTTAATGTACAACTATATAACTAATTCCCCGGAGATATGTAAACATCCCTTATAAATAACTGTTCAATATTCAGTGAGCCTCACACAATATATATATTACTTCTAATAATGAAAGGCCATTAAAATCAGCGTCTCATTTAGCCACTAACAGTCTTGTCTCATAGCAGTTACTAACAATCCTTCAGCATGTTCTTTTCTAGTGAGCTAGCAAGAACTTGGAACACAAAATAGTAGCTACTAATAGGATTTAACCATCCAACTTTTTTCTAAGCATATCACATCTCGGATCAAATATTGTTTCCTTTTTGCCCATCAATTACCATTCCAAATGTTTATTATTCAAATTCTAGTTATACAGGTCAATAATAAATCTTCACTATCCAATTTCCTGAGTGAAGAGTCGGAGGAATCCAGTTCCAGGTTTCTAAATACTATTTACAGGAATGAGAGTCTAATAAAGAGTATAGACTAGACAAGGATGGACTGCCTTTCATTATTTACCTTGATTTTTATCTGGGATGGTGCATATGTGCTTTCATCGGGCAATACTTATTTCACCATGCTTATCCTTTGATGTCAATTGACAGTGTAGACTTCATCGTTTGTCACTTGATTTAACATGTGTTTTCAAATCTGTACAAGACCAGTTTAAGCAAAAGGCATCCAATTTGTTTATATGGGTTTCATATTGCTGGACCATGTTGCGAATTGTTAGTGATTCAAATGTGCAGGTGCCCTAGAGTAAAGTAATTTACTAAACCTACAATTAGGAGTTACACTTTGTAATATCCCTACTATTCAGACCTCTGAAAGGAGGGATTGTGTGAAGTATCATAAGAATTCTGAACTAGTTTAAATGGAAAGGCTATTTAAATGTGGAAAATAATTCATCATTGTTATTTTATCTAAAATTGTATTTTCCCAATTTGTACAATAGCAAAATTGAATTAAAATAATAATTAGAAATAGTAACTGTCTTCAAGATGACTCTCAAATTCCATCTAAACATAGCAACACCTTTTTAGGACTCAGGGCACCGTTTAATTACATGGTGGATCTTCCTTTTGCAAATGTCTCAAAGAAGCCCTCTTACAGCATGATGTTTTGTTTCGATCATGTACTCTTTGGAAACAGTATGTTTCACTCTTGGCTGTGTGTTAAGTGTCACCTCATTCATGTGTTTTTAGATTTGGCTTGAAAATGCAGTTTTCAACAAGGCTTTTTGTTACCAATTCTTTAAAATTTACATAGGTGAGCTTTGGCTCCTCCCAGTGGAGTAGTTCTCTCATGCCACACATTATTGAGTGTTTTGTGTTTTATACCACCTCCTATGGAGTGCTTACATTGCAATGCATGAGGGACTAATTTGCACCTCAAAGTACATGGAAAGGTCGATCACACATTAAATTCTTAATCTCACAGATACATTTTACTTACAAACAAGTTTTTTAGTTTTGTTTTTCACTGCAGCAAGCTTTTTTAATTATTGAGTTAGGAGTCAAAATGCAACCCAGGCCTATTGGGATTGCCAGAGCTTGTTATGTTGTGAGATCTGTTTCCTAACAAGATGAGAAGTGGGTAGAGTCAGAGAAATCAATCATTACCTTAACAGTGAGAATACCAGCAATATCATGATGGCTTTCTACACCTTAGCACACACGAAGAAGGGTACTGTGTGCCTGTTTTGTTTTAGGAAATTCTACTATAGAAAGCATTAACTCTAATTCCATGATTAACCACATACCCTGCAGACAGCACAACTTCGATCCATGGAGCAGTGTTTACTGCTTTTGTGTTTCTGTTCTGCAATGTTAAGAGCGCATGCTTCAACTCACTGAATTACCAGGTTAGTGCATTCAACACCACAATTTCTTAAAATACAAAGGTGCAGCTCAGTTCTGAGTCTGCATGCAGGAAAAGAATGGTTTCATAATACTTCCTTGTAGTCTTCTTACTAGTTTTCCCGCCATCACAGCTTGGCCACAAGTCCCAAATGGCTTATGCGGACCTACGGATGTGTAGTGTTGCAGAAAAATATATCGTAACAGGGATAGCAGTTAGGGATGTACAGGGAAATGAATGGGTTTGCATAGAGAAAAACACAGAAGTGCATCCCCTTTTTATTATTTAAAAATACATAATTCCTTGAAAAAAACGGATTCTCCAGTATTGGATCTTTCATAGATTCACATGCTTGAATCATCCCCGTCGTCGTAGTGGGAGTCCCACAGTATACATATAAAAGGAGTAGATAAAACTACTATAGGCTACCATGCAATGAAGAGTCACTGCAATAGCCTATCCACTTTCTTTTGTAAAAAAAGAACCAAACTTAAGCAACAGCCAATCAGGTGACAGCACCCTCTAGAACAATCCCAAGAGAGGCTAGGTTCCTCAGATTTTCTACCGAACGTCGTGTGAAAGGGAGTCTCCCTGAGCTCTGCTCAGTTTTCTCTTGTTATCCAGTTTTCTAACCAGTATGTCGGAATCTTCAAAGAAAGACCTCTTCAGGTCGTGTGGATCATGTGGTAAAAATCTGTAGAACCTTCTCTACAAAAATCCTCAAGGATAGAGAGGGTAGATTATTGATTTGGCTACAGAAACTTAAATCTAAATCTGACGTCGTCTTTGAGGATGAGGAGAGCTCTACCTCACAGGATTCTAAGGAAACACCCAAAAGGAGAGAGAGACCTCTTGAATCTCCTGAGGTTTCCAAGAAAAAGACTTCAAAAAGGTCTCGCCAGGAAGATGCTGGCACCTCACGAAAAGGAAAGCTTCCATTTCCTACTGAGGAAAAAAGCCATAAGAAGGAAAAACACTCTTCTATTCACACTATGAAAATTTCAGTCTCTAAGAAGCTTGTGTCACCGAGGACGTTCACTTCTGGATCACCGTCAACGCAAAAATCACCTTCTAGACAAGTTTCTCCTACCTCGTCGTCGAAAAAATCTACATCGTCAACGATGGATTCGACGACGGTCCCGTCGACGACACTTCCAATGACAACAATTGCTACACCGCCGACGACCTCATCGTCGACGGCAACTCTGACGATGACGACTACAACCTTTTCCTCGGCGTCCTCGTCGACGACGGTGGTTCCGTCGACGACCTTGTCTTCAACCGCGTCGACGACAATCTCATCTACGATGCTGACGACGACTTCATCCGTTCCTATCATGTCCTCGTCAACGACACAGACTCCGCTACCGTCGACGCAGCTGACGACGCTTTATCCGACGCCTGGTCATAAGCGTCCATCCACCTTACAGCTTACGCATATGCACCAGTTGACGGCGTTCTCGTCGACGACACCGTCGACGAGGCAATTTTTGCAAAATCCAGCAATAGTTTCACCTTTACCACCTTCAACCTTTTTAGAGGAGTCTGATGACGATGGGATGTTTGGACCTGCTGATAGTCCTTCTCAATTGCATGTAAAATATCAGGAGGAAGATGATGACGAATATGAGGGATACTACCAACACGAATTTCACCCTCCTCATGCAAAGATTCAGTATATGGAACCAGTTAATGAACCTATGGTCCACCTTCCTGTTACTTTGGTACAAGACCTTCAGGATTTATTACATGACTATCGCACACGCTTTCCTTCAGCGGCTGTTCTTCCATCTCCACAGCCACCACCGCCTGCCGCTTCTCCACCACGTACCTCTGTACCTTTATCTGTGCCTTCCCCTACGGAAGATACTGCTGTGCCGCAACATCATTAGGATACTTCTGATGAAGGAGAAATTGAGGACAATCAACCTCAAAAAGATGGGCAAACAGGAGATGAATGGGAAGACTACGTCATATCAACACCTGCGTCTCCTTCTCCGCAAATTGTAGAGTCTCCACCAGAGGATATCGGCGGCTTTCACGCCTTAATAGAAAGAGCAGCATCACGTTTCCAACTGTCTTTAACGGTCAAACAATCAGACTGCTTTCTCTACGATTTCAAAGATCCATCTAGGAAATCTGTTAGATCCATACCCATTGTAGATCACATATGGGAAGAAGGTATAAAAGTAATGAGGACACCTGCCACAGTTATCCCTGTCTTACCCAGGATCGACAAAAAGTATAAAGCTCCGGATGATGCTCCAGCTTGTCTAGTAGGACATCCTAAGCCTGACTCCGTTATCTCGCAGGCCGCTCAACGGAGATCGAGGAACCCTCTAGGACCCATTACTGCTCCACCTGACAGAGAAGGGAGGCGCTTAGATAACATTGGAAAAACGATTTACAACCACATCAGGTGCGACTGTTCGTGCTGCCAACGCTCTTGCGATTTTAGCCAGGTACGATCGACAGATGTGGTCTGACATTGCTCATTTCTTAATCTCCTTCCAGAGGATAAAAGGATGGAAGCAAGAAAGATCCTGCTTGAGGGGGATAGATCTGCATCCGAAATCATTGATGCTTCTATGTATATTGCTTCCTTAGCTTTTCGTCAGCTTGCTGGAGCTGCTGTCCTCAGACACCAGGATTGGCTGAAAGCAACTATGTTCCGCCCTGAGGTGCAAAGCAAAATTTTGGACATGCCATTTGATGGTGAAACATTCTTTGGCAAACATATTGATGACGCTTTGCAAACCATCAAAACAGACACGGACACAGCTAAGGCTCTGGGAACGCTCCAATATAGAAAGACCCCCTTTCGTGGAGCACGTGGCAGAGGAACTTATTCTTTTCGACGAGGTTACCAAAGATACCAGCCTCAAACTTGTACCTCTTTCCAACCTTCCTACCAACAACAGAAACAATACCGTGCACCACCAAAGGCTGCCGACTCCAGGCAACCTAGGCGAAAGCAACAAGTTCAACCCATGGATTCTGGCAGGAAGAAGTGACGACGTCTCTCCGCCTGCCGCTCTTCCCTTGTTTTTTTTCACTGAAGAAAATTCCCCTTTCTCATTGCCTACATCAATGGCAGAAAATAACATCAGACAAATGGGTCCTGGATATAATAAAGTATGGCCATACCCTAGAGTTTACCACAACGCTACCTCATCATCCGCCCCAGAAATCAATACCACCCCATCTTCAATTACTAAAGAAGGTGGCTTTACTAATGCTTCAAAAAGGAGCAATAGAATGTGTTCCACGCTCTCGGAGAGGAAAAGGCTTCTACTCTTGCTTTTTACTGATAAAAAAGAAGAAGTTGGGGGAATGGCGTCCCATTCTAGACCTCAGGAAACTCAACAAATACCTGCTGAAGAAATCCTTTCGCATGGTTACTCTCCAGGAGATATTGCAGCTTCTGAACCATTCAGATTTTTTAGCAAGCCTAGATTTGGAAGACGCATACTTCCATATCCCTATCCACCTCAAACATCGAAAATTTCTACGTTTCTCTGTGGCAGGCGCGCATTATCAATTCAAAGTACTTCCCTTCAGCCTTCGTTCAGCTCCAAGGGTTTTCACCAAGTGCCTTGCTCCAGTGGCAGCATACCTAAGATTAAAAGGCCTACAGATCTTCCCACACCTCGACGATTGGTTGGTGTAAGCTCCTTCTCTTCGTCAAGCTTCAGAAGACATCTCTTTCTGCCTACAGCTCTTCCGCTCTCTAGGGCTGGCAGTCAATCTTAGAAAATCCATTCTAGCTCCTCATCGGTTAACGTTTTTAGGAGCAACACTGGACACCCTCCAAAACAAGGCATTCTTATCAACAGAGAGACTGAACGCCATCTATCTCTGGCTCACGACCTCTACAAAAGAAAGTTCGCTTCTGTCCGTCTCCTCAAATCCTTTCTCGGAATGATGTCTTCTGCCATTCTCATGGTACTTCATGCTCGTCTAAGGATGAGACCATTTCAAGAGCAGTTGGACACCCAATGGCTTTAAATAACAGGATCATTCAACGACATAATTCGGATAACTCCAATCATGAAGGATGCTCTTCTTTGGTGGCAATCTCTCAGCAATCTCTCTCTGGGACTGTCATTCCTTTCTCCTCTTCCAGAGTTTGTTCTGACCACAGATGCATCTTTGGAAGGCTGGGGAGCGCATCTGCAAGACCTCCAAATAAGCGGCAAATGGAGTCTCTCTCTGTCCAAAATGCAGATCAATTTTCTGGAACTACAGGCGATTTTTCTAGCCCTCCAGTCATTCCTCCCAAGGATAAGAGCATCCTCAGTCCTCATACGCACGGAAATTACCACCTGCATGCATTATCTAAACAAGCAGGGAGGAACAAGATCTCCAATCCTATCCTGGGAAGCTCAAAGAATATGGGAATGGACACTACAACATCAAATAACTATCAAAGTGGAGCATCTCCCAAGAGTAAAGAACAACTTAGCAGACACCTTGAGCAGGTTAAATCAATCAAATCACGAGTGGGAACTCAACCAACTGATTCTCGATCACATCTTCCAGAAATGGGGTACACCCAACTCGGACCTATTTGCGTCTCAAGGGAACCAGAAATGCCGGTTCTTTGCCAGCAGGGAACCACAGATAGGGTCATGGGGTATGCGTTTTCGATAAGATGGTCAGGAATCTTTGCGTACGCTTTTCCCCCATACCCCCTAATCTCCAGGGTGCTGATGAAAATGAAACGGGAACCGTGCCAATTCATCCTCATTGCTCCGCGTTGGCCACAACAGCACTGGTTCACGGAGCTACTCCTGCTGTCGCAATCCAAACCTTATCACCTTCCATTGTCAACCACCCTGCTAACGATGAACAAAGGGCAGATCCTGCATCTGCACCCAGCTTCTCTTCAATTGCATGCCTGGAACCTGAGTTCAATGAGTACAAGGATTTAGTTATCTCTCAAGATTGTAGAGATATATTGTCCAGGGCAAGAGCTGAGTCTACTACTAAAACATATAGACTAAAATGGAAACGTTTTTGTTCTTGGTGCCTTCGGAATGACATTCACCCCCTTCTCTCTTCCCCAGAACAAATCTTGCCTTATCTCTTGTCTCTGGCAAGATCAGGTCTGGCGTATGCTTCAGTAAGGGTCCACCTCACGGCCCTCTCCCGTTATAGGCGGAAGTCCGATGCCTCTTTTCTCTGCTCTTCTCGCATCATCAAGCAGTTCATGAAGGGTCTATTCAGGACTTTTCCCTCTATTAGGCCTCCTCCACCAGAATGGCGCCTTAATGTGGTTCTGTCTTAGTTAATGAAACCACCGTTTGAGCCAATCCACAAAATAGAGCTCAAGTTTCTCACATGGAAAGTGGCTTTGCTTCTTGCGCTTACATCTGCTAGAAGAGTAAGCGAAATTCAAGCCTTCACCATTAAAGAGCCTTACTTATGCTTCACAGAGGACTATGTGATGTTACGAACAAATCCTAAATTTATACCAAAGGTACCATCTCAGTTTCACCTTAATGAGCCCATAATTCTGCACATTTTTTTCCCGCATCCTTCTTCACCGGCGGAGAAATCTCTTCACTCTTTAGATGTAAAAAGATGCCTTAAGTTTTACTTACAAAGTACAAAGCAGCTACGCAGAACGGATCAACTTCTAGTATCTTATGGGCCTGTAAAGCTGGGTTCTGCTGTGACAAAAAAAACTGTTGCACGATGGATCGCTGCTACTATTCAATTGTGTCATATTAAGGTGGGTAAACCGCTTACAACCAAGACCAGGGCGCATTCTACAAGAGCAGTGTCTTCTTCTGCTGCTCTTTTCGCTGGTGTTCCACTAGACCAGATTTACTGTGCCGCTACCTGGAAGAATGCTCATAACTTCACACAGCACTATTGCCTGGACATGGTAACTTATAGCGAAGCAGCAGTGGGACAGGCAGTCCTGCTTCATCTATTTCAATAAGGTAAGCCTCTACTATTAGAGGTGTTTTTTATTTTTGCTTGGTGAATGTACTTATATTTATGTCCATATTTTCTATGTGTATATATATATATATATATATATATATATATATATATATATATATATATATATATATATATATATATATATATATATATATATATATATATATGGTTGATATCTTACTGCGTAGTATCTTATTGATGTCTCTGTATTGGCATGTATATTGTAACTCACCATCCTCTGAGGATCAACAAGTATATATTACTGTATTTCTATACATGCATGCTTATGAAACTGCTAGCTACTCTGATTCAAGCATGTGAATCTATGAAGGATCCAATACTGGAGAAGAAAATGAGTTACTTACCTGTAACTACGGTTCTCCAGTATTGGTATCTTTCATAGATTCACATGCGACCCACCCTCCTCCCCGGAGAGGCTTCCTTTATTCCTCAAGATTTATAATTTCACACTTGTGCTTGAAAATCTGAGGAACCTAGCCTCTCTTGGGATTGTTCTAGAGGGTGCCGTCGCCTGATTGGCTTTTGCTTAAGTTTGGTTCTTTTTTACAAAAGAAAGTGGATAGGCTATTGCAGTGACTCTTCATTGCATGGTAGCCTATAGTATTTTTATCTACTGCTTTTATATGTATACCGTGGGACTCCCACTACGACGACAGGGATGATTCAAGCATGTGAATCTATGAAAGATACCAATACTGGAGAACTGTAGTTACAGGTAAGTAACTCATTTTCTTTTGACCTCTTCCTTTCGTGAAGGTGAGGTAGTCCTAAAAGTACCACAATCAGCATGGTGGTAATTTTACTTTACTTAGATGTTCTGCTCTACCCCTTTCTCATCTGTTTATGGAGAGATACTCGATGTAGAGAAGCTTTGCAGTTTCAATTTATACAGTGGACCCCATTTCAAGTGCCACAGATATCTGCCCATTAAGTCCACCCTCCACGGAACTATTGATACTGGGAGTAGCGGTAATTCTGGGGGTCTGGGGGAAACAGAGTTAACATAGATTACATTGTGGGCCCTGAGAGTCTCCTTAGGAATGAGGACTTTCTTGGGAAATTGATACTCTGGGACATATTCCTTAGTGACTCCTCATTTTACCCCAGAATTAAACCAGAGATTTTGACTGGAGATTCCGCTTCCATCAGATCTTGTAAATCCAGTGCGCCTGGTAACAGTAGTTACTGACCTCCATGGGATTACTACAGAGCTTGTAGTGAAGCCCTGAATTGTTTTAAATTATTATACTAATCATTGTTGTGGAGTCACCTTTGCTGCATGATTTTAACAGGATATAGTTTGAATGAGTAATTGATTATCCCACACAGAAGGCATGCTGATGATCATATATTTATTAATGTATAATGCATGCTTGCATTCAAATGGTATTTCATTCTAAAATATGAACCTCATTAGTAGATTTTAAGTTTTAATTCCACTTCATATTTACAGACTAGGAAGCTTCACTAATGAATGGCAACAATTGGAAACCTGGTTTTCCGAGCAGCAAAATATTCTTCTTAAAGTGAATGGGGAGACTGAGGTGGATGAATTATGTAAGAGTGTTGAAGAAGTAATTTTGGAAGCAATTTTTAAAAAGAACAATAAAGGTAAGATTGGAATTATTAGCTTGAGCTTGTCATGTCTAATTTAATTTGTGTATTTGTTGACACTCACTGATATACACTGAAAAAGCCAGAAGTTAAAGCAACGTTCTAGTTAGGTGTGGAAATTAGTTAACAACTAGCCAAAAAACAGTGAAATTCGGCAGTTACAGTTCTGTGTAACTTATGACCTGACATATTACATCACTCATGACATGTTTCATGACATGATTGATGACATCACTGATGACATCATCTAAGCTATTGCTCCTGAAATAACTCTATAAACTACTAGATCCTTTTAGAAAAGAAAGTAAGTTATAACTTGCCCACAGACATACATAACATAGATTGATTGTATGTACATGTGCGCATCTATGAAATATGAATTGTGTAGTCCTAGAGACAACTCTGATTCAGGATGTAAAAATTTATTTTGTTTAAAGATTAACTCCTAGTACATTTTTAAATGGAAACAACACTTCATTTATGCAAGGTCGAGATTGAGAGCAACTAGCGTGTGTTGAAAACGTATGTTACAAATGGATTGTGGTTTAAATCGAAGTTCAAAATATATGAGAAAAACTAAAGCTTAGCATTACAATATATTATTCACATGTGAATTTCTGTGCACAAGCCAACATTAAAGAGTTGCCATGTAGTGCCGTTGACAATATCTATATAAACAGGAGGTTTTTAACATACATTTTTTATTGCAGAAGTTCAGTGAAAGTTCTGAAACATTATGCAATGTTGAAGAATGTATAATGTGTGGGTGACACACAAACAGTATTTGTAAGTGTTGTTGTAATGGTGTACGCCATTCTGCTAATTTCAAGAATACATCTAAGAGGTATTTTTATAAACATGCCTTTTGCATAGAGGTGAAGCTGTTGACTTAACATCTATGTCAGGTTAGGTATTTTAGATTAGGTATTTTAGAGATACATCTCATTAAGATAAATAAATACCAAACAGTCTTCTGAATAGTATTCAAGGTTTAATACATTGCTGATCATATTAGTTTTTGAAGAGACGTTATGTTTCTTACGCATCTAAATACCAGTAAAAACTAAATGTAGATGCTTTCATTGATATGGTTTATGTGATGCATGTTTTGAAAGGTTAGGCTCATTACCACTACAGAGGTGATAGAAAATTGGGTCTAGGTGTAGCACACTTAATACCTTCCAATGTGAAAAGAGCATAACAAACTGTTACATTCATTGGATGATGTCATCAGTGATCTCATCAGTGATGGCATTTAACATGCCAAGACGGCTGTTGGGCCACTGGCAGCAGCCTACGTCTTCATTTGGGCCACTGCCCAAGATAGGAAATCAGCATGGGAGGTTTGATCAGTGAGTGTTCCCTCTGCAGATTGCTGCTCTAGGCCGTGGGGTGGATCTTCCTCTTTGATGGTGATTATAGCTCCTTGCTGAATAGACCACATGTTGACAGCAGCTGTCTCCTGGCCACGCTGCTGTGGTACTGGGCGATGTGCTGCTGTCCTGGCATTAGTTTTTTCCACACAGTTCACCATGTTTTGGGAGCCCAGATTATTCCTTGCGATTTGAGTCTGCACAGGCTTGCAGTCAACTTCTTCTGGCTGCTCAACAAAAAGGAAGCACGATTGGGCCTCTCCGTCTCGACACCCTTGTCTCCTGCAGAGCCAGGTATTCTCCTTACCTCTATGAGAAGGCAGGCAGGCTTTAACGTTCCAGACAGACTCACAGCTTCCACAGCAAGTTGTACTGGATTCAGATATCCCTTCAACTTTAGGAGACTGGCTTCAATCGGGCTTCCATGGGGAGCAGGGTCAAGACTGATTTGCATATGTCTGATTCTAAACTGGAATGGCATGGTGTGCAAAAAAAACATGGATTTAGGCCCAGATCTCTGTATTGGGGGTAAATGATTGACATTGTTTCAGCATTCCGTCCATCAATTATTCTTTTTGCATTTGTCACCCTAAGTGGGAAGGGTATGCCCAGACATGGGTCCCGTGCTCACCATGCCACTGGAGTCAAGCTAGCCTGGCTGATATGGGGTGATACCCTGAAACCGGTCCCAGGATGCTTGTTTCCGGTCCAGGGAAGACCTGAACTGGCAGTTTGGGCTGGACTATTCTCATGGGGAGCAGTGTCAAGACTGATTTGCATATGGCTGCATCTAATCTGGAATGGCATGGTGTTAAAAAAAACGATGGATTTAGGCCCAGATCTCTGCACTAGAGGTGAATGTTTGACATTGTTTCAGCATTCCGTCCATCAATTATTCTTTTTGCATTTATCGCCCTAAGTGGGAAGGGTATGCCCAGACATGGGTCCCGTGCTCACCATGCCACTGGAGTCAAGCTAGCCTGGCTGATGAGGGGTGATACTCTGAAACCGGTCCCAGGAGGCTTGTTTCCTGTCCAGGGAAGACTGAACTGGCAGTTCGGGCTGGACTGTTCTCATGGGGAGCAGTGTCAAGGCTGACTTGCATATGGCTGGAACTAAACTGGAATGGCATGGTGTCCAAAAAAACGATGGATTTAGGTCCATATCTCTACACTAGAGGTGAATGTTTGACATTGTTTCAGCATTCTGTCCATCAATTGTTGTTTTTGTATCCACAAAGGCTGGCAAAGCTCCTTAAGCCTACTTCCAAGGATCCAGGACTGGGGTGGCACCACTTAGCAGGGTAAACTCACAGATGGCAGAGCCCAGATGCAAGTGCAAGGTTGTTGAAAGCCTGTTGTGTCCCTAAGGCTTCGGATCAGGAGGCCAGCCAACTAGTCCATGGAGTCACTCTGGGTTCAAGAGATGTATGTACAGTCCTTCTCATCCAAGCAAGAGGGCAGCAGTCCTTCAGAGCAGTGGTCTAACAAAGTAGCAGTCCTTTCAGTGGCACAGCAGTCCTTCTTCCAGGCAGAGTATCTACAGGTCCAGAAGTGCACTGAAGTGGTGGTGTCTCAGTTCTCCAGTATTTATGACCAGTTGTGAATTTGAAGTGGGTAGAAGCTTCTTGAGGCAGACATTTGCAGTGCACATGTGCCCTTCCTTCCTGGCCTTGGCTCCAGACTAACTACAGAGGGTATGCAGCCCTTTGTGTGGAGGCAAGGCACAGCTTATTCAAGTGTAAGTGGGGCTGGGCCCAGCTCCTCCCTCCCATCCTGCCAGTGATGGCCCATTCAGGCACACCTAAGTTCCCTTTTGTGTGTGGCTGTCTAGGAGGAATGCACAAACCGCAACTGTCAGCTACACCCAGACATGTAACCCGGAGACAGACTGCAGGCACCAAATGGCTAAGTCAGGAAAATGCCAACTTTCTAAAAGTGAAATGGAACCTAGGAAATTGTCCTAGACGTCGGGTGCACTACAAAAAGGTCACTCTATGCGAGTGTTTTAAAATGTGAAACAGATAATTCTCAAATTTCAAAAAACAGATGGCGTATATATTCCCTAATTGACAATTTAACATGAGCTAGAGTTCATGCTTGTGACTAAACAAAATTTCAACAATTATTCATTCAGTTATTTATTGACCAAACAAAAACTTTAAGATTCTTGAGTGGGGAGACGATAGACGTTCCTTTGTTGTAACTCCCAATGCATTTCGGGCTTTAAATCGCAGCCCTTTGTCAGGGGAATCTATAATCATGAAAATGTACTGTCACAAAACGAGCATTAACAAACAGTTTTATAGCAACATAAAACATAAAAGGGGAAAGACAATTGTTCCTTACATTAATGGTAAAGAAAGCTGTAGCCAGTGGAAAAAGCAGAAAACTTAAGAGATTGTAAATTACATGCACGTGGCCAGAGTCATCATGTGCGAAAAAAACGTGGATTATGTGACACTCGAGGTGATACGTGCCAGTGCCAAAGTGAGAAGGAAAAAGTGCTATTAAAGCAATACATGCTATGGCTTGAACATGTGTGACATTCTATATGTGCGTACCCTCTAACGAAACCAATGAACCGTGAAAACTGAAAGATACTAATGAAGCGAGTAAGCTGAAGGTGTGTACCTCCCAATCTGTAAAACACTGTATTTGAACGAAATGTCGAAGCCTGTGCAGAACACTGGCTCCGTACTACACATGAGAAAAAATTGGGTGCGAAAATAAAATCAGTGTGAAAAGCTGTATCACCATGCAATGATGGCAAAACTTACCAACCGAGAGAACCTCGGTAGCACGTAAACATTCAGTAAAGCTGCTGCTGTTGCGCGAAATCACGTGTGTCCAATGTTGATCGAAACCGATCCCAAACACTGGCATCAAGCTGAGCATAAAAACGATGAATTTAAATCAAGTGCAACGAGAGTGAACAAGGTGTAGAAGAGTGTCGTCATGCTGAAATACGAAAGCTTACCTATGGCAAATGCCAAAAGGTGAAAAATGTCCCAGGGGCTTGCCGCAACAATAAGAGGTAGCCACCTTCCGCAAAGAAACCGAGGTCCGAGCGTCAGTGTCACACTGACTATAACAAATAAAGTTGGGGTGTGTCAAAAACCCGAAAGTGTATAGGCTCACCCGGAAGTGAATAACGATCAGTTAACCCGACGTGATGAAGAAAGTGGAAAAGAGTGAAAAAAGTAAAAGTGAACCAATCGTGTCCGACCACTATGAAAAGCGCTGTAAGAACGATGTCCTAGACAGATGGCAAAATAAAACTGAACAAACTTTGATTACTATGGTGGATGAGTATTACTTTGGGATACCAATGTGTATACGGCTGTGCAACCCGCGTGACCTGCTAAACCAGCGGGCCACCACTTTTGAATGAATCATGTTCAGTTGCAAAAGGAACGGCACACCAATTACGGGTGCTGCCCGCCAAACTTGAAAAAACTAGGTAACACGAACTTCAATGAAGAAAAATAATGGGTGTGCTTCAGGACACTTCTGTCTTGTCGTTATACATACCGTTTCACCACCTGTTAGCACCCCGACGCAAGAAAAATTTAAATTTTGAGAGCAAAGGTTGACATCGGATTTCATGTCAAAAGAAGTTCACTACGTTCGGATCATGGAGAAGTCATTAACATGGACTGTCTATTTCATAAATGTTTATATTGGTATACAAATGCACGTAATGTTTATGTTTATAACACACGTGTTGACGGGGTAGAGGGGGATTTTTTGTGAGGGTTTATTAGCACTGTTAGCACTTCAAATGATGACAGGTAATGTGTTTTGGTGGTGGTGGGGAAACACGTGATGGTTTACACCAATGACCAGAGAGGTGGGGTGGGTAACATCGATTTAAATCTGGGAGGATTAGCATGGTCGCGTAAAATAAACAACGAGCGCGTTCGAGGAGGTTGACGCGTTGCGAGTTTTACATCAGGTATGCACGGGGGTTGGAGATGGTGATAAACTTGATATAGGGAAGCAGTGTAGTTTTTAGGGGGGTTGTGTGAGTTGGGCAAGGGTGGTTTGAGGTTTATAGGTTGATTCTTAGTGGGTTAGTTTTTTGAGGGTGTGTGGGTTCAAGTACAATGTTTTCATAAAATCAGGATAAAGTGTTTAAAGCCTGGGGTTAGATTGAGGAGCACACAATATGATTTGTATTTTTTAGTTGATGTTTGGACTTATGTCACGGGGGTACGGGATTGTGATTAATTGGCATTGGAAGTTTAAATCGTTTGGCACTAGATAAGAAGGGGAAACTAGTTAGTTAATATTTTTATACTATGAGGTGGAGTACATGCAATGTGACTGAAACATATATTTCTATAACTTATAGATACTCCTGACGAAGGTTTTCTAACCGAAATGCATTGAGTAGGATGTGAATCGAATCTTATGGAGGACTTGAAATTCGCTATATGTTTATGCATAGGCCTGGATGGGCAATACATTGAACAATTAAATGCTAAAAAATGAACAAATTTTACATCTTTTGACGTGATGGATAAAATGTGGAAAAATAAGGACAAATAACGAGAAAATAAAACTGAACAAACTTTGATTACTATGGTGGATGAGTATTACTTTGGGATACCAATGTGGATACGGCTGTGCAACCCGCGTGACCTGCTAAACCAGCGGGCCACCACTTTTGAATGAATCATGTTCAGGTGAGAAAGGAACGGCGCACCAATTACGGGTACTGCACGCCAAACTTGAAAAAACTAGGTAACACGAACTTCAATGAAGAAAAATAATGGGTGTGCTTCAGGACACTTCTGTCTTGTCGTTATACATACCGTTTCACCACCTGTTAGCACCCCGACGCAAGAAAAATTTAAATTTTGAGAGCAAAGGTTGACATCGGATTTCGCGTCAAAAGAAGTTCACTACGTTCGGATCACGGAGAAGTCATTAACATGGACTGTCTATTTCATAAATGTTTATATTGGTATACAAATGCACGTAATGTTTGTTTATAACACACGTGTTGACGGGGTAGAGGGGGATTTTTTGTGAGGGTTTATTAGCACTGTTAGCACTTCAAATGATGACAGGTAATGTGTTTTGGTGGTGGTGGGGAAACACGTGATGGTTTACACCAATGACCAGAGAGGTGGGTAACATCGATTTAAATCTGGGAGGATTAGCATGGTCGCGTAAAATAAACAACGAGCGCGTACGAGGAGGTTGACGCGTTGCGTAGTTTTACATCAGGTATGCACGGGGGTTGGAGATGGTGATAAACTTGATATAGGGAAGCAGTGTAGTTTTTAGGGGGTTGTGTGAGTTGGGCAAGGGTGGTTTGAGGTTTATAGGTTGATTCTTAGTGGGTTAGTTTTTTGAGGGTGTGTGGGTTCAAGTACAATGTTTTCATAAAATCAGGATGAAGTGTTTAAAGCCTGGGGTTAGATTGAGGAGCACACAATATGATTTGTATTTTTAGTTGATGTTTGGACTTATGTCACGGGGTACGGGATTGTGATTAATTGGCATTGGAAGTTTAAATCGTTTGGCACTAGATAAGAAGGGGAAACTAGTTAGTTAATATTTTTATACTAAGAGGTGAAGTACATGCAATGTGACTGAAACATATATTTCTATAACTTATAGATACTCCTGACGAAGGTTTTCTAACCGAAATGCATTGAGTAGGATGTGAATCGAATCTTATGGAGGACTTGAAATTCGCTATATGTTTATGCATAGGCCTGGATGGGCAATACATCGAACAATTAAATGCTAAAAATCAACAAATTTTACATCTTTTGACGTGATGGATAAAATGTGGAAAAATAAGGACAAATAACGAGAAAATAAAACTGAACAAACTTTGATTACTATGGTGGATGAGTATTACTTTGGGATACCAATGTGTATACGGCTGTGCAACCCGCGTGACCTGCTAAACCAGTGGGCCACCACTTTTGAAGAAATCTGTATGCACGACATATTATAGTATAACACCATAACGTCATAAAGAAAACGTAACAAAACATCAGAGAAGTGATGCCCTATATCAGCAGAAATGACAAAGTCAACCCAACGTATAAAAATGAAACACATAGAAAACACGTGTAATTGGTAACACATAATCAATGACATAATGGCTTGTGGTAGAGGAAAATTAACATCATGATGAAAAGTATCAGAGAAGTAGTGCCATATACCAGTAAAAAATAACAAAAAACAGTATCAACCCAACGTTTAAAGATGAAGCACATGGAAAACACTGGTTGGATGATGACGTGGTGGAGAAAATTTTACAAATGTCTTACATAAAAGCATGAGAAACATGTGTAAAACGCACTATTAACAGGCAATGATAGACATATCTCATGGGCATATGATTGTGCAAAACATATCAGAAACTCAATACAAATGTCAACCTGGTGCAACCAGTTTTAGTTAGACTAATACCAAACAAAAAAAACAAGCGGAAGACGGATATAAGTGAACCTCACATGTGAGACTTAAAGCCACATGGACGTGACTCGCTTAGGTCGCCAATAGCCACACCCTTTGAACATGTTGAAGGATAATGACATGTAAATAATCGAATGAATGCTATAACTAACAAATCACAAACGTATCCAAGAACTCAAACGAAATGTCCACGTGAGCTCTTGGCTGTAACAAAACAAATAAAAAACAGAGAAGAACAGAAAAAACTGTAAAGCAACGACTAGACCTAGCTTTCCCAAAACATACTACCACTCTAATGTAAGTGAACCCTTATGTAAAAGTTAAAGCAGCTGTAATGTGCTGCCCATCACTGACCTAGTATGGTACAACAGTGTAGTGTGTGCTATACAAAACTTGAGAATTCCAACCTGTCATTTAAACCCTTAGGTGTCATGGTGTCTAGAAAGCGAATCCAAAATGTTTCGCGTTGTGACAGAAATCTTGACATATCCCTGTCCTCTTGTAGCTTCACCACTTCAAGAACAGTAAACCTCAATTGGGCAATGGTATGGTGAAATTCATGCCAATGAACTGCCAGTGGAGAACTCGAGGTTTTGGTACGTATCCGGCTCTTATGTTCAGTAATACGAATCCGTAGTACCCTTTCTGTTTTGCCCACGTAGTATAAACCACACAGGCAACGTATGGCATAAATTACATACTGACTGTTGCAATCTACGGTGAAACGTAGTTTGATTGATTGATTTGCCTGACCCCGGATGAGTAATGCTGTTGCCCACTATTGTATTGTTGCAATGAGAACAATTGCGACAAGGGCGCATGCCTTTATCATCAGCGTTTCTCTCAGTAATGGATCTGGAAAGCAATTCTTTCAAATTCCGGGATCTCTTATACGCAAAAATTGGAAATTCTGAAAAGATCCCTTGAAAATCAGATTCTGATTGAAGCAAGTCCCAGCACTTTAGTATAACATTTATGATGGCTGCTGATGAAGTAGAAAAGTTGAAACAAAAACTTCTCTTTTTGTAGATGTTTTGCGTTGTTTCTGCAGGAAATTCTCTCTGGGTACATTGTGAACCCGTTGCTCTGCGTCTTCCAAAAGCGAAAGTGGATAACCTCGTTGTGAAAATTTGGATTTGCATTCTTCAAGCACCTCTGGAAGGTGTGCTGCATCCGACGTGATACGTTTAACACGTATAAACTGGGAATACGGCAAGTGTTTTTTTAGAGACGAAGGATGGAAACTGGAAAACAACAAAGAATTATTCCGATCCGTAGGTTTCTTGAACAACGATGTCTGTATCTGTGTGCCTTCGATGTTAATGTTAACGTCCAGAAATGACAAACACCTTCGATCCATGTTGAATGTGAACTTGATGCGAGTATGTCTCGTGTTTAAAACTCTTAGATTATTTTCAAGAGAAGAGCGTGTTCCATTCCAAATGATCAAGATATCGTCAATGTATCTGCGGTAAAGTGATAGATGGTCCGTTAAATTCTTGTCGGATAGTATATGTTCGGATTCAAACTTCATCATGAAGATATTTGCGTAGCTGGGGGCTCCAGAAAAGCCCATGGATGTACCATTAGACTGTAAGAAATACTGATGTTTTCATTTAAAATAACTGTGATATAGTGAAAATTGTAACAGCTCGAGAAGATTCTATTAGCTGATAATTCATCTTGTCGGAGAAGGGCCCACTCCACTGCTTCAATACCTTCTGAGTGTGGGATAGAGGTATATAAGTCTACTACATCGATGGTACACAGCCAAACTTCAGATGATGCCGATACTGTGATTTCCTGTAACAACTGCAAAAGATGGGTGGTGTCTTGTAAGTATGTGATGCCAGCTTGCACAATAGTTTGTAAAAAGTGATCCAAGTAATGGCCCAAAGGTTCATATAGAGATCGACACCCTGAGACGATAGGTCGAAGCGGGGGGTCATTCAAACTTTTGTGGATCTTGGAGAGCATGTACACAGATGGATGTCGCGGATGCTGAGTGTATAGAAACTGTAAAGGTTTCTCTGAGATCCACCCCATATCTTTGGCATGTGTCAGAATGTCCATTAATGTCCGTTGGAACCCTACTGTGGGGTCTTCAGATAGTGGCAGGTAGGTGGATTCATCGCCGAGCATGGTTTCCACCTTGTTCTCGTAGAAAGTGCTGTCCATAACAACCAAGGCTCCACCTTTATCAGCTGGAAAGAAGACCAACTCCTTTTTCTTCCTGAGAGTTCTTAGAGCCGATTTCTCCGGCTTAGACAAATTGTGCTGCTTGGTGTGTACAGCAGGTAATTTGAGTAAGTCTGACCGAACAAGAGTTTCAAACATGTCAATGACTTTATGAGATGTGGGTGCTATGAACGTACTCTTCGGTTTGAATTCCAAATATTCTGGAGCCTCCTGGTCGGGACGGTTGTACTCCAAGTTGGAAAAAAAGTAACGTAAACGCAACTTCCTCATGAATTTATAAAGTGCGATTTCAGTCTCAAATGGATTGGTATTGTAAGTCGGTACGAACGAAACTCCCTTGTCCAAGATCGCCACTTGTCCTTTGGCCAATGGGTGAGATGAAATGTTGATCACTGTTGTTTCTTTTGTCTCCGACCCGAGGAGGCGGGTTTGACTGAATCGGTGCCCTCTACGGGTTTTGCTACCTCTACGGATGCTTTTACAGTCCCCTAAGGTGGGTTGTTGGCAGCTGGGACCTGTTCTGCTGAAATTGCGTTTTTGCGCATATACCTCCGCCCATGAGTATACTTCGTCCAACTTGTAGTCGATGGTGTCGCGACGAAACTTGCGTACCTTGCGCTCATGGATCTCTTTAGCATATACATTAAGTTTAGCGTTGATGTCTTTCAGGGTCGTGTCCCAAACATCAGCTTCCATACGTTGAGTAAGAGTCTCTTGTAGTTCACAGATTTCCGACTCCAATCCCACTAATACAGATGACAGTTCCTCGATGATGAGAAGAATCAAGTCGAGAGAACATTTATTTAATATGGAATACCATTTGTCCATGAATCTCTTGTTCATTTTGAACATCATAGGTTTTATTGCTAGGCGTAATCCTCTCGGGATCCTGCTGGCCTTGTGATACTGGATAAGCATGGTTGCGTGAAGTCTTTGATTGATTTCTTTACGCATAAGTTATTCTAATTGTCTTAGCTGTTGAGTTACCGGCCCTTGCGAGGAGCC
The DNA here is from genome assembly GCA_963921515.1 of Calotriton arnoldi. NCBI lineage: Eukaryota > Metazoa > Chordata > Amphibia > Caudata > Salamandridae > Calotriton > Calotriton arnoldi. The sequence goes on along the minus strand of CAWUFW010003856.1, from coordinate 1,233,985 downwards.
ATAAGATCTTACCTCTCGTATAAGGCCATATATATCTTGTGCTTTGGAAGAAGTATACACTTTTGTCTCAGCTTTGTTGTCTGTTAGGTTCAAAATATCTTCGAAAGACATGTTGTGGTGCAAAATTGGCTGCGTTGGGCAGAGATACAAAAATGTGAAAACAAACAGAACAGCCTGTTGCACTCAAAGGTAAACCAGAAAACAAGGTTAACCACTTGTACCAAGACGTCTAGGACAATTTCCTAGGTTCCATTTCAGTTTTTGAATTCGGAGGTTGGGGCGGTACCTCCTCTGAAGGTGCACACTGCAAGTTATTAATTTTGGTACAAGTGGTTAACCTTGTTTTCTGGTTTACCTTTGAGTGCAACAGGCTGTTCTGTTTGTTATCACAACTTTCTAAAAGTGGCATTTTCAAAATTGTAATTTAGAAACCAACTTCACTATAAGATGAGATTTTCCATTACATTTCCAAACATGAACTGTTTACCTGTTCCCATTTGGAAATTACACATATAAAATGTTATAAGGTAACTCCAGTGTTATCCAATGGGAGAGGCAGGGCTTGCAGTGTTGAAAAACAAATGTAAGAGTTTTTCACTACCAGGACATGTAAAATCTAAAAGCACGTCCTACTTTTTAAATGCATTGCACCCTGCCTTCTGGGCGGTCCAGAGGGGTGACATATATGAATTAAAAAGGAAGGTATGGGCCTGGCAAAAGGTTTATTTTGCCAAGTTGAAATGTCAGTTTAAAACTGCACACACAGGCTGTATGACAGGCCTGAGTCATGTTCACCAGTAGCATCTAATTTACATGCCCTAGATACATACAGTACCACTTTACTGGGGACTTATAGGTATATTAAATATGCAAATTGGGTATAAGCCAATCTTACCATGTTTTAAGCAGAGAGCACAAGCACTTTAGCACGGGTTAGCGGTAGTAAAGTGTGCAGAGTCCTAAAACCAGCAAAAACAAAGTCAGCAAACAGGAGAATTGAAGGGAAAAAGTTAGGGGGTAACCTACTCCAAAGATGCCAGGTCTAGCAGGTGTCCCCCACCATTTGAAATTGGGGAGAACTACCCAACCCCTTGAGAGTTCTTGTCACTAAGGCGGAAAAACCTGGAGAGACCATCAGCATTGGCATGGTCTGTTCCAGGACGGTGCTCTACCAAAAAGTCCATTCCCTGTAGGGAGATGGACCACCTCAACAGTTTGGGATTCTCCCCCCTCATCTGCATTAGCCCTCTGAGGGGGGTCTATGGTCTTCCTGAACCCGGAAGTGAGCACCAAACAGGTTATGGTCTCAGCTGCTTCATTGTCCTGACCGCAGCAAAGGCTTCCCTCTCTATTGCACTCCACCTCGGTTCCTGGAGCAGTAACCTCCTACTAATGTACTACAGGTTTATCCAGGCTTTCCCCGTTCAGCTGTGAGAGCACAGCCCCTACACACCATGCTCTGAGGCGTCCATCTGGACAATTAATTCTTTGGAGAAGTCAGGGGCCTTGAGCACGGGTGTTATGCACATGTCCTCCTTCAGGGCGTCGAAAGCATTCTGGCACGGCTCCATCCAGGTCACCTGTCTGAGCTGCTTCTTAGAAGTCAATTCTGTCAAGGGGGCATCTATGGTGTCATATCCCTTGACAAATCTCCTGTAGTAGCTAGTGAAACCTAAGAAGACTCTCACCTCCGTCTGGGTCTTGGAGGGGGTTCCAAAGCCATAATGTTTTCAATCTTGGACTGAAGGGGCTGCACCTTGTCTCCTCCCACTTGGTGACCTAAGTAGATCACTGAACCCTGCCTTACCTGGCGCTTACTGGCCTTGTAGGGCCTGCCCTCTGCAGAGCCTGAAGCACTTTCCTGAGGTGGCTCAGTGGCCCTGCCAGTTAGAACTAAAGACTTCAATGTCGGCTAGATAGGCAGCATGGAAGTTCTCCAACCCAGCCAGGACCCGGTTGACCAACCATTGGAAGGTGGCAGAGGTGTTCTTCAGTCCAAAGGGCATTACCCAGAACTGGTAGGGCCCTTCTAGGGGAGAAAATACGGACCTCCACCTGGCCTCCTTGGTTAAGGCAACCTGCTAGTACCCAGATGTTAAATCAAACATGTTGAGGAACTTGCCAGCTCCCAACTGTTCTATGAGCTCACCAGCTCTGGGAATGGGGTGTGCATCAGTCTTGATGACCGCATTGAGCCCCCGATATTCCACACAGAACCTAAGTTATGGGATAGCAACTGAAGAAGCAGCCTTGCGGACAAACACCACTGGGCTGGACCAAGGATGTTAAAGAGCTCAATAACCCAGTAACATCCTGCTTAATGCTGGCTCTCACCTTATCAGACAGCCTGTAGATATTACTCTTCACATGCATGCTGTCCCCAGTATCAATATAATGTATCCACCATGTAGTGAGTGCTGGGGTAAGGGAGAACAGAGAGGCAAACTTCCCCAACAACTGGCGGCAGTCTCCCTATTGTTCTTGGGTCAGGGTAGGGGAGAGGCTTACACTCTCCACTGACCCATCCTGCTCCTTGGACGAAAGGAGATCGGGGAGAGGTTCACTCTCCTCCTCCACCCCATCAGCCGTGACCAGGAGCATGGTTACTTTGCACTCTCGAAGTGCGGCTTGAAGCGACTGATGTACAGAACCCTTAAAGGGTTCTTGGGAGTCTTGAGGTCTACCAGGTAGATGACCACACTCTTGCACTCTTTCCCCTCATATGGCAAAAATTAGTGGTCTTGCTGGGTCCTGGCCTCCACAGTCTCCATCACCCACACTTTTTGGCTATACTGAAACTCGACCATATTGGCCTTCTGGTCATACCACCATTTCATGACCGCCTGGCTGGCTTCTAGATTCTCTTGAGATTTCTTCCAAAAGCACTTCATCTGTGGACAGAGTGCCAGCATGTAGCTGACCCCATCCTGGTGGGCCTTCCTAGGAGCTTGCTCCTAGCCCTCCTTCATCAGACTGAGAGGCCCTCTCACAGGGTGTCCATACAGAAGTTCAAAGAGGCTGGAGCCAATCCCCTTTTGCGGTACCTCTTTGTAAGCAAACAAAAGGCATGGCAAGAAGACATCCCACTTCTGCTTCAAGAGCTCCAACAGGCCCATGATCATGCCTTTTAGTGTTTTGTTGAACCTCTCAACGAGGGATTTCCAACTGAGAGGTCAAGTTATCCCCCTCAGCTGAAGGCTGAATTTCAGGTAAGCCCTCTTACCTTCCAACTCATTAGCCTCTTGTCCTTCCAACTCATTATCCACTTCTGTGGCTTCAACCAATGACTGGTGAGCTTCCTCACCGCTGATCACCAATGTAAGAAATTAGGTTGAGGGTTGACTGGGGTGTGAGCCCTGGTCAAGCAGCAACCACAGGGTGTGTCAGGGTGAGGCACAAGCCAACCCTAAATTAACCTGTGCTCAACCATCTGGTAGCTTAGCACAGAGCAGTCAGGCATAAGTAGAGGCAAATGTGTAAAGTTTTTGCGCAACCCTTCAAACAGTAATAAAGTGAAAATACCATGCAAAAAAACCCCCACACCAAATTACAAAAATAGAGTGATTTTTGAAGAAAAAACACAAGACCTAAATGGCAAAAATCAAATCAGTAGAAATGGAGATATGTAATTTAAAAGATTTTAGTGAAAATAGTAGGCCTGGGCGGTAAATTCCGTTCTGCTCACGGAATTTGCGGAATTTGGGTAATTTCGCGTTCAGCGGAGAACGCGGAATTACCAAAAATTCCGCGATCCGCGGCTTCGTGGATTTTTTTGCTTGTCCGCGCTTTCAAAATGCGTATTCGCGAGATTTTTCTCCCCGAGCACGCAAACAGCGTTCGCGAACAGGAAAAAAGCATCGCGAACGGGCAGAACAAACAATTCCGCGTGTTTGCGGAACTTTTGCGTGCTTGCGGAGATTTTTTACCATTTCGCGGAGCTTTGCGTAGCGCGACTACGCAAATTCCGCCCACCCCTAGAACATAGCGCCAAAAAGCACAAAGCACCAACTGTGGATGCAAAGTCTGGTGTCGAGGATGCCACGCGCAGTTTGGGTGATTCATAGGTTCTGAGAAGCTGTGAGGCTGCGATGCAGAGTCCGGCATCGCCATTGAGACTGCTATCAATGAGGAATGCGAGGGCCTGCACTGAGGATGCGTCTCGCAGCAGCAGTTCCAAAGGCGTTGCAGGCTGCAGGGGCAATTCGGGTCTTTGTAATGAGTCCAATTCACAATGCAGCAAAGATGCGTTGGTTCTGCTCCGGGTTGCACTGCACAGCAGAGGAGATGGATCGGCTCCACTGGATCCACAGAGGCTGGCAGGGCATCTTCAGTCCACTTCAAAGGGTCTAGGACAGGGGTGGCACCACTTGGCAGAGTAGACTCACAGATTGAAGAGTCCAAGTGCAGGTGCAAGGTTGTTGGAAGCCTGTTGTGCACCGGAGCCTTCAGATCAGGAAGCCAGCCAACTAGCCCTTGGAGTAACTCTGGGTTCTGGGTTCAAGAGAAGCATGGCCAGTCCTTCTCACCCAGACAAGAGGGCAGCAGGTCAGCACTGCAGGGCTGCTGTCCTTCAGAGCAGCAGTTCAGCAGAGTGGCAGTCCTTTCAGCAGCACAGCAGTCCTGCTTCCTGGCAGAGTATGCACAGGTCCAGAAGTGAACTGAAGTGGTAGTATTTAAGGTCCAGTACCCAGCTGTGCCTTTGAAGTGGGGAGAAGCTTCTAGAGGCAGGCCTTTGAAGTGCACAATCATCCTGCCTTCCTGGCCCTGGCTTCAGACTAACTGCAGGTGGTATGCAGCCCTTTGTGTGGAGGCAGGACTCAGCCTATTCAAGTGTAAGGGGGGCTGGGCCTAGTCCCTCCCTCCCTCCCATCCTGCCGGTCATGGTCCATTCAGACACACCTAAGCTCTCTATTGTATGTGGCTGTCTAGGAGGAATGCAGAGAGTCCAGCTGTCAACTACACCCAGTCATGTGACCCAGAGACATCCTGCAGGCACCAAATGGCTAAGGCAGAAAAATGAAACTTTCTAAAAGTGGCATTTTCAAAATTGTAATTCAAAATCCGACTTCACCATAAGTTAGGATTTTTCATTACAATTCAAAAGACACCAAACATGAGATGTTCACCTGTTCCCATTTGGAAATTACACATATAAAATGTAATGAGGTAACTAAAGTTTTATCCTATGAGAGAGGTAGGCCTGCAGTAGTGAAAAACAAATGTAAGAATTTTTCACTATCATGACATGTAAAACTTAAAAGCACATGTCCTATTGTTTAAATACATTGTCTGGTGAGGCATATCAGAAGTCGGCTTTGGGTGTTATGTTATTAAAATTTATAGAGTGCGCTTATACCCTAAGGTGTCTTGGTGAGAACTGCACATGATCACAAACTGAATCACCCTTAGTTTCGGAAAAGCCAGGTTTTAAGTTCTTTCCTGGAGGTAAGTAAGATAGGGATGGCTCTGATGTGAGGTTGAAGACTGTCCCATAATGTGGTTGTACCAATAACAAAGCTTCTTCTGCCCCAGTTACATTTTCTGAATATGAGGTTGTGAGAGTTGTGAGAGTTGTGGCACCCAAGGAAGTGTATGCTTAAGAAACTGAGGGCCAGAATTATGCAGTGCCTTGTGGGCAATGCAGAGAGCTTTAACTTTAATACAGCTCCTTACTGGGAGACAGTGGTGCTTTCAGATACTGGGGAAGAGAGAGTGGAACTTAGGCAAGCCTAAAATCATTCAGCATTTTGAACTAACTGAAGTTTGTTAGTGTATTTTTCCTGAAGGTTCACAAAAAGGCTGTTGCAGTAGTCTAGCTAGGATAGCACTAGGGCAGTGATGACTATTTGTTTTAGTGTTAGCTGGAATGTAGGGCAGAATTTTGTTTATCATCCTGAGGGTATAAAAGGATGAGGAGACTACCGCTGAAACCTGAACACCGTAGTTAAGCTTATGGTCAATGAGTATGCCTAGGTTTTTAGCCTTGGGCACTGGAGCGGGGGGGGGGGCCTAAGTCATATGGCCACAGGAGGGGTACCAGAGAGGTGAGAGATTGCCAAATGTTATCACCTCTGTTTTACCAAAGTTAAGCTTCAGGCAGTGCCTGTTCATCCAGAAGCTCATTGCTCTCATGCAGTCTTGAAATCAAGATGACAGCCCAGGATCATCGGTAAGGGCTGACACTACAATTTGAGTGTCATCTGCGTAAGAGGTAATAGAAAAGTCAAAACCTTTAGTTACAGTAGCTAGTTCAGAGACATAAATATTGAAAAGAGTGGGACTGAGCGAGGATCCCTGAGGGCCCCCGCAAGGAAGTGAGAAACAAGTGGACTCAAAGCCACCCAAGGCTACAGATTGTTCCCTATTGGACAAGATGGAAGTCCTTAACCTCAAGTTCAGCCATCCTATTAATTAAAACCTTGTGGTCGACTGTATCAAAGGCTGCAGCCAGGTCGAGAAGAACAAGAGCTGCCGAGCCTCCATTGTCTAAGGCTGCTCTTATGTCCTCTGTGGCTTTGATAAGTGCTGTTTCCGTACTGTGTCCAGGTCTGAACCCAAACTGAGTTGGGTCCAGGAGATGATTTTCTAGGATGAAGTAAGCTGCGTATTTAGAATTTTTTCACAATTTTAACCGGAAGGGGGAGGCTAGAAATAGGCCGGTGGTTGGGTCTGAAGGGTTCACGCGTTTTTTTTTTAAATTGGAGAATAGAGGTTTTTTTCCACATTGAGGAAAAGACTCTTGTGATAACCATGGAGTTAAAGATGGCTGAGAGGTTGCCAGCTATTTCTTCAGGTGCCAATTTGAGTACTCCGGGGTGAAAGGGTTTTGACAGGACCCAGATTTAGAGCTATTGAGGAGTTTGGCAATTTGGTCAGATGTTGTGAGGGAGAATTCCGTCAGATGAGCATGAAGCAGGTTTTCTTGATAGGTTCCGCTTTGACCTTTCCCTTAACGGAGTTGTTGAATTTCAGAAAATTTTTGTCAACTTTTTCCCTAAAGCTAAACACCACGCTGTTGCAGAAATCTTGGCTAGGAGCAGCCACAATATTACTGGGGCCGGAGGAGAGTTTGGTCACTAGTTGAAATAGTTCCTTGGTGGAGTTTAAGGCTGATTCTATGTGCTGGGTATAGCAGTTGCTTTTTTCTTCTTTTACAATGTTTTTATATTTAGTCAGGGCAAGTTTGTATGTACGCTTCTCCTGTGCATCATAATGCCTAAGCCAGCATCTTTCCTTTCTCCTACATGCTTGTTTCTCTTGCCTGAGCACCTCTGAAAACCAGGATCTGATGGTACCCTTCTATATGAGCGAGATACCTTGGAAGGGGCTATTTTAGCAAAAGTGGAGTTGAGCCAGTCTGTGTAACAAGATGATGCCAGTTCAGTGTCGGATGGGAGTGAAGGTTGGGAAAGCCGCAGCTGTTGGTTTCAGAAGTTTTTGTCAATTTTGCTCCAAGCCGTGTGGCAAAAGGTGCACTCATCCTTTGAGGTGGTGTGGACCTTGTTTGGGATATTGAGGCAGAAGATATTAGCCTGGTGATCTGACCAGCTGAGAGGAATCACCTCTTCTAGTGCAATATGAGGATTGTAGGTAAAAAGACCATCAAGGATGTGCCCTGCTTGGTGTGTAGGTTGTTTAATAGGTTGACCTAGTTCAAATGAAGTCATGGTTTCAATAAAGGCTTGAGTATCCTTGTCCAATTAGGATTCTAGGTGGATATTAAAATCACCCAGAATTGTTACGTCATTCACACACAGACTATTTTCAATCAATGTGTTGAAACTGCTCACTAATTTATTTCTGGGACCAGGTGGGTGATATAGTAACATCCTGTTGAAAGTGTATTTGTTGCTTAAGCCCGTAAAAAAAACAAAAACGCTTCACAGCCAGCAGAAAGAGCGGGCTTATAGGAGGCGGTAACCCAGTCTTGGTGTATTAACGCAAGATTCCACCCCTTTTGTGTGATCTGTCTAATCTGAAAAAAGAGAGGCCAACAGGTACTGCAATTCCAAAGTCTGGGCTAGATGCAGGGTCTCCCCAGGTCTCGGTTATAAACAGAACATCGAGATTTTGGCTTTCAAGAAGGTCGGCAATTTCAAAATTATGTTTAGCTAAGGAATGCGCATTACTGAGGGCAAGGCGCAGTTTAGACTCTTTCTAGGTGTAGTTGTTGCCTAACGGCCGCAAGGTGGGTTCAAATATAACCGCACTGCAGCTGGGGCATGTAAGATTAGTTGTTTGAGCAAGGGAGGCGAGGTTAGAACAGACGCTGCTTAAGGTGCGTTCTGGACGGAGATCGTGGAGTTCCTTACCTGAATAGGAGATTAAAATGTTTGGGTGGGGGGCTGAAGATCCAGGGATCCTGGGGCTAGGTGCGATCCGGCCATGGATGGGCGCAGACGGGCTTGCCTTAGGTGCGCCTTCGGCATGCCAGCGGCACGGATACACTGCCTGCATGTTTAAATAACCCTATCAGAGGAGGGGGGCGAGGTCAGTAGCCGGTGCCGAAGCGTGATTAAAACAGTGTGGAAAAATCTAACAGTGGCTGAATCTGAGACATGGTGTGGGCATACATCTGAGGTCAGGGTTTATGCATGCATTTAATACATGGTTTGGATGTCCCCACCCTGGGACATTGTGATCAGTCTCAGTGGTGCTGGTAGTCTGATTGTGTCCCAAATGTAGCTTTTTTAAAGTAAAAATGCTGTGCGGCTCACATTTAACTTCCAATGATTCTTAAACCACTGTGTCATATTTATGTAATCATTTAAAGGAAAAGAAGAAGAGAAGAAAGAAGACATTCCTGTACCACCGCCACCTATTGAGGAACCTTCACCAGATTTGAGTAACCAGCTTGTTCCTCCATCACCCACACCTGAAGCAAGTGGCAGAAAAGAATCCAAATCCAAATCCAAATCAAAATCAAAATCTAAATCTAAATCCCCGGATGGTGTGTTAATCAATGTTTTCTTTGTAAAGATTTTAAGAGAATATGTGCTCTGTACATTTTTATTATGAGACTAAATTTCCTAGAGATAAATTCTTTAATAATCAGGTATTTGTTTTTAATATTCTGCCTTTATGCAATATCAATTAATGTTTACTGTCAGAACTCAGTCTGAATAATGGTCCATGGCTGTTTGGGACTGCATTGCATTTTTCGTTGCATCTTTTGAGTCAAAAAGGATAGTGGTGTGGTTCTTCCTGTGCACTGAGATCTCCTGCATAGGTAACTGTAGGGAACAGTGTGCGCGTGCTGGATATTTTATTTAACATTCATAGTGATAGTGTTGCATTTGTATGGCACAAACATTGTGTAACTTAGGGATGGCCCCGTTACTTGTCAGAACGAGTGCACACACAACACACATACACACTGAATAATAAAAGTCTAGTTATGGTTAAATCTCAGTTTCCACTGAATATGCATTTTTTGATGTGTTGACATATTTGTCACATTTTGACAAACCTGCTCAAACTTTGCAACAGATAGCCTAAGTGACTAAGGGGCTCATTACGATGGCGGGCGGAAGCACAACCGCCGTGCTGGCGGATGCAAAAACCACCAGTTACCGCCGGCACGCAGCAGTCCACACGCCCGCCCAATTACGATGCGAAAAGTAGGCCAAACACCGCCGGCAAGCCAGCAACACCGTCCGCCATCAAAGTGCGCCCGTTCACGTAGCAGCGCAGCACAACTGACACACACCGTCCGACGAAACACGTCCCGCCCGGCGCATAAATTACGATGCCGCAAACAAACGGCTCCCACGGCTAAGAGACACCGCACGTGAAAGAGAGGCGGAAACACGGACGCAGAGCACGGACAACGAAGAAGCGGCACCCCGGGCATGAATCCAGCACTGCAGGCCCTTCCCATGCTTCTGCTGATGCACCACCAAGGACGCAACGTACCGCGGAGACGCAGGTAGGCACACACACAACAAGTGCACGCAAACAGCGCACACAGTGCAAGGGCGGAAAAAGCGGACAACCCCCACCAGCGCGTGCACACTACACATCCACCATCGCATCCACATATGACACACAGGCCAAATCCTAACATCGCAGAACACATGTGTACACACCACCTGGGACTAGGAACCAACCACCCCGTCACGGCCCCAAAGCGCTGATGACGCCGCCACACATGCGCACAACGCAGAGGCCAACCGCAGCGCCATGCATGCGTCGCACACAGACACAGGGACACAACCAAGCAGCACACACATCAGCCCCACCCCGAACGCACATGACACGTGACAGGCCAGCCACAGACATGTCCCCAACGCCCAATTCACGGACAACACCCAACGCCACACAAACGACGCACACATGTCAGTGAAGACACGCAACTGCAGGACACACCCCAGTGTAACAAACATGGCGTAGCACACAGCGGCGGCAACACCAACTAGGAGAAGCAGGGCCCCTTCGGGAAGAGGAACGCCAGTACCACACTGAAAAACCCATACCACCCTGCACATATGAACAAGACACATGAAACGGAACACCAAAGAGCCCGGGGACCGACAACAGGTGGCCCAAGAATTACATCCACACACAAGGCCCAACGCAGAGCGGAAAGGCAGCCTGCCGCCCACACAAGGGAGAGCAGACAGCACTGAATGACCTTCCATTCCAACACCGAAACCACAGCCCTACGACAGAAGCCGGTGAATACAGCCATTGTCCAAGAATAGACCAACACAGGCATGCCGAGGAGACCGACCACAGGGCAGATAGCGCATATCACAGAAGCACACAACGGACGGGGAAGAAAGAAGAAAACACTCCCCCATGTCGGCCACATGCAAGTTAATTGGAAGGAGTCACACAGCACCGACCTTGAACTGTCTGAGAAGCATGTGGGAAGAGGGCCCGTGTCCTCCAAACAAGCCAACAGAACACAAGTCCTGTCTCCCCACGACTACACAGAGCTCACAGCAACCCCGGAGCGTGCACATTGCAGACTGCACACACAGCCGGAGCACGCCACCTCTACGAACCGCTGCGAAATGGCAACCGCAACACACCTACCCAACTACGCCGAACAGCTCAAGCTGTACCAAACCAACACGATACATACATTGGGATGCGATCTCCTGTCCCTGCTGAACGTAAGTTACCGACTGACTTACCGCATCACATTGTTCAGCTGCGTCATGCCCGTCTTCTACTGTCGGAGGTGTCCCTACCAGCATCCCGTCGAGATATGCCTCTCCAACCCGGCATGTCTGAAGGCGGACCTGCTACCACTACTCCTCCCTCTGGACGCACACGACAGGGCCTGCTCTGCCTATGGGGGCATGGCGTATGTGGCCAACATCGCACGCGCACTGAAATGGAACCACTGTGCCTCCACACGACGGATCATCGAGAACAGCTACATCGAATGTCACCCAGCATGCCCCATCATGGTCCTCCAAGGGACAACCTACGAACAACACCTTGACAGCCACCATCCGCTTCATTGGCTGGCAAACATGTACACCACCAATGACATGGAAGCCCTGCTGGACGGCATCGCATACCTGACAACCTGTAAATACGTCGGACCACAACGCAGGTTCCCCGAGTGACCTATGATGTCCAACCCCGCACCCATGCTTAGCTTCCGCACGGACTGGCCAGTCACCACCACAACAGCCATACCAAACGACCGGCAACTCTAACCACACCATCAACGACATCGCCATGACATCGGATATGACCGGGACATGCACACTGTTCCCCATCACATCCAGGAACACCGCATGCATCGTGGGAGGCAGTGGCATGGGCTCTGTGCATCGCACCCACATGGACGGAACTGCACGAACAACCAGGACACGACATGGATCCAGCGCCCATGGACACACACACCGCTCAGTGGACATGAATAGGTCGCCTGGAGTCTGTGGGTGCTGCACCCCTCCCACCCCCGCCCCGGGAATCCCATACCAGGACCTTTGCATGGACGACAAGTGCATACAACAACAACACGATCCCAGTGACTGTGACATGTCCAGTAACCACCACAGTGCAACAACAAGTGGCACGCCGCTGCATGCACGCAAGCACATGCCCTGATGTCATCTCACATGCACGCGTGCATGAGGAACAACCGCAGCAAACCTGTCACATGGAACTGAGATGGACTGTGCCCATGATGCCGAGCGGTCTGGTAGGCTACATGTATACCGTCTGTGTCAAAGTCCGCAGCTCCGCAGCTATACGTAAATGTACATTAGCACAGCCTTGGCCAAGCAGATGTAACCCCACACCCTATCCCATTTGCAATCATGCTCAGTATATCCTCAACATGTATTCCGCTGCCAGTAGTGTCCACTATACTGCATCACAGAGGACAGAAGACTCAATATAATGTTTGAAACCAGAACTGTCTCCGCTGACTCATTTCACAAGTACGAATGAGAGAGGATGAGAGTATGTGAAGTACACGGCAGTCGTGACATGACCATGTAGTCCACTGGTATTGGATGTCAACGCAAATGAGTAGCACTACTGTGGAAGACACACATGTGTCGTGTGAAGTCGTATGGACGCAGTGCTCAGGTGGGTGGGTGCGACGGGTAGATGCGCACATGCCAAGTTGGAGCACGCCGTGTTGGGAGGGGTCATGAACAGTACACCACCGCTTCCCTGGGCATTGTGAGAGGACACCTGTCGGGGGGAGTGAACACGTGTGTGCACAGCAGCCGGGCACACGTACAAAGCGGTACCAGGCGCACCTCAGCCCACCCTCTGTGGACAAGCTGGATCCTGTTGTGCGCCCGCCATGCCCCTTGACAAGGCACACACAGCCCCAGTCGACCAGGTGTAACCCCAACATAGTCAATCCGCACAGGCGATACAGGGCACGGGATGGCAGTGGAGCATGGTGTGTGAGAGGTCTCCTCGCGCTCCTCCTGGTCATATCACGCAGGCAATAGTACCTCAACGTCTAGCATGGCACAAGTCACATGGAAGTGTAGGGGGACGCACCACAGCACGAGCAGCACTGACGTCACGGGAGGTGGCTCGCACCATCCCATCCATTGCCCATCATACCAACCACGACACATGCCATTGCGACTAAGTGCAAGCGCGTGCGCCACCACCCCCGAGCCCTCCCCAGAGAGGCCAAAGAGTGAATGTGTGGGCCAACAGCCACAGACGGACGCGGCCTGGCCGCAAGGGCAGCCACAGCCACTGGGTGTCGCAGGTGGCGGATCCGGAAGGCGAAGACTGTGATGCATAGTCCATGCAGGCCGGGTCTCCATTTGGGGCACCACGCAGGTGGACGGCGTCCCGCCACACATCATACCCTGAGACAGCCCACTCGTGCAACTGGACCCACACATACACTCCTTGCCCTCTCTGGTGCGAGCTTGGGGCTGCCTGTGCAAGCGCTAGCCTCGCAGGTGAGCATGCATATTGGGGGGCGAGGGGAGGACATGAGGGCTGGGGCGAAGATGACTGTATCACTGTCAGTTAGTACAAGGGATGACCCAGATGTGGAAAGGAAGAGACGTGTCCCGTGTGTACTGCAACTAGTCGCCAATACAACCACCCCCCATGTCCGGAATGTAAGCCCGCACCTAGGCCCGCCCATCCGCCACATCGAACATACCACCAGCACGACAACCTTCCCATTCGAAACACTGACTGGGGGTGGCGACCAGTGAACAATCATGTGTAGCCTACCCACGCGTACATGTGGGCCCTCCATGATCCATGTCACCTGCGGCAAAGTCATGACATGCGCAATGAGGGAAGTGAGGAGAGCTGTCCGCCCCACGCACAGAAGGTGCATCAGCTCCACAGACCCAGCAGCGAGTCCAGCAGGGGTCACATGTGCAGGGGCAGCTGTGCCTGGTGTGAAGGCACATGCATATAGACAGCACATCGACCAATGTGTAGTCTGCCCACATCTACAGTCCATCATCATGCGGACATAGGAATTGAACACAGGGCAACACATCTTAGTGGGTGCACCCACCGTGACCAACAATGCGCAATCATCGACGTACCCGCCCTGTGCATGGCCCCCCACCCAACGGAGGCACATCCAGTGCCACCATCCCACACACACAAGCCTTCCACGGAACATGCTGTGTCCAATGGTCAGTACAGAGTCAGCGCCCATCTGGTGGATCCTGAACAGGAGACACATGCACACACATGCCAGCTCCCACTATGTACGTCTGCCACCTGGCACGTGCAATGTAACCTCTCACCTGTGACGTGTGACTGCAAGCACACAGCCGTCTTGGCATGGGGCTGTCAATGTGGACACCAGTCAATGTTTCGGGAGCTGTGATCCGTACAGTGCTGTACATAGGGTGCAGTGCTGACACCTACTACTGTCTCATATCCCCTCGTGCCACAGGTCCCACTTGTATTGGCCGCTCAGCCCGTGCCCACATCGTCGTCGTCGTGTGCCATACTCATCCAGCCGCGGAAGCAGTTCCATGCTCAGCAGACACTCATGTTGCCGTGGCGTTGCCGCTTGACGAATATGCAGTCAGTCCCCATCAGCACGCCCCGCAAGTCATTGGGGCCTAGATCCCCATGTGCATGCACATGGCAGTGGTATGTCTCACTTGCCATTGCCATTGTTGGGAGACCTGTGTAAGTGTATTGTGGCCGTGCCGTCCCAGCTTGACAGCTGGGCTGTGGCTCATGTGCTTGCTCAGTCATGTCAGTGATGTGTATGCGAAATTGCTATGTGCCGTGTTGCTTTGACATGTGTCCTCTGCCATTGTCCCTAGGCGGAGACCGAACATTGACCGCCCATACCAATTGCTGGCGGACATGGACGATACAGAGGTAATCAGGAAGTTTCGGCTGGACAGGCCAACTCTGCATCGACTGTGTGCCATGTTAGAGCCCCATCTCCATCCCCGCAGGGTGTATCCGACTGCTGTCACCCCCACGGCTAAGGTGTTGGCCGCCATGCATTTCTTCGCCACTGGGTCATTCCAGCACACAGTGGGCAGTGGAGGAGGGATGTCCCAGCCCATGTTCAGCAAGGTGCTGAGGGATGTACTGGCAGCCATGATGCTGTACCGGAACAGGTACATCCGCTTCCCCAGGGCTCGTGAATTGGCGGCAGTGAAGGGTGCATTCTATGCCCTTGGCAGAATCCCACACATCGTGGGAGCCATTGACTGCACTCATGTTGGCCTTGTTCCACCACAGGCCACTGAGCACCTGTACCGCAACAGGAAGCACACGCACTCCCTGAATGTGCAAGTGGTGTGCCTTGCGGACATGGTGATCACCCACGTGTGTGCCAAGTTTCCAGGCTCGGCCCATGACGCACACATAATGCGCAACAGCATCTTGCCACGACTGATGGCCAATCTGCAACAGGATCGTGGCTGTATTGTCGGTGAGTATGTGGAGTGGTGTAGCGTGCTGGTTGTGCGATGCTGTCCCCTGTCCAGTTGGAATAGCAACGGTTCTCTGTGTCCCTCACACCCAGGTGACTCTGCGTATCCGAATGGGGCATGGCTGCTCAGTCCATTGAGGAATCCTCGCACCCCAGCAGACGATCGATACAATGAGGCACATGGGAGGACCAGACGTGTGGTCGAGCGTACCTTTGGCCTCCTCAAGTCCAGGTTCAAATGCCTGGACCGCACCGGGGGTGCACTGGCGTACTCCCCACAGAAGGTGTGCCAGATAGTGGTGGCGTGCTGCATGCTGCACAATCTGGCCATTCGGAAGCAGATCCCCCTCATTGTGGATGACGGAGATCAACCAGGGCCCCAGCCCGCAGACCAGGACAGCTCGAGTGAGGTGGACAGCGGAGAGGAGGAAGCTGGGAATGTGCGCCAGCAGCTCATCGCCCGCTACTTCACTTGACGGTGAGTGTCCATGTACGACGGATGATGTGTCTGTATCTGTGCAGGTGTGTGTGTGCTGTGTCAGGGTGGCCATATGTTCACTGCGTGCAGTGTGTCAACGCTCCATGGCCAGGGTAGTATGCCACTGTTGGTGACTGTGGCATTGTGCCCTATTGCTCCGTGCGATGTGTGTACATTGCTTGTAGTTGTTGACATGTACTGTGTGATGGGTGTGTGACACACTCATTGAATGTGCTCCTGTTCTGTCTCCCACCCCTAGGTCCCTACAGGCCCTCCGGATTCCATTGCCATGCCACGCATCAGGTGCCCTTCTGCCCAAGGTGGCCGTTGTATTCCGTACAAATAAAACACAGGGCACAAACAGCAGTTAGTGAAAAAGGTGCATTTATTACAAACTGTGACATGTGAGTGTGTGTAAGGTGATGACAAAAGTGGTGCGTGCAGTGACAATGAGCTGTCGGTCATGGCTGCGTGATGATCAGGGTGTACCCACTGGTTCTATGTCCATAGTCCAACACACACATGCCATCCAGCTGGCTGTGTGGAGTGGGATCGTAGAGCAAGTCAATGCAGTGGCTGGTCAAGGAAGGCTGGCGGAAGGCTGGCTGGCTGCCTCACTTGCGACTGGAGCGTGCGAAGTCCTCCCGGGAGATCTGTTTCCCCTTCGGACGGCCCCTTCCACGTTTGGGAGGGGGTGTGTGGTGGCGACCTGCTGGTGGTGGGTGAGGTGTGCTCACTGGCTGTGGACGCAGGGGAAGTGGACACTGCTGGCCGAGCCTGTGCCCTAGCAGGTGGTGGCGGAGGTGGTGTTGCTGGCCTTGCCTGTGACCCCACCGCCACCACCAGCTGGCCCATGAGGTCCACGAGTTGGTCCATACGGGACACGAATTGGCCCATATGGGCGTCCATGGACCTCAGCACCCCCAGCACCTCCCGCGTGTCTGTAGCAGACCTGACCCATTGTTCTTGGGCCTCCTCATAGGCCCCAAGGACTCTGGCCATTTGAGGCAGGGCATGGCTCCCAGGAGAGGCTGGCGTTTCCCTGACCCTGCTCCTCCTACCAGTCCTGCTGCCACCGGCCTGCCCACTAGCCACATTGCACACCACGGTCCTCGCTGTGGCTCCCAGGGTGGATCCAGTTGGCCGGGCCACCACCTGCGCTGGGGCTGGTGCCAGCGAAGACGTGGTGGTGGTGGTGGCGGTGGTGGTCGGTGCGGCGATGGTGGCGGTTGCGGCAGTGGTAGTGGCCGCAATGACCGTGGGTGTGGCCGCAATGACCGTGGGTGTGGCCGCAACGACAGTGGCAGCAGGGGGCTGGGACTGTTCAGCAGCCCTGGTTGATGGGTTGGTGGGTAGGAGGGGTCCTGGGGAGCGGCTGGGCCCTGCCACGCCAGATGGGCCAGCTTGGTGGTCCGTGTCCGAAGAGGTGGACAGATCCTCCAGATCCGTGTGTCCTCGTTGGGGGCTTGTAGGCTGGCTGTGCTGGCTGCTGTCTCCATCCCCAGCGTCCAGCAGTTCGTCACCTGTGGAGAAAATGAGATTTGTTATTGTGTTGCACCTGGCGAAGTATGTATTAGTCGTCTGACATTGGCAGTTCGTGCAATCTCGTACATGGGTTTCCCGGAGGCGAGTGTGTGGCTGTGGCATCTGTAGTTGTGTGTGCTAGGCAATGGGACTGTGTGCTGTGCACATGTGGCATGGGACGGATTGGCCATGCCGATGGGTGTGTTGCTTTGCCCCTACTCATTGTGACTCTGGTGTATGCGGGCTCCTGGCCCATCCTGGGTCTGGTTTGTACTTTGCTTTTGGAGTTCATATGGAACGCTTAGGAACGCATATGGCAACATGGGGGCCATGCCCCAGATTCGCATTTGGGAGGGGATATGCTTTTGGGGTACATGCTGTGAGCCATGGGTGCCGAACGTGACATGTGTTGTGGCAGCATGACAGTGCATGGTCTGAGGTGTGTGCATGCCTGACATGCCCTGCATATTTGCTGTCTGTTGTGGTTACTGGACATGGCATTGGACGCATCGTTATGAGTGAGTGATAGTTGTGTGCCAGCCAACGTATTGCAGTTGTCCCATCTCCTTGGTGTGCGTGCTGCCCTGTGCCATGTGCATCACTGCAGTGCTCGGGGGGTGTGGCCCATGTTGTGTGTTGTTGCTCACAGTGTGTCGTGCGCTTAATTGACTTCTGGCACATGGTTGGTCATGGGCATGTGTCTTAGCGTGACTGCTGTATGTGTGGCAGCTGTGCGGATGACATGCCTTTCATGTGACTGGGGCTGACGGATGGGATGGATGGTATGTTGTATGTGCATGGTGTGTCTGTGAGTTTGATGGGTTCAGTGGTGTTCGTGTGCATTTCTGTTGTTCCGCTCTGTTGCGTCTAGTGTTGTTTGTCTTACATAGGCGTAGTTGTGGGGTGTGGGGTTGACAGGCAGTGGGGGCTACATGGACAGGACTTCAATGGTGTTTCGGTTGTGTGTGATGAGTTGCACAGTGGCTGCCGTGTGGGACTATATTCAGTGTGGCTTGTGCATGCAGACGTGGCTCCTTGGGTGTTGCTATGTATGTGATGGGTCATGTGGGGTGTGAGTCTGTTGTTCATGTCCGTGTGCACATTGTTCACTTGTTCGTGACGGTGGGCGGTGCTGCGTGTTCGTCTGCTACGTGACATGTCCCATGTGTTGGTGGTGTTATGCTCCTCATGCCTCCAGTAATCCAGCCCTGTCCAGTTTCCCACCTGCAAGTTGTTCGTGCGTGCACTGTACTGGATGCCACATGGCTCTAAGCGGGGGTGCTCCATGTTGCAGGTCTGTGGGGGTGGGGGGTGTAGTGGGTCGTGGGGGTGGCTGTACACCCACTGACACCGATTGCTGTGGACCGTGATGTCTGCCTTTCGGCTGTCGTTGTGCACTGCGGTGGCTGACACGTGGCTGTGGGGTGTGGGGGATGCTCCTCCTTGCTGTGCTGTGGGACTGGGGCCTGGTGTGTGTTGTACTTGGGCTGTCCACCGTCCCACCCACTGCACTTTGTGTTCCTGCCACTTACCTGTTACTTGTCGGTTAGTGCAGCTGTGGCGGACACATGGGTGTGGTGGGTGCTCGTTGTGGCGCTTCTGGCATATTTGGGGACCTGTTGGTGGTTACGTGGCTGGCTTAGTGTACACATGTCCCCACGCATCTTACAGTTGTTCGGTTTGGGCTGTGTGTGGTAGTGTCTGTTGCATGTGCGTGTGATGTGTTGTGTATTGTGTGCTGGACATGGGGGTGTTTGTCCCTGGGAGCTGTGGCATGGTGGTTGCGCATGTGAGTACATAGCGGTGTGCTAGTATACATTGGTTTGTACTTGCCAGCCTCCACTCCCCTGCTAATCCGGCGAGGATCTCCGGATGTATTACGACTCGCACCTTCTCCTCCCACGCTTTGAAGGTCTTAA
The DNA here is from genome assembly GCA_963921515.1 of Calotriton arnoldi. Classification (NCBI taxonomy): domain Eukaryota; kingdom Metazoa; phylum Chordata; class Amphibia; order Caudata; family Salamandridae; genus Calotriton; species Calotriton arnoldi. Next base: position 1,214,685 of record CAWUFW010003856.1, on the reverse strand, counting down.
AGAGCGCGGGATTCCCTCCGCCAGTGACGGCAGCCAGCTCTCTGTTTTTGCCCTCCTTCTTCTTGACCAGGCTCTTTACGTCATTCCAACGTTTGTTTATCTCGACTCTGTTCCTGGGCAGGGTCCCGACTGCATTGACCTGGTCTACGATCCGGTTCCACATTCTGTTTCTGGTGGCTAGTGGTGTGTGCTGGACCATGTTCCCATAGATTTGTGGGTGCACCTTGATGATCTCGTCGACCATGACCGTCAGCTCCATGGGCGTGAACTTGGGCATTCTTTGTGGTGCCATGGTGTTTGTGGTGCTGGTGCGGTGTGTGTTGTGTAATGTGCAGGGGGTTTGTGGTGCCGGTGTTTGGTGGTGGTGGTGGTGGTTGTGATGTGTGCGTTTCTATGGTGTGCTGCTGTCCTTGCTGTGTCACTGTGTCCTCTCCTCTCCTCTCTGGTTTGCAATGTAGCAAGGGGTTGTGGTCTGTGGGAGTGCTGCTTTTGTACTCACCTATGTGGGTGTGTCCTCATGGTCTGTTGTTTTCAGGTGTGTTGTGTCTGGGGTTCTGGCCTTTGTATTTTTTGTTTGTCCGGGGGGTGTTTTCGGGATGTGTACTGTGCTTGTGTATTTGTGTGTGCCTTGCTGTGTGGACTTGTTGGCCATGTTGTGTGCTATTGGTTTTGTCAGCGGATGGTTTCTGTGCAGGTACGTGGGCGCCATGGCTTCTGCCGTGTCGATTCTCATCGGCGTTGTTTGCGCTTGCGGGCGGTATATTTGTTGTTTTTCCGCGCTCATGGCGGTGCGATCGTAATTTCACGTGCGGTGTGTCGGCCGTGTGGGCGGGCGGTTTTGTGTTGTCGTGCGTGTTTCCGTCCGTGGCGGGCGGTTTGACTCCGACTCGGACGATGGCGGGCGGTATTTTGTGTGATTTTTCCGCCGATGGCGGTTTTCGGTTTGTGTACTCATAATGGCGTGGTCGGTGTTCAGGCGGTGTGTGCGGGCGGATTTATGCCGCTTCCATGCCTGGCGGTTTTTTTTACGCCGGGTATCGTAATGGGCCCCTAAGTTTCAGCATGACAGGTTTTGAGTGGATTGGAATAAATGGAGAATAAAAAATAGCTTAAAAAGAAAATATTTTATTTTATTTTATTTTTTATTTTAGCTCCTGTGCCGAGAATGACATCAGTCTTAACATGAAAATAGAACTGTACTCACAGGAATGCCTTTGCTTGGTTTGTTATAAACATATTCAGTTGTTTATGAGAAATCGGTGTACAAAAAGGTGTCAGAAGGGCTCTGAAGTTTTATTTGAGAAACTCTTTTTTATATTTTGACTGCTTGTTCACTGAACTGAATCCTCTGAGAATACTACATTAGGAAAGAAAACAAATCTGATTGGAAGAGGGAGCATTTTATCCCTTCACTAATTGCAGAATCCTTTGAGAATCCAGACCAACTGAAATCTTTTGTTGTAGTGGTCATTAGAGAATGCCAGCACTGAAGCCCGAGTCCTGAAAAAACTTAGACTGATCTGTCATAAGGGGGCAGAGTGAGTATCTGCAAATGCACTAAGTTGCCGGTAGATCCAATGTTTAAAAAAAAATCGTTATCTTATTTTTGTACAGTTCCTGAAAAGATTAAAACCAGTCAATCAAATTCACAGCATAACTGTGATGAGCAAAGAGCTTGCATAATGAGTGCTGTAGACAACGTAAGCGGGCCCTGTTCCCTGTCCCTGCAGTGCATGAGCCATAGGCTGTCCATAGATAGTTCGCAACACACAGCCTTCACAGTGGCTTCAGATAAATAAAGGCTGGCGCTTATGCATTTTATTTAGACTTTTCCAGAACACAGCCCGGTAATGAGTTTTCTCGACCCTCTGCAATTGTGAACTCAGTCAATGGGGGAGCGACCCTTGACCTTGCCAGGTAGGTCGCTCCCCCACCACACAGCTCCGCCTGTGCTGTCTGCCCGCTGCTCCTGTAGGTAAGATCGCCCTCCGCTTGTGGCCCCGGTGCCAGTTTTGTCTGCTTGTCTCCCTTTCCTTTCTGTGCCCCTCGCTGCCCCACTGTTGTTGTGCCCGTGATTTGCCTGCTTTCCCCCCGTTTTTCCTTCTGTGCCCCTCGCTGCCCCACTGTTGTTGTGCCCGTGATTTGCCTGCTTTCCCCCCGTTTTTCCTTCTGTGCCCCTCGCTGCCCCACTGTTGTTGTGCCCGTGATTTGCCTGCTTTCCCCCCGTTTTCCTTCTGTGCCCCTCGCTGCCCCACTGTTGTTGTGCCCGTGATTTGCCTGCTTTCCCCCCGTTTTTCCTTCTGTGCCCCCGCTGCCCCACTGTTGTTGTGCCCGTGATTTGCCTGCTTTCCCCCGTTTTTCCTTCTGTGCCCCTCGCTGCCCCACTGTTGTTGTGCCCGTGATTTGCCTGCTTTCCCCCCGTTTTTCCTTCTGTGCCCCCCGCTGCCCCACTGTTGTTGTGCCCGTGATTTGCCTGCTTTCCCCCCGTTTTTCCTTCTGTGCCCCTCGCTGCCCCACTGTTGTTGTGCCCGTGATTTGCCTGCTTTCCCCCCGTTTTTCCTTCTGTGCCCCTCGCTGCCCCACTGTTGTTGTGCCCGTGATTTGCCTGCTTTCCCCCCGTTTTTCCTTCTGTGCCCCCGCTGCCCCACTGTTGTTGTGCCCGTGATTTGCCTGCTTTCCCCCCGTTTTTCCTTCTGTGCCCCTCGCTGCCCCACTGTTGTTGTGCCCGTGATTTGCCTGCTTTCCCCCCGTTTTTCCTTCTGTGCCCCTCGCTGCCCCACTGTTGTTGTGCCCGTGATTTGCCTGCTTTCCCCCCGTTTTTCCTTCTGTGCCCCTCGCTGCCCCACTGTTGTTGTGCCCGTGATTTGCCTGCTTTCCCCCCGTTTTTCCTTCTGTGCCCCTCGCTGCCCCACTGTTGTTGTGCCCGTGATTTGCCTGCTTTCCCCCCGTTTTTCCTTCTGTGCCCCTCGCTGCCCCACTGTTGTTGTGCCCGTGATTTGCCTGCTTTCCCCCCGTTTTTCCTTCTGTGCCCCTCGCTGCCCCACTGTTGTTGTGCCCGTGATTTGCCTGCTTTCCCCCCGTTTTTCCTTCTGTGCCCCTCGCTGCCCCACTGTTGTTGTGCCCGTGATTTACCTGCTCTCCCCCCGTTTTTCCTTCTGTGCCCCTCGCTGCCTATCGCCATTCCCGCCGCTGCGTCCCTGCGGCCCCGCCCCCTGACTGCCCATTCGCTGCCCCTGCCTCCCGCCTCCCAGCTGCTCCTCCCTCCCACCTCCCCATAAATGGCGGCCGCTGCACGGTGAGGAGAGCGACCCTTGACCTTGCCAGGTAGGTCGCTCCCCCACCACACAGCTCCGCCTGTGCTGTCTGCCCGCTGCTCCTGTAGGTAAGATCGCCCTCCGCTTGTGGCCCCGGTGCCAGTTTTGTCTGCTTGTCTCCCTTTCCTTTCTGTGCCCCTCGCTGCCCCACTGTTGTTGTGCCCGTGATTTGCCTGCTTTCCCCCCGTTTTCCTTCTGTGCCCCCGCTGCCCCACTGTTGTTGTGCCCGTGATTTGCCTGCTTTCCCCCCGTTTTTCCTTCTGTGCCCCTCGCTGCCCCACTGTTGTTGTGCCCGTGATTTACCTGCTCTCCCCCCGTTTTTCCTTCTGTGCCCCTCGCTGCCCCACTGTTGTTGTGCCCGTGATTTACCTGCTCTCCCCCCGTTTTTCCTTCTGTGCCCTCGCTGCCCCACTGTTGTTGTGCCCGTGATTTACCTGCTCTCCCCCCGTTTTTCCTTCTGTGCCCCTCGCTGCCCCACTGTTGTTGTGCCCGTGATTTACCTGCTCTCCCCCCGTTTTTCCTTCTGTGCCCCTCGCTGCCCCACTGTTGTTGTGCCCGTGATTTACCTGCTCTCCCCCCGTTTTTCCTTCTGTGCCCCTCGCTGCCCCACTGTTGTTGTGCCCGTGATTTACCTGCTCTCCCCCCGTTTTTCCTTCTGTGCCCCTCGCTGCCCCACTGTTGTTGTGCCCGTGATTTACCTGCTCTCCCCCCGTTTTTCCTTCTGTGCCCCTCGCTGCCCCACTGTTGTTGTGCCCGTGATTTGCCTGCTCTCCCCCGTTTTTCCTTCTGTGCCCCTCGCTGCCCCACTGTTGTTGTGCCCGTGATTTGCCTGCTCTCCCCCGTTTTCCTTCTGTGCCCCTCGCTGCCCCACTGTTGTTGTGCCCGTGATTTACCTGCTCTCCCCCCGTTTTTCCTTCTGTGCCCCTCGCTGCCCCACTGTTGTTGTGCCCGTGATTTACCTGCTCTCCCCCCGTTTTTCCTTCTGTGCCCCTCGCTGCCCCACTGTTGTTGTGCCCGTGATTTGCCTGCTCTCCCCCGCTTTTCCTTCTGTGCCCCTCGCTGCCCCACTGTTGTTGTGCCCGTGATTTACCTGCTCTCCCCCCGTTTTTCCTTCTGTGCCCCTCGCTGCCCCACTGTTGTTGTGCCCGTGATTTACCTGCTCTCCCCCCGTTTTTCCTTCTGTGCCCTCGCTGCCCCACTGTTGTTGTGCCCGTGATTTACCTGCTCTCCCCCGTTTTTCCTTCTGTGCCCCTCGCTGCCCCACTGTTGTTGTGCCCGTGATTTACCTGCTCTCCCCCCGTTTTTCCTTCTGTGCCCCTCGCTGCCCCACTGTTGTTGTGCCCGTGATTTGCCTGCTCTCCCCCCGTTTTTCCTTCTGTGCCCCTCGCTGCCCCACTGTTGTTGTGCCCGTGATTTGCCTGCTCTCCCCCGTTTTTCCTTCTGTGCCCCTCGCTGCCCCACTGTTGTTGTGCCCGTGATTTACCTGCTCTCCCCCCGTTTTTCCTTCTGTGCCCCTCGCTGCCCCACTGTTGTTGTGCCCGTGATTTACCTGCTCTCCCCCCGTTTTTCCTTCTGTGCCCCTCGCTGCCCCACTGTTGTTGTGCCCGTGATTTACCTGCTCTCCCCCCGTTTTTCCTTCTGTGCCCCTCGCTGCCCCACTGTTGTTGTGCCCGTGATTTACCTGCTCTCCCCCCGTTTTTCCTTCTGTGCCCCTCGCTGCCCCACTGTTGTTGTGCCCGTGATTTACCTGCTCTCCCCCCGTTTTTCCTTCTGTGCCCCTCGCTGCCCCACTGTTGTTGTGCCCGTGATTTACCTGCTCTCCCCCCGTTTTTCCTTCTGTGCCCCTCGCTGCCCCACTGTTGTTGTGCCCGTGATTTGCCTGCTCTCCCCCGTTTTCCTTCTGTGCCCCTCGCTGCCCCACTGTTGTTGTGCCCGTGATTTGCCTGCTCTCCCCCGTTTTTCCTTCTGTGCCCCTCGCTGCCCCACTGTTGTTGTGCCCGTGATTTACCTGCTCTCCCCCCGTTTTTCCTTCTGTGCCCCTCGCTGCCCCACTGTTGTTGTGCCCGTGATTTACCTGCTCTCCCCCCGTTTTTCCTTCTGTGCCCCTCGCTGCCCCACTGTTGTTGTGCCCGTGATTTACCTGCTCTCCCCCCGTTTTTCCTTCTGTGCCCCTCGCTGCCCCACTGTTGTTGTGCCCGTGATTTGCCTGCTCTCCCCCGTTTTTCCTTCTGTGCCCCTCGCTGCCCCACTGTTGTTGTGCCCGTGATTTACCTGCTCTCCCCCCGTTTTTCCTTCTGTGCCCCTCGCTGCCCCACTGTTGTTGTGCCCGTGATTTACCTGCTCTCCCCCGTTTTTCCTTCTGTGCCCCTCGCTGCCCCACTGTTGTTGTGCCCGTGATTTACCTGCTCTCCCCCCGTTTTTCCTTCTGTGCCCCTCGCTGCCCCACTGTTGTTGTGCCCGTGATTTACCTGCTCTCCCCCCGTTTTTCCTTCTGTGCCCCTCGCTGCCCCACTGTTGTTGTGCCCGTGATTTACCTGCTCTCCCCCCGTTTTTCCTTCTGTGCCCCTCGCTGCCCCACTGTTGTTGTGCCCGTGATTTACCTGCTCTCCCCCCGTTTTTCCTTCTGTGCCCCTCGCTGCCCCACTGTTGTTGTGCCCGTGATTTACCTGCTCTCCCCCCGTTTTTCCTTCTGTGCCCCTCGCTGCCCCACTGTTGTTGTGCCCGTGATTTACCTGCTCTCCCCCCGTTTTTCCTTCTGTGCCCCTCGCTGCCCCACTGTTGTTGTGCCCGTGATTTGCCTGCTCTCCCCCGTTTTTCCTTCTGTGCCCCTCGCTGCCCCACTGTTGTTGTGCCCGTGATTTGCCTGCTCTCCCCCCGTTTTTCCTTCTGTGCCCCTCGCTGCCCCACTGTTGTTGTGCCCGTGATTTACCTGCTCTCCCCCCGTTTTTCCTTCTGTGCCCCTCGCTGCCCCACTGTTGTTGTGCCCGTGATTTACCTGCTCTCCCCCCGTTTTTCCTTCTGTGCCCCTCGCTGCCCCACTGTTGTTGTGCCCGTGATTTGCCTGCTCTCCCCGTTTTTCCTTCTGTGCCCCTCGCTGCCCCACTGTTGTTGTGCCCGTGATTTACCTGCTCTCCCCCCGTTTTTCCTTCTGTGCCCCTCGCTGCCCCACTGTTGTTGTGCCCGTGATTTACCTGCTCTCCCCCCGTTTTTCCTTCTGTGCCCCTCGCTGCCCCACTGTTGTTGTGCCCGTGATTTACCTGCTCTCCCCCCGTTTTTCCTTCTGTGCCCCTCGCTGCCCCACTGTTGTTGTGCCCGTGATTTACCTGCTCTCCCCCCGTTTTTCCTTCTGTGCCCCTCGCTGCCCCACTGTTGTTGTGCCCGTGATTTGCCTGCTCTCCCCCGTTTTTCCTTCTGTGCCCCTCGCTGCCCCACTGTTGTTGTGCCCGTGATTTGCCTGCTCTCCCCCGTTTTTCCTTCTGTGCCCCTCGCTGCCCCACTGTTGTTGTGCCCGTGATTTACCTGCTCTCCCCCCGTTTTTCCTTCTGTGCCCCTCGCTGCCCCACTGTTGTTGTGCCCGTGATTTACCTGCTCTCCCCCCGTTTTTCCTTCTGTGCCCCTCGCTGCCCCACTGTTGTTGTGCCCGTGATTTACCTGCTCTCCCCCCGTTTTTCCTTCTGTGCCCCTCGCTGCCCCACTGTTGTTGTGCCCGTGATTTACCTGCTCTCCCCCCCGTTTTTCCTTCTGTGCCCCTCGCTGCCCCACTGTTGTTGTGCCCGTGATTTACCTGCTCTCCCCCCGTTTTTCCTTCTGTGCCCCTCGCTGCCCCACTGTTGTTGTGCCCGTGATTTGCCTGCTCTCCCCCGCTTTTCCTTCTGTGCCCCTCGCTGCCCCACTGTTGTTGTGCCCGTGATTTGCCTGCTCTCCCCCGTTTTTCCTTCTGTGCCCCTCGCTGCCCCACTGTTGTTGTGCCCGTGATTTACCTGCTCTCCCCCCGTTTTTCCTTCTGTGCCCCTCGCTGCCCCACTGTTGTTGTGCCCGTGATTTACCTGCTCTCCCCCCGTTTTTCCTTCTGTGCCCCTCGCTGCCCCACTGTTGTTGTGCCCGTGATTTGCCTGCTCTCCCCCCGTTTTCCTTCTGTGCCCCTCGCTGCCCCACTGTTGTTGTGCCCGTGATTTACCTGCTCTCCCCCCGTTTTTCCTTCTGTGCCCCTCGCTGCCCCACTGTTGTTGTGCCCGTGATTTACCTGCTCTCCCCCCGTTTTCCTTCTGTGCCCCTCGCTGCCCCACTGTTGTTGTGCCCGTGATTTACCTGCTCTCCCCCCGTTTTTCCTTCTGTGCCCCTCGCTGCCCCACTGTTGTGCCCGTGATTTACCTGCTCTCCCCCGTTTTTCCTTCTGTGCCCCTCGCTGCCCCACTGTTGTTGTGCCCGTGATTTGCCTGCTCTCCCCCCGTTTTTCCTTCTGTGCCCCTCGCTGCCCCACTGTTGTTGTGCCCGTGATTTGCCTGCTCTCCCCCGTTTTCCTTCTGTGCCCCTCGCTGCCCCACTGTTGTTGTGCCCGTGATTTACCTGCTCTCCCCCCGTTTTTCCTTCTGTGCCCCTCGCTGCCCCACTGTTGTTGTGCCCGTGATTTACCTGCTCTCCCCCCGTTTTTCCTTCTGTGCCCCTCGCTGCCCCACTGTTGTTGTGCCCGTGATTTACCTGCTCTCCCCCGTTTTTCCTTCTGTGCCCTCGCTGCCCCACTGTTGTTGTGCCCGTGATTTACCTGCTCTCCCCCCGTTTTTCCTTCTGTGCCCCTCGCTGCCCCACTGTTGTTGTGCCCGTGATTTACCTGCTCTCCCCCCGTTTTTCCTTCTGTGCCCCTCGCTGCCCCACTGTTGTTGTGCCCGTGATTTACCTGCTCTCCCCCCGTTTTTCCTTCTGTGCCCCTCGCTGCCCCACTGTTGTTGTGCCCGTGATTTGCCTGCTCTCCCCCGTTTTTCCTTCTGTGCCCTCGCTGCCCCACTGTTGTTGTGCCCGTGATTTGCCTGCTCTCCCCCCGTTTTTCCTTCTGTGCCCCTCGCTGCCCCACTGTTGTTGTGCCCGTGATTTACCTGCTCTCCCCCCGTTTTTCCTTCTGTGCCCCTCGCTGCCCCACTGTTGTTGTGCCCGTGATTTACCTGCTCTCCCCCCGTTTTTCCTTCTGTGCCCCTCGCTGCCCCACTGTTGTTGTGCCCGTGATTTACCTGCTCTCCCCCCGTTTTTCCTTCTGTGCCCCTCGCTGCCCCACTGTTGTTGTGCCCGTGATTTGCCTGCTCTCCCCCGTTTTCCTTCTGTGCCCCTCGCTGCCCCACTGTTGTTGTGCCCGTGATTTACCTGCTCTCCCCCCGTTTTTCCTTCTGTGCCCCTCGCTGCCCCACTGTTGTTGTGCCCGTGATTTACCTGCTCTCCCCCCGTTTTTCCTTCTGTGCCCCTCGCTGCCCCACTGTTGTTGTGCCCGTGATTTACCTGCTCTCCCCCCGTTTTTCCTTCTGTGCCCCTCGCTGCCCCACTGTTGTTGTGCCCGTGATTTACCTGCTCTCCCCCCCGTTTTTCCTTCTGTGCCCCTCGCTGCCCCACTGTTGTTGTGCCCGTGATTTACCTGCTCTCCCCCCGTTTTTCCTTCTGTGCCCTCGCTGCCCCACTGTTGTTGTGCCCGTGATTTACCTGCTCTCCCCCCCGTTTTTCCTTCTGTGCCCCTCGCTGCCCCACTGTTGTTGTGCCCGTGATTTACCTGCTCTCCCCCCGTTTTTCCTTCTGTGCCCCTCGCTGCCCCACTGTTGTTGTGCCCGTGATTTACCTGCTCTCCCCCCGTTTTCCTTCTGTGCCCCTCGCTGCCCCACTGTTGTTGTGCCCGTGATTTGCCTGCTCTCCCCCGTTTTTCCTTCTGTGCCCCTCGCTGCCCCACTGTTGTTGTGCCCGTGATTTGCCTGCTCTCCCCCCGTTTTTCCTTCTGTGCCCCTCGCTGCCCCACTGTTGTTGTGCCCGTGATTTACCTGCTCTCCCCCGTTTTTCCTTCTGTGCCCCTCGCTGCCCCACTGTTGTTGTGCCCGTGATTTACCTGCTCTCCCCCCGTTTTTCCTTCTGTGCCCCTCGCTGCCCCACTGTTGTTGTGCCCGTGATTTGCCTGCTCTCCCCCGTTTTTCCTTCTGTGCCCCTCGCTGCCCCACTGTTGTTGTGCCCGTGATTTACCTGCTCTCCCCCCGTTTTTCCTTCTGTGCCCCTCGCTGCCCCACTGTTGTTGTGCCCGTGATTTACCTGCTCTCCCCCCGTTTTTCCTTCTGTGCCCCTCGCTGCCCCACTGTTGTTGTGCCCGTGATTTGCCTGCTCTCCCCCCGTTTTTCCTTCTGTGCCCCTCGCTGCCCCACTGTTGTTGTGCCCGTGATTTACCTGCTCTCCCCCCGTTTTTCCTTCTGTGCCCCTCGCTGCCCCACTGTTGTTGTGCCCGTGATTTGCCTGCTCTCCCCCGTTTTTCCTTCTGTGCCCCTCGCTGCCCCACTGTTGTTGTGCCCGTGATTTACCTGCTCTCCCCCCGTTTTTCCTTCTGTGCCCCTCGCTGCCCCACTGTTGTTGTGCCCGTGATTTGCCTGCTCTCCCCCGTTTTTCCTTCTGTGCCCCTCGCTGCCCCACTGTTGTTGTGCCCGTGATTTACCTGCTCTCCCCCCGTTTTTCCTTCTGTGCCCCTCGCTGCCCCACTGTTGTTGTGCCCGTGATTTACCTGCTCTCCCCCCGTTTTTCCTTCTGTGCCCCTCGCTGCCCCACTGTTGTTGTGCCCGTGATTTACCTGCTCTCCCCCGTTTTCCTTCTGTGCCCCTCGCTGCCTATCGCCATTCCCGCCGCTGCGTCCCCTGCGGCCCCGCCCCTGACTGCCCATTCGCTGCCCCTGCCTCCCGCCTCCCAGCTGCTCCTCCCTCCCACCTCCCCATAAATGGCGGCCGCTGCACGGCCGCGCAGCGGACGTGCGCAGCGGGCGCGCCGCTGGCGCGCCGAAGGCGCGCCTAAGGCGCGCCTAAGGCAAGCCCGTCTGCGCCCGTCCGCGACTGGACCGCGCCCAGCGCCAGAACCCCTGGATCCCACCGATGCAACACCACTAGACGGACCTACGACGCCGCCACACTCACCGCACTCAATGCCGGCCGGAACCCTGCCTGCTACCGAGCCTCACCGAGACGCACCCACGGACCCTTCACCTGCCAAACCTGCCGGTTCACCTGCCCCCTGACGTGCACCACCTCCGCCAAGTCGAGCAACAGCAGCAACCACCTGAAATGCATCCTGCTGAACACCCGCTCCGTCCACAGGCACGCCGTGGAACTCTGGGACCTGCTCGACGCAACAGCACCGGACATCGCCTTCCTCACCGAAACCTGGATGAACGCCTCCTCAGCGCCTGACATCGCCATAGCCATCCCGGATGGATACAAGATCACCCGGAAGGACCGCGTCAACCAGACGGGAGGAGGCATCGCCATCGTACACAAGAACACCATCCGCATCTCGACTAACTCCGACGAGACCTTCACCGCCGCCGAACACCTACACTTCCAGATACACACGGACCCCAAGACCACCCTCCGAGGCACCCTCATCTACAGACCCCGGGACCACGCACACTATTCAGCGAAGACATCGCAGACTTCATCAGCCCGCACGCCATGCCCTCCGCCGACTACATCCTCCTAGGGGACCTCAACTTCCACCTGGAGAACAACAACGACAGAAACACCACCGCCCTGCTGGACAACCTCGCCAACCTCGGACTCAAGCAACTGGTGAACACGCCCACCCACTACGCCGGCCACACGCTTGACCCCGTCTTCTCGTCCAGCAAGCACATCTCCTTCAGCCACGCCACCGGACTCCACTGGACCGACCACAGCTGCGTCCACTTCAGCTTCAGAAAGACTGCGACCCACCACCACCCGCAACAGGCTCCCCGCCGGAGCTGGAGCAAGATCACCGCCGAGCAGCTCACCGCCTCCCTCAGCCAGAACACACCCACCGACACAACGGACCCAAACGAAGCAGCCAGCAACCTCGCCAAGTGGCTGACCGCCTGCGCCGACGACCTCGCACCACTAAAAACCCTCCCAGCAGACCCGGAAGCAAGAAAACCCCTTGGTTCACCAACGAACTCAAGGAATCCAAGAAGAACTGCCGCACTCTCGAGAAAACCTGGCGACTCGACCAGACCACAGACAACAGGACCGCCCTCAAGCACGCCACCCGCAAACACCACCAGCTGATCCGTGCCACCAAGAAGTCGGCACTCAAAGAACGACTGGACAACAACGCCCATGACAGCAAGGAACTTTTCAGCATCGTCAAAGAGTTCTCCAACCCCAGCGCCGGAAACAACGACATCACCCCTCGCAAGACCTCTGCAACTCACTCTCCGCGTTCTTCCACCGCAAGATCACCGACATACACAACAGCTTCAACGCACAAACAACGCACCCTACCGCCGAACCAATGCCCGCCACCACCACCCTCTGCAACTGGACCCCGATCAACACCGAAGACACCACCCGCACGATGAACTCCATCCACTCCGGATCACCAACCGACCCCTGCCCACACCACGTCTTCAACAAAGCCGACGCCACCATCGCACCCCATCTCCGGGACATCATCAACTCCTCCTTCCGCACCGCCACCTTCCCGGAGAGCTGGAAGCACGCCGAGCTTACCGCCCTCCTGAAGAAACCAACGGCGGACCCCACCGACCTCAAGAACTACCGCCCCATCTCGCTCCTTCCGTTTCCGGCCAAAGTCATCGAGAAGACCGTCAACAGACAGCTTGCCGCCTTCCTCGAGACGAATGGATCCCTCGACCCCTCGCAGTCCGGGTTTCGGGCCAACCACAGCACCGAGACCGCCCTTATCGCAGCCACCGACGACATCAGAACCCTAACCGACAACGGGGAAACAGCTGCCCTCATCCTCCTGGACCTCTCCGCGGCGTTCGACACCGTCTGCCACCGCACCCTAGTGAAGCGCCTCAGCAACATCGGAATCCGAGAGAAAGCACTGGAATGGATCATCTCGTTCCTCGCCGGAAGAACCCAGAGAGTCCGCCTCTCCCCGTTCAGATCCGAAGCCACCGAAGTCATCTGCGGCGTTCCACAAGGATCCTCACTCAGCCCGACCCTCTTCAACGTCTACATGAGCCCCCTCGCAGCCATCGCACGCCGACACAACCTCAACATCATCTCCTACGCCGACGACACCCAGCTGATCCTCTCCCTCACCAACGACCCCACTACCGCCAGAGCCAACCTGCACGACGGGATGAGAGACGCCGCCGACTGGATGAGGAACAGCCGCCTTAAACTGAACTCAGACAAGACGGAAGTCCTCATCCTGGGCTCATCACCCTCCGCCTGGGACGACTCCTGGTGGCCCCCGGCCCTGGGCACCGCACCCAAGCCAACGGACCACGCACGCAACCTGGGCTTCATCCTGGACTCCTCCCTATCAATGACCAAACAAGTCAACGCTGTCTCATCTTCATGCTTCAACACCCTGCGCATGCTCCGCAAGATCTTCAGATGGATCCCCACTGAAACCAGGAAGACCGTCACCCAGGCACTCGTCACCAGCCGACTGGACTATGGGAACACCCTCTACGCCGGAACCACAGCCAAACTTCAAAAGAGACTCCAGCGCATCCAGAACGCCTCCGCACGACTCATCCTGGACATCCCCCGACACAGCCACATCACCGTACACCTGAAAGACCTGCACTGGCTCCCCGTCAGCAAGAGAATCACGTTCAGACTCCTCACCCACGCACACAAGGCCCTCCACGACCTGGGCCCAAAGTACCTCAACGACCGCATGTCCTTCTACACGCCCACACGCCAGCTACGATCAACCAGCCACGCCCTCGCCACCGTACCACGCATCCGCAGAACCACCGCCGGAGGAAGATCCTTCTCCTACCTGGCGGCCAAGACCTGGAACTCCCTCCCCACTCACCTTCGGCGAACCCAGGACCATCTCGCCTTCAGGAAGCAGCTCAAGACCTGGCTGTTCGAGCAGTAACTTACCCCCTCCCCCAGCGCCTTGAGACCCTCCCGGGTGAGTAGCGCGCTCTATAAATGCCGTGATTGATTGATTGATTGAATGTGCCCACCGGAGACATTGAACCTGGTAGACTCCAACCACCCGACAACTCACTGAACATTATTTGAGTAAAGTGCATTTTAGGTAACAATCAGTCCTGTGAGACCTCACAGCAATAGTTAGTGGAACCGAAATCCTCTTTCATCATGAACAGACACACTCAAAAACACAAGAAAGTTTGGAATATATTTTCAAAATTTATGAAAATTAAAGTGCTATTGTACTGCAGAGGATTTGAAAAGTAACAATTATACCTATTATAAAAGTCAACTAAATAGTGGCGGTTATGCTTGTCAAAAGGCAGAAGAATAGAAAACTTTGTAACAGTGTGACGGTATTATAGGTCTTCTTTACAGCAATATCCCCAACCCCTCCTTTCCCTAGACTAAGCTTAGTTTAGCTCCAATAAAGGGGCTTATACAAGTTTCTTCAATGGTTCACACTACATGCCTTTTTTAAACAATAAAAATAATGTTAAGTAAAGAAACAGCAACTACTGTTTTTGCTTTCTACGCCTTGGCAGCTTCTTTATTCTTAAACCAGCAGAAGAGCTGGTAAGATAACTTGATGTGCCTCTTAATAAACTTTAGCAAAGAAAGGTGTTTATGGCTACTGGGTGACTCTGTCTCATTCCCCGAAGTTCTCTCTATCTAATAACAGATGTGTTCCAGTTTATATACTCTGTTTGTGCATTGTTGAACATATTCGGAATAAACAACAATGATGTCCCTCTAACATTTCATCTACTTATATTCTGTGATACATTGTGTTTGTTTGAAAACAATAACCAAGCGATCAAGATATCAATTTCTATGATACTTTGCTCATTATTTAAAAACAATAACTAGAAACACAATTGAAACCATGCTTAAACATGAATATATTCAAGCAAACTGAATTATCACATTGCAATGAGAGAAATATTTTACTGACACTGACGTGTGCATTTGCATTTAACACCTAATTAAATGAACAACTGCAATCCAAAAAGGGGGCTTTCTAAAAATAGAAAATATATGATTATAACTGCGTAGGGCCTCACTATAGTCCTAGCCCCACATCCAGAATATGTCCTTCAGTGCCAAAGGCCTTACACAGCAGATTCAATGGCACAGGCACTGGCTTATGATCTGTCCCCTGAGACTGCTGCTATGAATGGCCGAACACATGCATGCCCATCATACAACACAGCCAGAACTGAGAATGCAGGAGGTTCAGTGTGTGGCCT